>CAWUFW010004549.1:1200000-1517265 GCA_963921515.1 Calotriton arnoldi
TGAGGCCTGCTGGACCGCAGTGTAGGTAGGACACAGGTGATCCCGCAGTGCTGGGCCGCAGTATAGGCCGAAGGCAGTAGTCAGCATGGGCCCACAGACACGTGTCGCTGGAATGCTATGCACAGAGTCGGTGGCACCACATCGTAGGGAGTACGGTGATATAAACCCTGCAATAAACATATGTACTCTGCCATTGAATAATCAACACTCAGTTCCAAATGTGTGACCTACTGGACCGCAGTATAGGCCGGAGGCAGCGGTGGAGTACGTAAATGAGAAGGGAGTAATGGGGGGCCTGTGTTGCGGAGGCCGTGATGGTCTGAGGAGGCTGCCATGGTTGCGGGCCTCGGGCTTGGAGCTTGCACCGGCACGTGGTGGGCCCTCTTTGACACACTCCGGTGTCGGCAGGTGAGCAGTGCGGCCTGGCTGCGCTGGGGCGGGCATGACACGTTTTGGGACCAGCGGCCTGGGGTGCAGCAGATGCACAGGATCGCAGGCACCGCCGCTCACGGCGTCGGCCTCGTGGCGGGGTGAGAGGCGCAGCCCTGGCAGACACATTGGCCATTCCGGAAGAGAACCACGCCCAGAGTAACAGGCTTTTTATTCACACCCCTACGCTGGCCTGGCGTACGCTGGGCCAGCCCACTCCACGCACGCTTACAGGGGGGGACGTAACAAGCTACATTTCCGCATTGTTCCCCGCTGGCTGCGGTTACATGGTTGCGTCCACTGTCCAGTACACTCCAGACACCAGCAGTGTATGTCGACATGGAAGTGTCTGTGGTCTGCATACTGCGGTCTGTCCAGCACATCCACTCCACACTTGGCATTGTGTGCATTCTTATTCATGGGTCACTTGCCTCCTTCGCACATGCCGGGTTCCCACCTCTCCCCACATTCTGCTATTGTGTGGCTGAGGTTCCATGCCATTGATGGCTTGTGTAGATGGCTAGCCCAGGTTGCCACAGTAAGTAGTGTTGTCGTGTTTGGAATGTGGGGATGTTGGTTGTCATGTTGTATGTGATTTTGTGACGTGTGCATTCCCAGAGTTGTGAGTTGTCTGAATATGGTGTTGAGGTGTGTGGTGTGTTCCGTTGGTACTTACTGACGAGCAGTGCATTCCCATAGGTGGCATCCTGAAACCTCTGGTTGATGATGGACTGTCGGAAGATGAAGGAATCGTGCACACTGCCTGGGTAGTTGGCGACGACATTGGTGAAGAGTCCCCGGTGGTCCACTATTGCCTGCACATTGATGGAATGCGTGTGTTTCCTGTTGCGGTAATTGTGTGCAGTGGCGGCAGGGGGCACGAGGAGTACATGTGTGCAGTCGATTGCCCCCAAGACGTGCGGGAAGCCAGCTATGGCGTAGAAGCCTTGCTTGATCTCCAGCTGTTCCTGCGCAGTGTGTGGGAAGTAAAGTTGCTTGGGTACCAAGCTGATGATGGCATCCAGGACAGGTGTGAGGAACTTTGACAGGGCTGGCTGTGAGACTCCTCCGACTCTGGCAGTTGTTGGTTGGAAGGTCCCAGAGGCCAACAGGCGCAGCACGGCCAGCAGCTTTGTCTGCAGAGGGATGTTGGTTCTCCGCTGTGTTGGTACCGTCAGCCTGTGGGCAATGATGGTCAGGATGCGTAGGATGGTTGTCCTTTTGAGCCTGTAGTGGGCAATGACTTCCTCTGGCATTAAGACTCCCAGCTGGTGCGAATTCGGAAGGTCCGGTGTCTTTGTCTGCGCTGCCTCTGTGGTAGTCCGGGGGGGCTCATGGGGGGGGGGTGGGGGTCCTGGGTGTGGTGACGGTGGGTGTTGTGGCCCTCTTGGCGCTCAGAGCTGCATGATCAGTAGCTCCATGGCATCTGTTGTTCTTCTGGTGTGGCTGTGGGCTGGGCTCCCTTTTATGGTGCAGGTTGTCGTCCGACTTAACACCAGGTAGGAGCAGGTGTTAAATCCATGCTGCTAACGCGCCTTATCGCATGTTTTTGATTCTTATCGCCGTTCTGGCTGGTCGTTGGGAATGTTGCGAAGTGGTGTTTCCGCGGGTTTTTGCACGGGAACGCCTACTCTGCATCTCATTAGCGTTAGTTGCCAGTGTCATCCGTGGCGATGTTTTTTGCGGCTGCTATCGCAGGAATACTGGTGATATCGGCTGTTAGCACCAGCTTGTGAATGGTGCGATGAATTTATCACCACTTTGGCTGCGATAAAGTGCCGCTAACTCGGCGATGAGTCCTTGAGAATATGCCCCCAAGCGGGGTGGATTTACAGACCTGTGATGACGATGCTGCTTTTAAGGTGGCAAGTCAGAATTTGTGTGGAGAAATGTTCATTGTACTAACTAAAGAGGAATTACCAATGGATCTGAGGGACTCTGTGAATCCCGTGGTGTGGGATTTTACAGGAGAGGAGATAGGTTTGATCCGAGGAGTCGAACCTGTCAAGATACAGGTCAAGCCGAATGCCGACTTTCCGAGGATACCACAGTACAAGTTAACACCGGAGACAGTGGCGGGAATAACACCAGTGGTAGAGTCTATGATTGCTCAGGGCATACTGAAAGAGATTAGAGGGAGCCCCTGTAATTCACCCATAATGGGGCTGCAGAAACCTATTGGCAAGTATAGGATAGTGCAGGACTTGCTACGGGTTAATGAGATCGTGATTCCATGTTGTCCTGTGGTACCGAATCCAGCTGTAATCTTGTTTCAAATACCCTGTGAAGCTGAATGGAAGCCTCCAATCGTCATAGACTCTAATGTGCCAGCAACTAATTTTGACAATTGGCTCAACCAGGCAGCAAATATGCTGGCACCAGAAGTGACAAAACACGCTAGGAGAAGGCAAGTTTCATCTCCCTGGTATTCGGCTGAGCTCAAACAATTTAAAATCAAATGCAGACATAAGGAACGTATTTGGAGATCCAAATACAGTATGGTACTTAGGAAAGACTACTGCTTAGCTTTAGAGGAATATAAGATGGCCATAAAACAAGCTAAAACAGCTTATTTCACCTTCAAATCCAGGAGGCTACAAACTCCTCGAAGGAATTATTTAAAATTGTAACTGCTTTGTCGAGGTGTCCGCGAGATACTGTATTTGTACCAGACCAAACTTTTGTGGACAAATTGGCTGTCTTTTTCCAAAACAAAGTCCAGACCATCTACAATGAACTCCTGAACACCGCAGAAGCGTGTGGGAAGAACCGCCTAGAGGGACAGGAAGATGAGGCACTCCACTGTAGTCTAACTCGGTTCTCCGCATTAGGAGAAGAAAAAGTAGTAGACTTATTGCTGCAAACTAAATCTGGGTCCCCACTTGATCCTTGTCCCCCACACATCTTACATCTGGGGCCGAAGGAGATATGCGCATTCTTGACCCCATTATTAAATCAAGTTACGAGCTCGAGGGTCTTTCCTTTGCACTGGAAAAAGGCCTGTATTCGACCTATTTTTTAAAAAAACACGCTCGATCCCCTAGAGGCTAAAAATTACCGCCCGATTTCCTGCCTACCTTTACCCTCCAAAATTTTGGAGAAAGCCATGAACTCTGAATTGACTGCATATCTGGATCTACATAACATCCTTGATTCCACTCAGCATGGCTTTAGATCTCGGCACTCCACTGAGTCAGCCTTGATCATGGCGACAGAAGAGATCCGCAAGGTGATGGACGGAGGGGGTAGGGCTGCCCTTATATTGCTTGACCTTACCGCAGCCTTCGACACCGTAAATCATGCAGAATTAGTACGAAGGCTGCAGGCTGTCGGTATTAGTGGTAAAGCCTTAGCCCTATTAACATATTTCTTGTCATCTAGGGATCAAATAATTCACTGGGATGGACTTCGGTCAGAACTGTTCACTCTCCCAGGTGGAGTCCCCCAGGGCTCGGCCTTGTCCCCAACCATGTTCAACATATACGTTGCCCCTTTAGCCAGATTAATAAAAAGTCATGGTTTTCTGCTCGTGTCATACACGGATGACACACAGCTAGTGGTGTCCGTAACGCAAAGTGTGGACCCGACAGCTGAACAGTTTCACAACTGCCTCACATCACTGATGTCCTGGATGAATACCAACTTTTTAAAACTTAATACGGAAAAAACCGAGGTTATAGAATTCGGTCAGAAACCATCGATCTGGAGCCAATTATGGTGGCCCTCTGAAGCCGGAACATGCCCTGCTCCGGTGTCCAAGGCTAGGAACCGAGGCTTCTTGATTGACAAAGATCTATCGCTTGCCCCTCAGATAAATCAAGTGGCCTCAGCCTGTTTTTTTACGCTGAAAGTCCTACGGAAGATTCTTCCTTTCATCCCTTTCTCCCTGAGGAAAACGGTGGTTGGAGCCTTAGTCCTATCGAGAGTAGACTACTGTAATGCTCTCTATCTAGGAGCAGGCATAAGCCAGCTCTCTAAACTCCAATCACTTCAAAATGCGGCAGCGCGAGTACTGCTTATTTTACCCAAACACCATCCTACTTCCGCCAGCATAAAGCAACTTCACTGGCTTCCAGTGAGATGGCGGGTGGAGTTCAAGGCTCTTTGCTTAGTACACAAAGCCCTATATGGAGGAGGAGCGAAGGATTTACAATCTTTATTTCCTCGGTATGCTTCATCACGCCGCTTAAGATCCACTGATACTGGACTGGTACATCTCCCCAGGATAAAAAGAGCAAGATGGGGAGGAAAACGCTTCTCACTCCAACCAGCTAAATATGGAACTCTCTCCCCGTACAACTACGTCTTCAGTCTAGCAGGACGCTTTTCAGGAAAGATATAAAAACATGGCTTTTTATTCAACCCTAAATCTGCTTGCTGTTCTGGTTTTGCACATTCCTCAGCGCCAAGACGCCTCGGCAAAAGTGCGCTTTACAAATATTCAGTCAGTCAGTCAGTCAGACTGTCATTGACCTATGCCAAGCATTCTTCTCGATACCTCTTCATGAGGAAAGCCAATTTTTGTTTGCTTTCCGGCTGGAGAACCGTGTGTTAACATGGTGTCGTATCCCACAAGGGTTTACAGAAAGTCCGTCTGTTTTCAACCAAATTCTGAAAAAGAATCTCGAGGGTCTGACAATGCCACAGAATTCGGTCCTCGTCCAATATATAGATAACCTCCTGGTCGCCTCAGAGATGGAGGATGCTTGCAGGATAGATACTGTGGCTTTGCTGAATCACCTGGCAGAGAATGGACACAAGGTGTCCCCAGGTAAACTTCAGTACTGTTTGACTGAAGTTCAGAATCTGGGACATCAAGCACGGGGTACCACAGGGCTCTTCATTGAGCCCTCTGCTCTTTAATTTGTATGTACAACCTCTGGCTGTATTAGCCAAGAGCAGAGGACTGAATGTGGTCTTCTACGCCGACGACATGCAGCTGGTGGTAGCCCTCTCGAGCAACGCTAAGCACGACGCCTCTAAGTTTCAAGGCGATCTTGCTGCAGTTGCCGGGTGGATGACAGCCAACTGCCTCCAGCTGAATGCTAGCAAGTCAGAGGTGTTGCTGGTGGGTAGGGATCATGGGTTATGGAATGAGTATTGGTGGCCCATGAATTTAGGTACCCCTCCCTCCCCCTAAACAGGTGGTGAAGAATTTGGGGGTTTGGATGGATGCCTCTCTCAATTTCCAGACCCAAACGAAGAAGGTGGCGGGTACCTGTTTTGGTTTGCTGCGGGGTCTCAAACCTATTTTGGGCTTCTTTGATGCCCCGACCAGACAGATTATTATCCAGGCCCTGATTATATCGAGGCTTGATTACGCGAACTCTCTGTATCTGGGGGCTAACAAGGCGGAAGTACTCAGGTTACAGAGAGTTCAGAACGCTGCGGCAAGATCTCTTCTGGGTCTGCGTAGAGTCTGCTCGGTTGCTAATACAATTCGCCGCCTCCATTGGCTGCCTGTAGCTCAACGGATCGAGTTCAAGGCTCTCTGTTTTGCCTTTAAAATCTCGAAGGCCGCCTCCCCCAGGATTCTGACGGATCTGCTATCCTTTTATGTCCCCTCCCGTCAGCTTCGCTCTATGGGCCAACATCTACTAGTGGTCCCTCGGGTCAGGAGGACCCGGGCCGGTGGGCGTTCCTTCTGGTATAGAGCAGCTATTCTCTGGAATTCATTGCCTCTCTATATTCGTGGTCTCAGTAATTTTGTCAAATTTAGGAAAGCTATTAAAACTTTTCTCTTTCCCACTGTGTAGGTCTCCTGGCTCCCTCTTTGCGCTGTAGTCTCCTAATTTGCTGTTTAGCGCCGGGACGCCTCTTGGCCGGGGCAGCTGTTGCGCTCTATAAATCTCTCAAATAGAAATAGAATAGAAATCGAATTGAAAAAGGGAAAAGAAAGGTGTCACCAGATCGCATAGAGGTGATCTTGCAAATGGGTACTCCAAAGACGCAGAAGGAAGTCCGAATGTTTTTGGGAATGGTCGGCTATTGTCGACAGTGGATCCCAAACTTTTCTCTGCAGGCGAAACCTTTGTTAAGACTAACACGAAAGTACGTGAGTGATCCGGTACCATGGGATGATGATTGTTTGAGGGCCTTCCCGGAGCTAAGGGAAAGCTTATGTCACGCTCCAGCTCTGGGAATGCCTGATTATAACAAAGCATTTTCGCTCTTCTGCCATGAGAGGGAGGGGTGCACATTGGCAGTATTAACCCAGACACATGGGGGTACCCGTAGACCAGTGGCCTATTTTTCAGCCACCCTAGATCCAGTGGCTTCTGCGTTGCCCGGAAGTCTCAGATCCGTTGCTGCAACAGGTGTCAGCATTGAGAGGTGTGAAAGCATTGTGATGGGTCATCCCCTTACGGTATATGTCCCACACTCAGTGGAACTCCTGATGACGAGAACCAAGACTCAGTATCTGACTAATAATAGGCTCACCAAGTATGAGCAAGTTATACTGGCTTCTGAAAATGTCACATTGAAAAGATGTTCTATGTTAAACCCTGCCACATTGATGCCATACCCGCCTGTGGAAGGAGAAGATTGTGAGGAGCATGACTGCCTAGATGTGACTGAGCTCTCTACTAAACCCAGACCCGACATTGTCGATGAACCCTTACCTGAATCTGATCTAGTCCTCTTTGTTGATGGGTCATGTTTAAGAGACAATGAAGGTTGTTTGAGAGCAGCTTTTGCTGCTTGTACTATTTCTGGAGTTGTGGAAGCCGCTTGTTTACAAGGAGTATACTCTGCACAAGTGGCGTAAATTATTACCCTGATACGTGCATGCCTCATCTCTGACCGAGTCCGAGTGACTATCTTCACAGACAGTCATTATGGGTTTGGAGCAGTTCACTACTTCGGGCAGTTATGGTCCCAGAGGGGGTTCTTAACGTCATCCAGATCTCCTATCAGAAATGGGGAATATGTGAGACAACTGTTAGAAGCATTACAGAAACCGAAGGAAATAGCAGTGGTGAAATGTGCAGCACACGGGAAAGGGGAGGATTTTATCACCAAAGGAAACCGTTATGCTGACGAAGTGGCTCGTTTTTGTGCTATATATGCTTGCATTTTTAATGGCGAATATGTGGGAGAGAGCACAGAAAAGACCGAGCTCAGCATGATGTTGGCCATGGCCGATACCAGGGATGAGATTAAGAGACTACAAGAAGAGGTCCCTGAAGAGGAGGAAGCGGCATGGGTTAGAGCAGGTTGTGAGAAAAGAGGCGATGGCATTTGGGTGTCAACAGATGAAAGAACAGTGTTACCTAACTGTTTATTGAGTCCTATGGTGAGGCATATACATGGAGCAGTTCACCTAGGAAGAGCCGCCATGTTGCGGGTGTTTCGTCAGACATGGTTCAATCCATGGTTCCGTGTGTATGCTGAGGCAGTGTGTTACAGGTGTGTTACGTGTCAGCAGATGAATGCAGGAAAGAAGACTGTGGTTGCCTTGAGTCACATTGGAAGGTCAGGAGGTCCTTTCAATCGAATACAGTTGGATTTTATAGAAATGCCCAGGTGCAATGGACTGAGATACGTTTTGGTGGTGGTGTGTGTCTTTTCACGGTGGGTAGAGGCGTATCCGACTAGGAGGTGTGACAGTCTCACAGTGGCAAAATTGTTACTTAGAGAGGTTATCCCACGGTTTGGATTTCCGACCTCATTGGAATCGGACAGAGGAACTCCCTTTCATAGTGAGATCATGAAGCTGTTGTGTGCCGCCTTACAAGTGGATCAGAGACTGCATTGTAGCTACATGCCAGAGGCGTCCGGCATAGTCGAGCAGATAAATGGGACTATCAAGATGAGAGTGGCAAAGGTTTGCTCGTCTACGTCTTTGAAATGGCCAGATGCATTGCCCTTGGTGCTGATGAGTTTGCGTAGCACTCCAGATAGGAGAACAGGACTATCCCCCCATGAGATACTGATGGGGAGGGCGATGCGTTTGCCTGCAGTGCCGGCGACAGCATTGATAAACATCGCCGATGATCTAGTTCTTGACTATTGCAAGGGCTTGGCTGATGTGGTTAATTCTGTGTCTCACCAGGTCGAGGCTGCGACTGCACCCACCTCGAGAGAACTTCTGCATGACTTGAGCCCGGGGGACTGGGTGTTGGTCCGGAAGCACGTGAAGAAGAGTTGCCTTGATGCACGTTGGCGCGGACCCTACCAGGTGATTTTGGTGACCAGCACGGCTGTGAAGTGCGGAGGCTTGCTGAATTGGATCCACGCCTCTCACACCAGCAGAGTTCCAGCACCCTCGGAGGAAACAGCTCCCCTCGATCAAAGGCATTCATCTGAGATTAAAAGCTTGGAAAAGGGGACAGATCAAGCTGTGAGGGTTCCTACTGAAGCAGACCGCTCACTGGGTCGAGGTGAAGGGGATCACGCTGCATTAGATCCCGGCACAGACATTGAGAGTGACGGAAACGTTGACATTGAAGTAGAGTCAGATCCAGCCGATCAGACAGTAGCAGAACAGGCCGGAGAAACGAAAAGAACTGAGGCTGGAAGTGAAGGGTGGCCAGTGAGAAAAGAGAGACTGAATCTGAGGCTTACATCAGACAAGGACCTTGCCCCTATCGCTGACACTTCTGAATCTGAAGAAAGTGAGGCAGAAGCAAATCAAGAAGGCCTAAGGAGATCAAAGAGAGGACGAGTGCCGTGTCGAAAGTATGCTGCTCCCGAGTGGACATACCTAGTCACAGATGCAGAGACCGGGGAGGTCTGGGAGAGTGAGGTCCAGGAGAGTGATACGCGGAGAGACCACTTTGATTATTGAAATTGAACTGTTGGTTCCAGGAGTCGAGGCTCTTGGGCTTCTGACCCTGACGGTACCTGATCCTCCAACACTGAGTGGATTGAGACTCCTAATCCTAAATCAACTTGCATTCCCAACGTTTGGCCGCCAGCCTTCAGCCCAAGAATTAGCAGCGTTTCGGATGGAAATCTTGGAACTCGTTGTTGATGCTCTGGGCACTGATATGATCTATGATGAAAACTGAACTGATTAAGGGACAGGAAAGTATATGAACATTGCTCTAAAAAGAAGATAACCTAGGCCCGAGTGGAAGAAGAATAAATTTAGGGACTTATCAGTAGAAGAAGAAAGAGGGATAGGGATGGCTATTCATGAACTTTAGGTTACCATTGTCAAACTAAATACAGAAGAAGTCTACACATCCAAAAAGGAATCTAATAAGAACTTTGTGTGCAAACTCTTGAGAAGAAGTGAAGAGACTTTGCTAATTCATTCCTGCACTAAAATTGGAGAACTGAATTACAATGGAGTCCGGAAATTCGAGCCGTAGGCAGAAATGCATGATAGGCACACTCATAGTAGGGGTAATCGTAGTTATTACCGTAGTGATTATCACATCAATGGTCGAGTCCAATGTTGTGGAAGAAGGGGAACAAGGGACACCTACGCCTTCTACACCAGAGATAAGGGAGGGGTCAAACGAGGAGATAAGAGAAACTAGTCATCTATTGCATGTAGACCTTTCTAAGGGTGACTTTACTCTGAATGCATATGCACGATTGTTGTATGAGTATGTGGACACGATGGAAGCAAAGGATTGCTATGTGTGTATGCAACTACCAGCATCAGTGGAGGAGGGTATTAGGTATCATCACCTACCCTTGACTTATGGTATTACATGTAGCGTGCTGTTGAGTATGTTCTATGGCAAAGCCCATTTTGAGTACTATTTCTCTAATTATGATGTAGTACTTCCTGAAGTTCTGGTATTAAAATATTTAAACAGTATGATTATTATAAGAAGGAAGACAGGATGTCAAAGTATTTTGTGCCAACAGTAACTTTAGACACCGCATATGCTCATAGACACAATTTGACCTGTATGTTGTGATGGAGCAGGGTAAATGAAAATCTTTTAACATCCTAATATTTACGTTAAATAAATTAACACACAGGTTCGTCTTAGTGAATAACCAACCATGTATGTTACATGTAAAGGGTTAAAGGTAACACGCTATATATGTGCAAACTAATTTACTTACAATTGTTAACGTGAATAACATAAGTCTGACAATTGCGTACTAATTAGAATAATAAATGTATGATTTGTGCTTGGAAATAAACTGTGTAGTGGCAAAACAAGGCGTTGGTAAGTAAGGGATGGCTTTATATGTCGCTTTTGCTAGGTAATACCTAATTGGGGTACGTAGAATGACGGGAGGGAAACGAAAAGGCTTATATTCTTTATTCTTAACTCTGTTTTGTTTATCTTTATAATAGTGCGCTTAGGCCTGTTGAGCAGCGAAATAAAATGGCCGCCATGAGTTAGAGTACGCAGGCGCGAGAGGGGTTACGAAAGAAAGAAAGGCCGTGAACAAGAGGGATCATGTGATCATTCCAAAAGCCTAGGATGGAAGCGTGGTCAAGGCTGTGATGACCTTATCGTATAAACGTGTGCCAAAGCAAGACAGCAAAAAGCGTGAGAAGTCGCAGTGAATAAATGAATGGACAATAAACTGACCGACTGAAAAGTATCAGAAAAGGATACAGTTTGAACTAAGGGGTAATGTCATGAACCCGTGAGAAACGACAAAAGTATGAACTTGCCACAAAGAACTGGTTGAAACAAGGATATTCATAATGAGATGTATACTGACCTGAATGGACCAATTAGAGAGAATCTCGCCATAAAGATGTAACATTTTCACTTAGTAAGCTAGTATTAGGGTATAAGAAGACCTACTCTTAGAGGGGAGGGGGTTGCTGCTGTTGCTGTTAGCTGCTGTTGCCGTTTTTTACGAACTGATGCTGCGGATGCTGCTGCTATTTTATATTTTTGATTGAGCATGTGGCGCTGATATTGGAGAACTTTTTTTAATCCTAATAGATTTTTCCATTTAAAACATTGCCAGATGAGGAGAGTGTGATTGAAATGGATGAAGTTGATCATGATTGTCTGAATGTACTCGAGTATTGTACAAAACCGAGACCTGACATACGGGATGAGCCTTTAAAGGAATCAGATTACATTCTATTCGTGGATGGCTCATGTTTGAGAATGAAAGAAGGAGTTCTAAGTGCAGCATATGCAGTTTGCACAGTAGCTGCTGTAATGGAAGCATCGTGTTTGAAAGGGATTTGTTCTGCCCAAGCAGAGTTGGTAGCTCTAATTCAAGCATGCAAGTTGGGAAAGAATGTTCGAATAACAGTTGTCACGGATAGCCAATACGGCTTTGGAGTGGTGCATGACTTTGGCCAGATCTGGTCTCAGAGAGGTTTCTTGACGTCTGCAGGGTCACCGATAAGAAATGGTGAGTTTGTGAAAAAGTTGCTTGAGGCGATACAGCTGCCTAAACAGATTGCGGTAGTGAAGTGCAATGCACATAAAAATGGGGAAGACTACATAACTGATGGTAATAAGTTTGCTGATGAAATTGCACAGTATTGTGCTAAAAATGTGGTCTCATTGAACCGGAACCAAGAAAGAGAGCATATTTCATGTCCTTTGCTTTTTACTAACACTGTTAAAACATGGGATGAGGTGAGACAATTACAGGAAGCAGCAGATGATGAGGAAAAAGATAACTGGATAAAAGCAGGATGTAGAAAACATGAGGAAAATGATGTTTGGGTTTACAGGGATGACAGACCAGTTATGCCTGATAGCATGATTTCTGACATGGCACGGATGTACCATGGACAAGCTCATATTGGGAGAGATTCAATGATCAGACTTTTTAGACAAACATGGTATAATCCAAAATTCAGAGCCATAGCTGAGAGTCTTTGTCAAAGGTGTCTTATTTGTCAACAGCTAAATCCAGGAAGAAGGACAGTAGTGAGTCTGGGAACAATAGGACGAGAGGGAGGTCCTTTCACGAGAATGCAAATGGATTTTATTGAAATGCCACCGAGCAATAGACTAAGGTATGTCCTTGTAGTCGTCTGTTTGTTTTCCCGTTGGGTGG
This sequence comes from Calotriton arnoldi, assembly GCA_963921515.1. Classification (NCBI taxonomy): domain Eukaryota; kingdom Metazoa; phylum Chordata; class Amphibia; order Caudata; family Salamandridae; genus Calotriton; species Calotriton arnoldi. The sequence goes on from CAWUFW010004549.1 coordinate 1,212,388, forward strand.
AAGCATACCCGACCAGAAGGAATGATGGAATTACAATAGCGAAACTAATGCTACGAGAATTCATTCCAAGGTATGGTTTCCCAGTAACGATTGAAACAGATAGAGGAACACATTTTCAAAACGAATTAGTTCAATTGATTTGTGAAGCACTTAGTATTAAACAGAAACTGCATTGTGCATACAGACCAGAGGCTTCTGGAATAGTAGAGCAAGTGAATGGAACAATAAAGAACAGACTAGGTAAAATGTGTCAAGCCACAGGACTCAAATGGCCAGATGCCTTGCCATTAGTCTTAATGACAATCAGAAGTATACCGGAAAGAAAGACAGGACTCAGTCCCCATGAGATAATTATGGGACGAGCAATGAGACAAGCACATGTACCTGTCAACAAACTACTGACTATAACTGATGATCTGGTGCTGGATTATTACAAAGGATTGGCTGATGTGGTACGTTCTGTGTTTCATCAGGTTGGACCGGATGCGACCACTCTTGAAAGAAAACCGGCTCACGATTTGAATCCAGGAGATTGGGTCCGCATAAAAGTCCATCGAAGAAAAAACTGTTTGGTTCCTCGCTGGGACCAACCACGACAAGTGATCCTGGTGACAACAACTGCAGTCAAGTGTGCTGGAGTAAAACACTGGATACATGCCAGTCACACCATCAGAGTTCCAGATCCTGAAGCTCGACCTGTGAGTCGACATCTGGAAATATCTGATACCAGTTCAGCATGTGATGCAGAGGAAGAGACGAACAGGGCTCCAGAAATTGAAGATCGACCTGTAAGTCGACATCTGGAAGACCCAAGTACAAGTGTAACGACAGGAGGAGAGGAGGAAATAGCAAAAGTTCCAGAATCTGAAGATCGACATGTGAGTCGACAGCTGGAAATACCAGACCCTAGTTCAGCATCTGATACAGAGCATTCTGACAGTGATGAAAATCTGAAAAGAGATTGGAAATTTGATAACATAAAAGAAGAAACTGAGCAAAAAGACAGTAACAGTGAGCAACCAAGTACAAGTGGTGGTGAAAACACTTCAGAGACAATATTAATAAACGAAGAAGGGAGAGTTTCAAATAGAAAGTTAGAAGAATCGGAAGATCCCCGAGGAGCAATAGGGACAGATCGACGAACAAAAGAACAGGGAAATTTAGAGACAGATAGAGAGATTGACACAAATTTGGAAGAACCTCGAGGAGGGACAGAAGTAGGTGATCAAAAGAAAACACCAGAAAAACCACAAATAGATGAAAGAAATGAAATTATAAAATGGAAGATAAGAAACAATAAAGGAAGAACTGAAACAGAATCAGAAGAAAGTGGAGAAGAAGGAAACCGGAAACTAGAGTCGAGAAAGAGAACTTGGAGAACAGAAAGAAAGGAAAAAGAAAGTGAACCAAAAAGGCCAAGAAAAGGAGACAATTGGCCCGACGAAGTTAGAAAACTGAGATACAAGATCATAAGGCTAGATGGAAAAAGTGCAGAACAAGTAAATGAGATAACAAGTCAAAAAGAACCAGAGAAACAAGGTGGAAAACACTTGCAGAAAACAAAAAGAATAAAGAAAGCAAATCTGAAGTATAAATCGCCTGAATGGTTATACATTGCATTGACTGATATCAAAGAAGAAGAGATCACTCACGAGAACCCGGAACAAAGCTACAATTTAATGGGTGAAGGTGAAGTGCAACAAATTTAAAGAAATTTGAACGAATTTCTACCGGACTGGACAAAACACTGGATTTGACAAGAAAGAGTTCTGAAAAGAATTAAAGAGAGTACCAAACAAGACAAAGTGAGAGCGTAGGGTGGCTAATAGGTCATTTCTGAGGTGTGGTGACACATTTTCTGTACATACTATATAATAGGTAATAGAACAAAATGGTAGATACTAAAAATAGAACATGTAGATGTGAGTTCTTACATAGATGGTGTAAGATGTGCTTCTTTTGTACAGGATTATTAATGACCGTATGGATATTATCTTAGCAATCACCATTCCAATAAGATTAGCTGTAGAAGAAACGTCTATATTAAAGAATAACACAGAGAAAGAAAATGGAGCTAACATGCAGGAAACAGCTATATTAAAAAGTAGTGCAGAGTTGCATAAGGACAAATCAATAACAGATTTTTCAAAGAATGTTTTTACTAAATTATTATATGAGTATGTAGAAACCATGGATGTGAGAGATTGTTATGTTTGTATGCAATTGCCTGCGTCTGTTGCAGAAGGTGTGACCTTTGACGTATGGAATAACATGTAGGGGTCGATTCCGATCTCGGCCGGTAGGGCTCCGAATCGGATTCGGCTTTACCGGATCCGATTCGGAGCCCTGTTTCCCGACCGATCCGTACGCGCATCCGGACGAGCGAGTACGATGCGAAATCGCCGACCGACTCGTCCGGGCATCCCGACCGCTCCGACCGACTCGTTCCCGGCTCGAACCGCACCGACCGACTCGCTCGGACTCGACTCGCACCGCGCAATGGAGACGTTTCCCGGCCGGGTGAGTACGATGCGCGCCGCGAGCAGTCCGACCGAGCCGCACACTCCGGCTCAGAAGAGCTGTCGGAGCCGTACTCGGGGGTCCGTGTCGGACCCCCTGAACGCGTAGCCGCGCGAGTCGCACACAGGGGGACCCATGGGTCCCCCTACCTGTGCGTGTACGGGCGAATCGCTTCGCCGCGTACACGCTGTGGGGGGCGCCCTTGTCCGCATCGCATCTATTGAGTCAATGGGAGCCCGTGTACGCGTCGTACAACAGGCTCCCATTGACTTCAATGGGAGTCCGACCGAATCGAGTCCGACAGCATACGGACGCATCGTACTCGTTCGGTCGGGCTGCACGGGTCCGATTCGGTCGGAAATCTCTCCGGGTCCGGCTCGGTCGGAGAGATTTCCGGCCCGAATCGGAATCGGCCCCGTAGTGTTTTAGCAAGTCTATTTTACAAGACTGGAAGATTAGAATATTATTACACTAATATAGATAAGATTTTTGCAAAGATTCCTGTAGTTTCAGAACTAAATAAAGTAAAAGAAGCAAAAACATTTGGTGAATTTTTCATAGAAGACAAGATTCTAATATTAGATGATATAGTTCAAAACAACCTTACCTGTGAGTTAAGAAATGAAGAAAAAGTATTTTTAGAAATGGTCGAGGATAGAAGAGTGAAATTTCAAAGAAAAGTGATAGAAGAGACAAAAACACCTCTTTGGGCGTTTGAGGAAGAAAATCAAGACAAGAAAAAGACAAATGCAGCTATGTCTCTGGATTGTCCCCAACAGGGAAAGTTGTGCATTAGAAGAAATAGAACAAGATATAACAATTATTTCGTGGGTTCCAGTGATTGCCAAGACAATTATAACATTATAGGAGGTTGGGGATTCAAAGGGGGAAAAGATCCAATATTTCCTGGGATCTATTACATATGTGGTAACAGAGCTTATTACAGGTTACCGGACCATTGGTATGGATCATGTTATTTAGGCCTGGTCTTTCCAAAGATTTTTCATGTAGATAGAGCAGAAAAGGGAACACACGAAATGGTAAAGACATTTACACGTAGGAAAAGGGAGAGCTTTTCAGAAATAGTAGGTGATGTTTTTGGAGCATTGATACCAGCAGTGGGAATATCTTTGAATGCATTTAAAATTCGAAATTATCCACAGTAGTAGATCGTTTATCTACAGATACTGCTGGAGGGTTCTGGATGGTAAATACCGAAATGGTTGCCATGAGAGCTATGGTGATGCAAAATCGACTTGCCCTTGACATTCTTTTGGCAAAAGAGGGTGAAGTCTGTGGAATGCTGAAAGTCCAACATTGTTGCACTTACATTCCAGATAAAAGTGAAAATATACAAAAGTATATTAAGAATATTACCAATTTGCACAAAGAACTTGTTCCACTGGAGGTTGAAAATGCATTGGGAAAACTTGGTAAGAGTTTTTCCTCAGTAATAAATCGGTTTACTAGAATGAGTAGATTAGTAATAGGGAAAATAATAATAGTAGCGACCATGATAATCATAATAGTTTTAGTACTGAAGCTAATCATTACATGTATAAAGAGAAGAAGAAGGCAGAACAAAATAGGAAAAGAAAATAAGATAAACAAAGAAAGAGAAAGAGAAATGGGTGAAATAGAACTAGAAGAAATAAAAGAAAACATGTATAAGAAGACAAAGAGACAAGTTGAAAGGGATACAGTTGTGTAAAACTAACAAAAACAAACGGACAAAGAAATATGCTATCTGATAGAATTGTATAACATGGGTTTTTGTGGTGATATTAAAAATCACCAAAGGGGGAGTTGATGGAGCAGGGTAAATGAAAAAATGTTAACCTCCTAATATTTACATTAAATAAATTAACACACAGGTTCGTCTTAGTGAATAACCAACCATGTATGTTACATGTAAAGGGTTAAAGGTAACACGCTATATATGTGCAAACTAATTTACTTACAATTGTTAACGTGAATAACATAAGTCTGACAATTGCGTACTAATTAGAATAATAAATGTATGATTTGTGCTTGGAAATAAACTGTGTAGTGGCAAAACAAGGCGTTGGTAAGTAAGGGATGGCTTTATATGTCGCTTTTGCTAGGTAATACCTAAAAGGGTTACGTAGAATGACCGGAGGGAAACGAAAAGGCTTATATTCTTTATTCTTAACTCTGTTTTGTTTATCTTTATAATAGTGCGCTTAGGCCTGTTGAGCAGCGAAATAAAATGGCCGCCATGAGTTAGAGTACGCAGGCGCGAGAGGGGTTATGAAAGAAAGAAAGGCCGTGAACAAGAGGGATCATGTGATCATTCCAAAAGCCTAGGATGGAAGCGTGGTCAAGGCTGTGATGACCTTATCGTATAAACGTGTGCCAAAGCAAGACAGCAAAAAGCGTGAGAAGTCGCAGTGAATAAATGAATGGACAATAAACTGACCGACTGAAAAGTATCAGAAAAGGATACAATTTGAACTAAGGGGTAATGTCATGAACCCGTGAGAAACGACAAAAGTATGAACTTGCCACAAAGAACTGGTTGAAACAAGGATATTCATAATGAGATGTATACTGACCTGAATGGACCAATTAGAGAGAATCTCACCATAAAGATGTAACATTTTCACTTAGTAAGATAGTATTAGGGTATAAGAAGACCTACTCTTAGAGGGGAGGGGGTTGCTGCTGTTGCTGTTAGCTGCTGTTGCCGTTTTTTACGAACTGATGCTGCGGCTGCTGCTGCTATTTTATATTTTTGATTGAGCATGAGACACTGATATTGGAGAACTTTTTTAATCCTAATAGATTTTTCCATTTAAAACATTAGACTTTTATTCTTAAAATACTAAAGGGGAAAGGAACGAGAAGGCCTGTTTTCCAGGACAGATAGATCTTTCGGGAGTTCTTGCTGTGACGAACTTTATTTTTCCATCTAATAGGTATGCATTGCAATTTCAATTTATTCTTATAAGGATGCTAAATGTAATAATCTGAATAATAAATTTGAAACTTATTCATGCTTCCAAACTTTATATAAACTTTATTATCTTTAAAACAATGAGTCAGTGGTTCTTTAGCTCAATGATAAATGTAAATGTTTAAAGGTTTATAGTGGTTGAGCTGGTCTTAATCACCATCAACTGATTCCTACTAGTTGGTCCATCGACCAATGAGCGGAATACCTTAGAGCTTGAGAAGTGTAATGTCGTCTTTATAAAAAGGTATCCCGTCTCCTTCCAGCATATCATTTAACTGTTTTTCTCCTAGGTAAGAACGGATGAAATCCAGGGAATAAATGAGTGAGTGAATGTATATGCGGTGTTATGGGCCCCACCGTCATATGGATATTGTTGTGTTTAAGAGGAATATTTGCACCTGGACGTCCAAAGACATATAGGAGAAGACATTTTATTGATAGCGCTGGATCAGTTGTCTGACATAGAAAAGAAATTTGTAGATCAAATAGAGGGTAGACACAGACAGGCATTATTTAGGCCTGACCCTAAGCTGGTCTGGTTGTGGTCCGATAGCTTTGGATTTGCAGCAAAAAGGGAAACTATGTATTCGACAGACACAGACATATTATGATAAAATATTTGTAGGGGAAAGTGAATGTGAGCACATCTTCCTAATTGAAGAATCAATAAAGAAGGCGCTATTGGATAAATTGACCATAGTGCCGAATGTCTATTTCGTATGTGAAAGGAATGCATATGTTCGATTGCCTCCAAATTGGTATGGAACATGTTATTTGGCAGTGGTATTTCCAAAAATATTCCATGTGGACGATTTGTGGCCATTGGAAGGGAAAAGATCACATAGGGGAAAACGGGGTACGAGTGCAGGAGAAATTGTTGGTGATGTGTTTGGTGCAATGATACCCAGTTTAGGAGTGATTTTAAATGATGTAAAGATTAGAAGGTTGTCAACATTGGTGGACAAGTTGTCAGTGAATACAGCTCAAGCTTTATTGCTTGTGGATGGGGAGATGGTCTCTATAAGGGCTATGGTGCTTCAGAACCGTCTTGCGTTAGATGTTTTACTGGCAAAAGAAGGCAGAGTTTGTAAATTATTGAGGGTTCAACAGTGCTGTACTTATATACCGGATAACAGCAAGGATTTAAAGAAGTATATAAGTAACATCACTGAGATACATCACGACATACATGATTTGGCAACAGATGGGATTTGGGATAAAATTGGCCAAGGGTTTGGAAGAGTTGGAAGTTGGTTTGGAAGTTTGGGACAGGGAATTATTGGATACATTCTAAAACCTATCATCATAGTTGTGATCTGTATTGTTGGGTGCCTTTAGAGCTTTAAAGTGGCACAGAGCAAGACAGGCTGAAAGTTCCCTTCGAAGACGAGAAAGGCAGATGGTAAGACTGCAGGACAGTCACTATCAGAACCTTAAGAATCTGGAAAGTTTCAGGCAGGGAAGACATGCTACAACTTCTGTCTAGGTCGGTCTTTTCTGCGAGGAGAACATAGCAGGGAAAAGTGTTGTGTTTGATGACACTTGTCTTCAGAGGGGGGACTGATAGAGCGCTTGACGCTCTGAAATTTGTAAGGGGTGCATTATACTCATGTACAAATTGCACTCACATATATTCGATGTTTTGTTGAACTTTGTGCATATTAAACGAAGTTTATGTATTCTCATGTTAGAATCTGAAGAATGAAATTGTCATATTTTACAGGATTGCTTAAGTATTTTGCACATATTTGGAGAAAACATGTATTTGTGCACGCATATAATGAATAATAGGTAAACTAAATGTATTCACTGTTATAAGACTCATATAAAGGCCTGTATAACGAGTGCATATTAAAGGCTGTTCTTAGGTTAGCCAGAATTGTAGGCCTAACTTTCGTTTTCCTTAAAGGTTTCATTTCTCCTCGTTTGCTCTTAGGTCAGGAGCTTATTAAAAGTATGTGTGTAGAGTGTTTTTCCTTTCACCCTTACTGCAGGAATTTGACCTTGTTTTTTTTGATTTAAGGAGATACATGGGAGGAACGGAATGCCTTTGAAGAGCTCGGACAAAGGGAAGGGAGGACACCTTCCGTGCCTGGCGAAACTTGGGAACCAAGGTCGACGGACAAGGCTGTGAAATTAATTGAACTTGTGGAAAGTTACTCAGGAAGGTGTTCATGGAATATTGTACCATGTGACCCGTTAGAGGTGTAGCTTTGTCTTTTTATATTAGGCACAGGGACAGATTTGGGGGACTTCTGCTTTTGACTGAGGAAGAAGAGCATCTTAGAACGAGCTCTGTGGCTTTACGCTACTTGACCCATTTGACGTGAGTGCACTTCTTAGGAAGTTACACGTGCTGACATCTTTGGGAAAATCCTTCTGGGAAATTACTAAAGAGATTTGGACGCAGTGTCTATACTCAGCTGTGTTCTGATTTTGGAATTCATTGTTCTGTGCCTATTGTGCCGTATGAACTATATTCGTATATTGGGCTCTGTATTAGTTTTCATGTATCTTTACACCTTGATTTTGAGGTGTGTCTATATTCTGCTGTTTCTGGCTTTGTAATAAATTAACAAAAATCTGAATTCGGAGTTCGTAGGTATTTAGGTTGATGGAAGGGGAAAAGGTAAAATTGGTCAATTGTTTTCTTCCCTCCACACTTCTTAGCAGGCAACAAAGACCATCGGTTGGACACTTTTGATTAAGGTTAATATAGGAAATTCGGCCCCATCAGGCTGAATGGACAACTCATTTCTAATATTTATAAAGAAGCCATTAAGCACCTAGAAATCAGATTTTCAAAGGAGGTGAATTTGGTCATGTTACGGTATAAGTTTTACACTCACCCTCAAACTGAGCATTAGTCCATCGATGAGTTTGTTGCAAGGCTGAGGGAACTTTCAGTTAAATGTTGCTTTGTAATGACAAAGGTTTTGGAGGGAGTGCAAGATGTTATTTATTTTGAAGATGACATCTTGATTATGGGAGAGACTGTGGAACAGCATAACATCACTTTGAGGTTGGTATTGAAAAAACTGGGTGAAGTTGGTAAGGAAAAATGTACGTTCCTGACAGAATAAATTGAGTACCCGGGTTATACCATATCTGGTGGCGGAGTCAAACTAAAGCGATCATTGTTGGATTCCATAAAACTAGCACCTGCCCCAGCAGAAAAAGATCGATTGAGGTCCTTTCTAGGACTTATAGAATACTTTGCAAAATTTGTGGACAGATTTGCAGACAAAACAGGGTTTAAGAAAGCTACTTCTCAAGGGAGTGAAGTTTGTTTGGGAAGTGGAGCAAAAGATATGTTTTAATGACATAAAGAAAGACATTGTGAGGCTGGTATTTTATCATTGTTTCATAATTGTTTCAGATTGGTTTGGGAGTGGTGTTATCACAAGTGCATGGTGGAAAGGCAAAGTCGGTTGCTTTTGCTTCTTGGACGCTCACACAATCAAAAAGGAATTACTCAGTCACAGAAAGGAAGGCATTAGCCCCTGCTTGGGGTGCTGAATATTTTCAGGTGTACTTGTGGGGCACTTCATTTGTGATGCGCACTGATCACAAATCTTTGCTCAAGATCTCGTCTTCTGTGGGAGCGGGTAAAGGGTCTGCTAGATTGGCAACGAGGCTGCAGGAATACTCATATGTGGTTGAAATTGTGCAAGGGTGGAGGAACGTGCAGGCTGATTGCCTATCGAGATTACCTGTGAATTGGGAAAGTGTTGATGATGTTGCTGTAAGAAACTTGGAAGCAGAATACGCAGTGGCTTCTATGCAAGATGCCGTACGGTGTGGATTGGGAGCATTCACTTTGGAGGAATGGGAGGAGGAGATGGTGTTGTATGGTGTCCTCAATGAGGTGGAAAATATTGTGCGGCATGGTGCCACAAGAGAAAGTACGTTGTCTCAGGCTGTGCAACTGTTTTTTAAGCTTTTGGATGAGTTGTCAATGTGTGGCAAAGTGTTTTGATGAGAGGGGATCACTTTGTTACCCCCACAGGATTATGATGTAGGTAATTTGATTTAGCGCATGAAGGTCATTTGGGTCAAGGGTTAACTAGTAGGAGACTCAAGGAGGACTTTTGGTGGCCAGGTCTTGATGACCAAGTAAAAGATGGGTGGAAGCATGTTGCATTTGCAAACAAAGTGAGAAAAGACTGAGAGTAGGTAACAAGGGGGAAGGGAAGCACATCGAAGATCCTGGAAAGCCCTGGCATACAATTTGTTTGGACTTCATTGGACCCATGGTGGATTTGCCTGGTGAATTGAGATTTGCGTTAGTGGTAGTGGATGTGTATTCCAGGTGGATAAGTGTCACGTTTATGAGGGATGTTACCACGAGGAGTACCATCCCAATGCTGGAGAGGATTTTTGAAGAGTAGGGAGTTCCTGTTGTCTTAATAACGGACAATGGAACTCAATTGACATTGCACGAGATGATGACTTTCCTAGAACAGTCTGGTGTAAAGCATTCATGCACCTCATTATATACCCCACAAGGAAATGGTTTGGTGGAAAGGGTGAACAGGTTGGTGAAGGGACTATACAACTGGCTGTTATCAACAAGTGTGATTAGGATAGTAAGCGATATGGTATGGGCATATCGCACTACTGGTCACAGTGTTAACCATAGGATTCCTTTTTCTGAAATGCGTGGGTGGATGCCTGGAAGTAAATTAATACCTGCTTGGTTAAAAGATTGGGTCAAGAATGAAGGACCCAGAGAAGGTGATAAAGGGGATTTAAGGAGTTCTAGAATTCGGAGACCACCTGTTTATCTCGAGGATTATGATAGATCTTGAGGGATGTTTTCTTTTTATTGTTCTCGTTTTCTTTTCCTTTCTTACTTTGTTTTATTTGCATTAGGAAGGGAAGAGGATGTGTTCTGATGTAAGTTGTCTTATGCTCTAGGGGGGATCTGCATATGCTCCATATTCTGTGTTCTTAGCTAGATTGTGAGGCTGAGGGAATTCAAAGGTCGGCAGTTATCCCTGGCACCTTGTGGAGGACTGACACCAGGTTTTGTCTTCATTAAAGCTTATAGATGAATTACTGACTTTTGGTGTATGGCGAGTGCTTCCTTCAGTACAGATTTCCAACTCTGTCGAGAAGGGGAAGCCACCCTGTAGCTATAAAAGTATATCTGTGGTAGTATGGGACATCAACGGTTGCTGCCTGGAGCTTATGGTCTGGGGCCCATGTTGTGGGCCTGCCACAGTTCTGCATGAGACATGTCAAGAGTTTTTAACCCTATAATAGCTGGGGAGCCCACCCTGGTCAAGTGGTTCGCTATCCAGAATATGGAAGGATACCACTTTTAGGCAGATGAACCTGGCAGTCCCCATGGTCCCTAAAATCACCCTGGTCACAACATCCCACGGGCGGGTCCTCCACTAGGGCGGAGGAGCGTCGCCCCACTGCTTTCTCGCAGTGCGAGAAGCAGAAACATAAAATGGTAATAACTTTCAGTTATTGCCATTTTATGTTTGGTGGCGGGCGGGCAGGGCTGCTCTGCGAGCAGGCAGGGGAGGAGTGGTGTCCCTGCCCACTCCTGAGTGCGCAAAGACTGTTTGGTCGGCCCCCTGGGGCTGCCCAAACCAGTCATTCGCACTTTGCCCTTCTCCATGTGGGCTGCATTGCAGCCTGCATGGAGAAGATGGCCTCCCCATAAGCCCCTGGCTGGGCGGCGTCCCTACCAATCACAACGCTGCTTGCAGCGTTGTGATTGGCTTAGGGGAGGGAGCCTGGCTGCCTGCTTCTGCTTTCTGTGAGCAGGTGAAGAGAATAACCGGCCGGTGGAAAGGTAAGTTAAATTAACCCCCCCCCATGCGAGTCCCACAGGTGCAGGTGTATCGTAACCACTAGAAAGGATTACACTTGCTGGCATGCATGCCATTTCCAGCAAGGCCTCTCTTTAATAAACATGTCTGTTTCTCGATGTCATGCTATAATTCCGGCAAATAGTTAGTCACTCGTGTTCACTGTTAAAGATTTAAGGCTACGTTTGCTCTATGCCATCGCACTGAGAGAAAAATGCATTCCAGTAAATTCTTTAGTGCGTTCCGATTGCGTGGATGGGGGTGATTCAGTCACAGATGCTATTAGGTTGCTGCATTGGCTGCCTGTGGACCGTAGGATCCTTTTCAAGACCCTGTGCATGACTCACAATGCCTATTACGGGTCAGGCCCTGAAGCGATTAAGTCCATTTTCCATCATTATGTTCCCAACAGGCGGCTCCGATCTGCAGATAAGAATCTGCTTACGGTACAGAGATTTAAGAAGGTCACATGGGGAGGTCGAGCTTTCTCCACTGCTGCTGCTAGACTGTGGAACTCCCTCCCGGAACAGCTCTCAAGTCAGGTGTCCCATTCTCTTTTCCGTAGGGCCTTAAAGACCTGGCTTTTTTCTCAGACCTCGGTATGAGCATGTCTTTCTGTCTACATCCTTAGGTCCGCTTATAGCGCCTTGACGCCCTTGGGCTTAGTTCGCGCTTTACAAGTTTTATATTCATTCATTCATTCAGGGGTATTGTAAAGCATTTGAAACTTGAATTGCATGGCAGGTGTTTCTTTGTTATGTGTGTGATTCTCAAGAAGCACGAATAGCAAGGCGACAACTGGGACTCAGGCACGCCGTAACTATGGGGGCGTGGCTGGTGACGGCGCTGATGGCGCTGCCGGCACCAGCCCTGACCTCCGCGTGGGATTGGCGGAATTGGGGCCTGCCCCGGAAGCACTCAAGTGCTTCCGGGGCGAGAGGGGCAGATCTGGCTGGTTCTGGCCAGTTTATGGCCCCAGAATGCACCTCCCTTTAAAGGGGGCAGAGGAGCGGCGAGATGGTCTCTTTCCTCGCCGCTCCCTAAAGCTGCCATCGGCCGGGCGCAGCAGGAGCTGCACGCCTAATTTATTTTGTGCGTCTCCACGTCGGCATTCGGATTTCAGCTCGACAGCCACTGCCCAGTGGTTGCCTCCGGGGGCTGCTCGGGTTTGAGATTGGCCATGCCTGACTTGGGTTTCCATCCTGGGGACTCGTGGGCTTGGTAGCGACCCTGGTGGCACACTAGGCTGTGGAGGTGATGGGGGACAGTGGGGGCTGGTTCTGGTTGATTTGTGTCAGTAAATATACTGCTCCGGTCCCCCTTTTTAAACTCTGATCTGTAATTTGCAATTGGACCTTTTTAAATGCTTCGGAGATGGTAGTTGCTATTTCTCCTGTCAGTTTCTCGCTTTGGATTACACATTCCACAGACATGAAGGGATAATCGGGACATCTCGTTCTAACCAGATATTAATGTTCAGGATGGTCTCAGTTATTGGTACGTCCTGAAAGACTGTTGAAGCAAATGATTGTGTGGTAGTCAGTGTGTAAACACCCATTTATGTTAGTAATTTGCTATTTCAATAGAATAATTTTGACGTCAGGCATAGTCGCACAGTGGCTTTACCATTGGGCCTTTTATATCAGCCATGAGCTAATCATTTTCAAGCAAATTATACGACTGTTATGCCATTTGTTTCTGTTGCTAGAGACAATGATTTATCTCTAAGGAATAGGTGTCTGGTACTGCAGAACTCTGAACACCTAGGCTGCCATGATCGTCTAACAGAACCTGGAGTATCTGCAGTTAAAATTGAAAACACTCATAAAGAACCTGGATCTTGAATGTGAATCTTTGACCCCTAGTCATTTGAGTACTCCTAGTATGATGACTTGGAACATAGCAGGTACTTACGTAAAAATTAACTTGAGTGAGCGGCTATCCTTCATTATTATCCCCAGGAAACATGGGCTTCTACGAATTGATCTGTGAGGGTTTCGTTTGCCATTTCGATTCCCTCTGTGTCTTCGCACTCAGGTCAAGCAAAGGCTGGTCATTCACTTTGCGTTAAGCTTCAATAAACATTTACACTGCTCCCAAAAAATGATAATCGCAGGAGGATTCAGGGGTATCACGTGAATGGTAGCAATGATTTTCGTTTTATTTAATTAATGCTTACAACAGTGATTCCTCTTATTCTAATAATCTTAATTTTCGTGTATTGTTTAGCATTATTGATGACTTGTGCAATACTTCCAAATATTCCCTAAAGGGATTCAATCTGGATCTCGATGGAGATTTCAATATCGCAATTAGCATTAATACTTAGGGGCATATTAGCAAGACCGGCGATAAAATTATCGCCGTTTTAGCGGCAGGAAACTGCGATAATGGGCTTGCTAATATGCGTTATAGAATTCCAATAGAAGCCCAGGTTAGATGTGCAGGACATCCTTTAACCAGCTCCAAACGTACACTGCCTCTCAGGAGCTCATTTGAGTCTTTCACTGAAGCATAGTGGGGTCAGGTTACTCCAGAACTTTCCTAATCCAGGCAGGTTCTTAGAGACTTTGCTCAAACGTCACTCGGCCCGTTTGTTGATATCGGTTTTTTGGTGCTATTAGTCGTGCATACATTGCTAATTTGAGCGACCCGATTGAACATTTACTACTTTCGAAACCCGGAGCACATTACCCTCATATGGTGCACGCAGCCTGTTCTCTCACTAACAGGAACTGATGTGATGTTTTAGCTGCAAAACCAAGGAACAAAGAAGAAGAAGCCCATTAAAAAATGACCCTTTAAAAATGGGAAAGCTGAGATCAAGTGGGACCAGCTAATGGCTGCATTTAATCAGTCAAAATTCAAAGGTGTGTTGGCATGCTGTTAATTCAATTAAGGTCAGCCATAAGGTATTGTCCAGTTTAGGTGCACACATTACCGCCGGTCAATGGGTTTCCCATTTTCAAGTATTTACTGTCTTAACACCGACGGACGTGATAGAGAAGAATCCTCTTAATTTAGCTCTATTTATGTCTGCAATGGTTTAATTTGTGATTATTATGAGGTAGTCTCTGCTTTAATGGAGAGCCCCTCAGGCACAGCCCCAGGGCCGGGCGGGGTGCCCATGGGTCTATCTAAGTGCAATATCAATCTTTGGGCGCCCTTGCTTACTAATGTTTGTTAGTAGCAGATCGATATCTCTTATTGGCTCCAATGTCAAAGTGAATGGGAGAAGATTATACATTAGAATATGGACTGGGTTAACAAATGTAACATCTTATGTATTTCCCAATATGGGTTCAGGGAAGGCCTGGGTGTGATGGAGCGGTGCTTGAACAAAGTGATTGGGAGAAGATTATACATTAGAATATGGATTGGGTTAACAAACTTAACATCTTACGTATTTCCCAATATGGGTTCAGGGAAGCCTGGGTGTGATGGAGCGGTGCTTCAACAAAGTTATTGGGAGAAGATTATACATTAGAATATGGACCGGGTTAACAAACGTAACATCTTATGTATTTCCCAATATGGGTTCAGGGAAGGCCTGTGTGTTAGGTTTGAAAATCCCATTCCTGCTATGCACTCGTATCATGCTACATTAGGTTAGCAGTGTGTGGCTAAATAGATGCCATTTGTATTCACGATATGCAACCCACTGAGTTATCCCTGCAACGTGCAAGCTTTAGTTAGCAAGTGTGAATCCATTTTGTATTTCGTAATCCCTATTAGGCTGTGTCTGAACTAGGCCTCATTATTCGTATTGCCTGCCTCAGCAGAACACTGTATTTAGTTATTATTTTTCTTTCCTGTTCAAGGCTGCTTCCCGACTTTACTAATAAATAGGCCATTCTGCCCACGCATGCCTATCCGAGTGTGTAGTTCTGCTCCCACGTTAGGAGACGCTGAGACACAGCGCGGTAACCTTGAGTTGCCGATAGCATGTACCCATCTGGCAGGTGGTATCCCATCCTTCTATGCCTTCTTTGTTCATGTTCGGCCCAGGCAAGTAACTTTCCACTGTGGGCGTGGTTGGGGGGTTCTTGGAGGAATAATCATGCATCGCAGGCCGTTGGGAGCCAGTCCCTTGGCAGACACCTTAGGGTGCAGGTCAGATTGGACTCCTCTGCAGAGTATTGCTAATAAATGCTTGTTTGTATTCTCTACTGTCTGACCGACTCTTCATTACTTGGGAAGGCATAGCAGGTGGTTGTAAATAACCCGAGTGGCCCCTAAGGGCCACTTCCTTCAGTTGGCGCCCGAACACGGACCCCGCAAGGGGATCCAGCTCGCCTGTAATCAGGTTGCAGGGTCGGGGTTGCGTCTGGTCGGTCGGGCGGATCGGGGTACCCCACACGATCGAGCTTGGTTCTCGCAGCTGCCCCGCCCGTCTGATCGGGCGACTCCTCGTCTAGTGGTCACCGGCTGGGGTCCTGAGAAGGCGAAACCTTGGAGTTGACCGTTTGGTCCGAAGAGTCGGCAGTGGAGAATAACTTGACTCGACCTGTGTGCACCAGGTGAGTGATTTGATTCTTGAAAAAATGGCGCCATTCTTGAACGGCACGAGCTTACGGGCTGTGTCCTGGTACGGTCTCCGGACTGTCTTGCTTGAACGACATTAGCTTACGGGCTGTGTCCTGGTACGGTCTCCGGACTGTCTTGCTTGAATGACATTAGCCGACAGGCTGTGTCCTGGTACGGTCTCCCGACTGTCTTGCTTGAACGACATTAGCCGACGGGCTGTGTCTTGGTACAGTCTCCGGACTGTCTTGGTGCAGTTTTTGGACTGCCTTGCTTGAACAGCACGAGCTTATGGGCTGTGTCTTGGTATGGTCTTTGGGCTGTCTTGGTTTGAACTTGGTGGGTTTGCGGACCCTTTAAAAGACACAGAGTGTTTGTGAACAGTCTGCCGGGCCAACTGGAAATTTGGCCTATTCTCGAAAAAGCCTGGGACTGTTTGCGAACAATCTGCCAGGCCAACTGGAAATTTGGTCTACTCTTGAAAAGGTCTGGGGCTAGAGCCTGTATTCTTGAACTTGGTACAGTCTCCGGACTGTAGGGAGCGGTCCTCGGACCGTTTTGGTTTGGGTTTTGAACAATATTTGTATTCTTTCATTTTTCCTTTTATTATTTTGTTTGCTGGTGTTATATTTGTCCGTTGGGACAGCGCATGTGTCTTATATTAAGATGCCTTGTCTAAGTAAACTGGGGTGTTTTAGATGTCGGTGTTGGTCTACTGAGGCTCGATTGGAAGAGAGCCAGCCAGCGCCTCCGCAGGGTACCCCAAATGTTGATGTATACGTCAAGCACGGTATTGGCCCTATTATATTTAGCACATTGTGGAATAAATATACAAGGGACAATGCTGAGTACAATGGCCACTTACTGGCTCGTTTGATGAGCAAAAATTGAATTTCTTGCAGGACAAATTGTTCGCCAAAAAGAGCAGGCAGTCGATGTTTGATTCTCTAAGAGTATGGCAGAAGGAAGCAAAGCAGCGGCGTATGAGAGCAGAGAAAGAGGCCCAGAAGAGACAGGCACAAACTATAACGCAGAAAGCAGTGGCCTATGAAAGGGAAAAGATAGAGAAAGGCATAGAATGTGTAGATAGAAAGTTTCTATTGCAGACAGATAAATGCTATGTTACTAGAGAGGAAGGTGATGTTTTCATTGAAGAGCTATTGGATTCTCGCCCTCCTCCACCTTATGCTCCTGAGCGGATATACCCAAGGGTTCCCACATCTCAGTCCCCGGCCTCGGGTGCCGCTCTTCCTAGTATTTCGGCCTCTAGTCAAACTGCTTCGGCCCCAGCCCCGCCTGCTCCCTCCCTGCTCATGCTAGGAACATGGGGTGGGAGCCGTTGGCTCTCCTGTTCCGTCTACTGACTCTGTATCTACTGCTACACCCCCTTTCACTCATACAACACTGTCTCCTTTCGTGATGATACCTGTCTCCTCATCTGCTCTTTCTCCCTCAAGTATGACACCCCTAGCACTGCCGAATGGCGAGACCCCTGTACGTAGGACACATGAAGGGAATTGGGCAGCAGCACGAGACCGTATGGACAAAGTGTTGGTGCGTTCTGCTGTGGGTGATGAGGAGAAGCAAATGGTGGCGAATCAGGCGGCTCAGTGGGGTCGGAGCCCGATCTATAGTGTGGAAGATGTGTGGAGTGTGATGAAAGATTATGAGCCCTTCATACAGCAGCATGCCCTTAAGCACATGCCAGCCACGCTAATAGGACTGTGGGAGCAGTGTTTTCAGGGTGTTGCACCGCAGATCATCTATGACATACGGGACAGGGTATATGCTGCAGATATGGCTCCTAATGAGGTTTTTAGCAATGTAACGACATTGGTGGGCTATCGGGGCAGATTGCTCCAAAAGGTTCCGACGATAGTGACCCAGTGCCCCATGAGAGAGGTCCATCCCATTTATCATCCTGAAATACCAGAACTGCGCGACTCCACGAATACTGTAATTAGGCCACCAGTCGATGCTCGGTTCCAGGAACAGTGGATCTATACTCCTTGGAAGAGGAGTGAGGTAATATCCCTTAAAAGTCAGTTGCCAGACCCTCGGAAAAACCCGACTGCGTATTACAAAGAGTTGACAGAGGCGGCCTCCTCCACGGTGATGACGTTAGCAGATATTGAGTTGTTCTTTGGCTTGTTGGTACCGGTGGATATATGGAGGCAAGTGCATACACAGGATCATGTGGTGGAATTGGGAGGAACATGGGATCAGATCAGGGCGTGGGATAAGGACCGCAAGCCTGGTGACAAGCCGAAGGCAGAGATATTGGCTTTACCCGGTCGCATTATCACCTATATGCATTCCCTTATCCCACCGAGACGGGTGGATTGGGACAAGTTGACTGCATGTCGTCAGAAGAAGGACGAGAGTGTGTCTGATTTCTTTACTAGGTTTGAAGGGGTGTTTCTCGACTTTAGTGGCCAGGATCTGTCATTGGAAGGTGGTGTCCGGTTGTTTGTCAGCAGGTTCGTTAACAATTTGCTTCCTGAGATTGCGACTAGGTTGCAGGCTTCAGAAAGCACTTGGAGCACCTCTTCCCCGTCGGTAATATTGAGTATGGCACAGTACTACGCGCATAGAGAGAATGAAGAGAAGGAGAAAGTGGAGAAAAAGTCAAAAGACTTGAAGACGAGGGTGTTGATGCAGCAAGTTGTGAGGGGTAACGGAAGAGGTAGAGGTTCGGGTCTGGCCCAGCGGCTACCCCGGTCTAACAGGGGCGGTACCTCGAGTGCACCAATTGGGCTCAACCAATGTACTTATTGCAAGCAGGAGGGACATTGGCGGAATGAGTGTCTGGAGTTAGTCTAGAAAGACGAGGCCCGAGAGGTCGGGTTTTAGAGGACGTGGAAGAGGGGAAGGAGGCCGGGGGGAGAGGCGATCAGAGAATACATCGTCTAATAGACAGAGCGGGAACTATTTTGACGACCCCCGAGGGAGGCAGTACTATCATGATGACTATGACATGGACGAAGTGACGGGGATGTCTCACAGCTAGGATAGCCAGGGACAGGGCAAGGGACCAGTTCCGGTGCCTGTAGATCAGCGCGGACCCTATGTCACTGCAGATTTACACGGTACGACCAAGAAATTCTTAGTTGATACAGGGGCTATGAATAGCTCTGTTTCCCGTTCACTGGTCCCGGGGGCGGCTCTGTCCGGCCAAAACAACATTTCGGTGGGTTTCTCAGGCGTGCCAGCCCCATTTCAAAACCTCTTGCTTTGACTATTGGCCCCTTCACGGTTGATTCACCATTTATATTAACGTCAAATTGTGGGGAGAATTTGTTAGGGTTGGATTTGTTAAAAAGGTTGCATGCGACAGTTTTTTGTTCTCCAGACGGTGTTTACATGACTATTGGACCACAGGTGGCCCGTGCCATACAATGTCACGCAAAGGATGCCCCCCTCCCCGCTGAGTTTAAAGATGTGCCACGCACACTGTGGGCTACATGGGACACAGATGTGGGGTTACTCCAGATCCCACCGGTCTCTATACAAATTAAGGACAATGCTGTATGGCCACGTATTCCCCAGTACAAGATATCCCAGGCAGGAGAAAAGGCCTTATTGCAAATAATACAGGATTTGATTAAGTCTGGTGTGGTTGAGGAGACAGCCGTGAATGTGTGCAACAGCCCTATTCTTCCTATTCTTAAAAAGGCAGCCTTGGATTCTTCTGATATGCTCACCCTGAAGTTTACCGCTTCGTAATTGACCTTAGAGAGGTGAACAAAATAGTGGTTCCCCAGTATCCTGTAGTCCCAGACATTACCACGTTCTTGACAATGATTCCCCCGTCTGCAAAATTCTTCTATGTGATAGATTTGAAGGATGCTTTCTTCAGCATTCCAATCCATACAGATAGCAGATATCTGTTTGGGTTTGCAATAGCCGGAAGGAGCTTTAGGTTCTGTCGTGCTCCACAAGGCTATAAGGAGAGTCCTAGTATCTATAGCCAAGCTTTGAAAGCTCAATTGGATTCCTTGGAACTTCCCCCTGGTAATGTGCTGCTGCAGTACGTTGACGACCTCCTTGTGGCTTCAGACACTGAAGATGGTTGTAAAGAGGCCACAGTTAAATTGCTGTTACATTTGGCACACAATGGCCACAAGGTGTCACTTTCGAAATTTCAATATTGTCGACAGGAGGTCACCTATTTAGGTCACCTACTGTCGAAGGAGGGTCGTAGACTAACATAGATGCTATTACTACTATGCCTGCTCCTAAGACCCAACGCGAGGTACGCGCTTTCATTGGTATAACTTCTTATTGTCGTCACTGGATCCCTAATTATTCCTTACTAACGAAACCCCTCCTTTTCCTGACCACCAAAGAAGTGCATGAACCCCTGCCTTGGACATCTGCATGCCAGCAAGCTTTTGAGCAATTAAAGGTTGCGCTTTGCTCTGCTCCTGTGCTTGGTAGTCCTGATTACCAGAAGCCTTTTGTGCTCTATGTACATGAGGCGGACGGTTGCGCGCTTTCTGTTCTAACACAGGGTTTCAGTGGTAAGCAGAGACCCTGCCCGTATTTCTCTGCTATTCTTGATAACGTCGCCAGAGCTCTCCCGAGCTGCGTGAGGGCTGCCGCGGCGGTGGCAGTTTCTATCAGACAATCGGCAGGGCTCGTCCTTGATACAGATCTCACAGTCATGGTACCTCATGCTGTGGACACACTGTTCAATAAGACAAAGACACAGCACCTTACTAGTGCGCGCCTGACTGGATATGAATTAACTTTGTTTGCTCTGCACATTACTATCAAACGCTGTGCTACTCTGAACCCAGCCACGTTACTACCCCTCCCTTTGGAAGAAAAGGACAATGATGTCCATGATTGTTTATTTCGGACTGAGGAAGAAACGAAGGAACGGGTAGACCTGACTGATGTTCCCTTATCTGACCCCCAAGGGGAACTATATGTCGATGGCTCTTGTTTCAAACTACCAGATGGCATTACCACCGCAGCTTATGCAATCACAACGTTACACACTGTAGTTGAGACATCCCGTATCCCATATCAATCGGCCCAGGCTACAGAGTTGGTTGCCCTCCTTAGGGCTTGCGAGATGAGTGAGGGACTGACTGTCAATGTCTACACCGACAGCCAGTACGCCTTTGATGTGGCCCATAATTTTGGGCCCCTCTGGGCGGAGAGAGGGTTTTTGACCTCGCATGGGTTGCGAATACAGCATGATCCATTGATACATAGATTGTTGTCAGCACTGACACTTCCTGATAAGTTGGCAATAATAAAATGTAGCGCTCACAAAGCAGTAACAGACAGTATTGGAAGGGGAAATGCTTTTGCAGATGAGACAGCTGAGGAGACAGCTAGATCGAAGATGAAAAAGATGTTCGTGGCAGGCCCCGCTAGGTGGGTTCCAGACAATGGAATGTTCGAGGACAGATTTGAAAATGTCAGGGAAATACAGAGCGAGGCGACAGTAGATGAACTGGCAGTATGGGAGGAGAGGACAGGGCATTTGGACGAGGATGTGTGTTGGACTGACTTGTCTGGGAAACAGAGATGGTTGCTGCCTAACGCCTATGTGCTCCCTGTTGTTACTATGGCCCACGGCCCCGCACACATTAGTGCCAAAGGAATATGTAAGCTACTAGACCCAGTATGGCGAAACGATAATATCCCTAAGGTAGCCACACACCTAGTGAAACACTGCATCATTTGTCTGAAACATAATCCTGGGAAAGGTACTCCTACACCTGCAGGTAATTTTGCACCGCCTTCCTTCCCTTGCGAGGTTCTCCAGATGGATTTCATCGAAATGGAACGAGTTAACAATCTGAAGTATGTGCTGGTAGTGATTTGCGCATTCAGTAAATAGATTGAGGCTTACCCCACTAATTAGAATACGGCTATGGCAACGGCGAAGGCTCTCTTAAAAGAGTTCTTCCCGTGCTATGGATTACCACGTGTGATCTGGAGTGACAACGGAAGTCACTTCAATTCAAAGGTCATTGAATTGGTGTGTAAAGACTTGCATATTAGACAGAAATTTCATGCAGCGAACCACCCCCAGTCAGCAGGCTTGGTTGAGAAATACAATGGTACTCTCAAATCGAAGTTAGCGAAGATTCAAGAAAGCACAGGATTGCGATGGCCTGATGCTCTACCTTTGGCTTTGTTGTCTACCAGAGCGACAGCGCATTTTAGAACAGGGTTGTCCCGTACGAGGTGGTCTTTGGGTGCCCCGCCAACGTCTGGGGCATCCCAAGACCCAAGCGCTTTTCCGAGATAGAGTACCCCCTAATTGTGGACTATCTGTATGAGTTAACTAAAGATCTTCGTTCTGTCCACCAACAGATTCACGCCATGCTGCAACCAGTACCAGAGGGGCCCGGGCATCAGCTACAGCCCGGGGATTTCGTGTTTGTGAAGAATTTTCAGCGAAAGAACTGCCTGGAGCCTCGGTGGAAGGGGCCACTCTTGGACCTGCTCGCCACCCGCACCACGGTAAAGCTTGAAGGCCGGAAGCACTGGGTACATGGATTGCATGTCAAGAGGATCCCTCTCCCACTTCCGTATGACAAGTGAGTCCTCAACGGCATTGCTGACCAGGAAGGGGAGGGAGTGCCCCGTTTCGTTCCCTTCTCTGACGCCCGACTGAGTTGGGCGCAGACATACGAAGAAAGCGACGAGGCCTTACTTGAAGCGGTCCCCCAAGAGATAAGGGCCGCCCCTGATGCTCCCGCTTCTGGTGCACAGACACCTGAGTTTCAATGCCCTGCTGAGCCTGAATTTCTTCCCCTTTTTGTTGATGAAGAAGTGCCTGGGGTTGCCAGGCACAACCTGCGGCCCCGACGGAAGGACAGTGCACCAGTAGGGCAGTCCAGGAGTTAGGGAAGGACTCGAGCTTAGGGCATAGGTGCTATGCCTAAGGAGCCTGCTTTAGATTACAGTGAGTTACACTGGTGCACTATCCTGAAAGAAGAGGATTTGTTTTCCAGCAAGGGCTGCGATCGCGCAGCTCCCCGTGGGAGTGCTTCATAGCACCGTCATTGATGAACAATAGGAGTCTACCAGTGAGGCTCTGAAGGACACTGGGTGATTTGTACCCCTCTCGTCGGTTGTATTTTTGTGGCTCCAATTCCTAAAAGTTTCTTTCTTTGTACCCATTTGGCCGCGCAATTATGAAGGAGGAACAGCCTCTGGTGGCCCCACCATTACAGCAGAATGGTCCTGTGTGATCTAGTTGGTTCTATTGGGAGTAGGGTGGTAGTGGTAGTGGTCCTTCTCATCATAACGATAACACTATTCGGGGTGGTGTGGTATTTAGAAGAACAGCATTCTGTGCACACATTGATAGGGACTACCCCGGCTCCACCTGAGCATTCGTTTGTTACACTGGCCCCGCATAAAGAAAGACATAGACAGACCTATGTCGAGAATGCGTTTCTGCAGATGCTTCATCAGGTACACAGTACAACTAATGCCACAAATTGTTGGGTGTGTTGGTTACTTCCCTCAGATCGCACAGGAACGATCTACTGGTGTCATTGCCCCTGTCATACTTGGGTAGCTATGAGGCATGGTTCCAAATGCTTTCTATGGTGTACATGCACTATCATGCTGACGCGATGAATATGGTACAGTCTGATTACGAAGCAGTGTTGGAGTATATAGTGGTACCCCAAGGATATACACCTGGGGCAGATGGAAAGGAGGGTACCCTACATCCAGAAGCATGTATGAATGTTTTTGAGGATAATAAGAATGTCACTTGGTTACAAAACGAAATGCTGGATTTTCAAGGATTTAATGTTACTGAATATTTTAAATGTTTCCAGGAACGAAATATAACTGAAGACAAAGCCATGTCCGTTCCTGTGATCAATACAGCAGCTAGTTTCTGTGCTGAAGGTATAGGGAACATTCCAGTAGGTCGGAGCAGTTGTAACTATACATACCGATTGAACACTACTAGTAGCCCACCTTTGCTCACACCTCCCAATGTATACTTTGTTTGTGGGGAACAGGCTTATACATGGCTTCTCAGGGGATGGTCTGGCCAGTGTTATGTCTCTTTTCTTTTGCCCCCTGTTTATATTGCACCATCTAATTATCACAAGGATGATAGGCTACAGCGTAGGGATCTACATTTGCATCGGGCCAAGAGAGTTGTCAATCCAGAAGATATAGATCAAACAGATACTTTCCTACAGCAATTTACTGACATCATGAAGGGCATTCTGCCGTTCTGGGGCCCCATGTTCAATAGCCGTAATATCCGTCGCCTTGCTAGAGTAGTTGAGGGAGTCATTAACACTACTGCAGGTATACTGACTAATATTACAGTCAAGCTTCAGGCTACAAGACTTGTTGCTCTTCAAAACCGGATGGCTTTAGATGTCATCCTTGCTGATAGGGGCGGAGCCTGCCGCGTCATCGGCAGCAGTTGTTGTGTTTACATTCCTGATTACGCCCCTAATGTATACTCCGCCATACAGAAATTACACAGGCTTGCTTCAGATATCCATTAGGATAATGGATCATGGTCCCTCACAGGGTGGTTCTGGGGTCTGCTGACATCAAGGGGTTGGAAGATACTACTTGCCCTCATAGTTATCGCAGGTGTCATCTTCACATGTTGCTTATGTATTAATTGCCTTCCAGCATGTTGCACCTATTGTGTGAGCAAGCTCACCCCTACCCCTAAATTGCCAGTGCACGATACTAAGGTCTCTACTATGATGATGCAGGATATCCAGGATATGATGCTTATTGACGAAGGTATTTTTGAATACTAAGTAGATTTTGACACTAGTGTGCTGCTTTATTCTCCCTTGTAATTTGACTGACTATGCATTTTCTTCCTTCCCACTTAGAATTGTAAAGACCCTACCGGATAGCCTCAATAAAGCATTTAGCCACCCATGCTAAAAGGAGGGTCTGTTAGGTTTGAAAATCCCATTCCTGCTATGCACTCGTATCATGCTACATTAGGTTAGCAGTGTGTGGCTAAATAGATGCCATTTGTATTCACGATATGCAACTCACTGAGTTATCCCTGCAACGTGCAAGCTTTAGTTAGCAAGTGTGACTCCATTTTGTATTTCGTAATCCCTATTAGGCTGTGTCTGAACTAGGCCTCACTATTCGTATTGCCTGCCTCAGCAGAACACTGTATTTAGTTATTATTTTTCTTTCCTGTTCAAGGCTGCTTCCCGACTTTACTAATGAATAGGCCATTCTGACCTCGCATGCCTATCCGAGTGTGTAGTTCTGCTCCCATGTTAGGAGACACTGAGACTCAGCACGGTAACCTTAAGTTGCCGATAGCATGTACCCATCTGGCAGGTGGTAGCCCATCCTTCTGTGCCTTCTTTGTTCATGTTCGGCCCAGGCCAGTAACTTTCCACTGTGGGCGTGGTTGGGTGGTTCTTGGAGGAATAATCATGCATCGCAGGCCGTTGGGGAGCCAGTCCCTCAGCAGACATCTTAGGGTGCAGGTCAGATTGGACTCCTCTGCAGAGTATTGCTAATAAATGCTTGTTTGTATTCTCTACTGTCTGACCGATTCTTCATTACTTGGGAAGGCATAGCAGGTGGTTGTAAATAACCCGAGTGGCCCCTAAGGGCCACTTCCTTCATGGGTGTGATGGATCGGTGCTTGAACCTCTATCTTATTATTGGCAAATATGCTATAGCCAAGCGTTGGCCATTGTACCGGGTTTTTCATCGACCTTTAATGCGCTTTTGACAATCGATCACTATGGCAGCTTTTAATTGAGCTGGGCATGAATGCCCGCCGTTACATTCTAAATTGGTGGCCAGGGTGAAATTTGCGTCTAATGGGGAGTGCTTGCATTCCTTTGATTTACAGTGCGACGTACCTCAGGTTTGTGTCCTCGTCACTCTTTTATTTATTCTTTATATCAATAGGTGTTTCACTCAATTGCAGTCAGGACGTGCCTTTGATCAATTTTAAACCTATTTGAGCACTTTGATATATGAAGATGACACCGTTCTTTTGGCACATACTCCAAAGGATCTGAAAGCCCTGGTTGAACATTTGACCGCTTTTAGGGTGGACCTGGACTTAGAGACAAACTTTGCCAATCCGAAACTATGACATGCAGTCCTAATAGCATGAATATGTGAACGTTTTCCGTTAACTTTTTTCATTAAGCGCCAGTACACCCCTCCCAGGTGAGTTGCGCTCTGTACAAATACACTTAGCATAACATTAAAGCATAACATTAAAGGAAATAAGCTTGAGAAGCTTGAGAAGGTGCATTATTTCCATACCTCTGCGTTGTTTTGACTCTACTAATTCATGGTCTTCCAACCTGGCACTCAGATCGCTCAATCAATGGGTGTGTTATTCACCCATTGCACACCTGCTTGAAAGCTATAGAACACAATGTGTTCCGATTGCATCATATGGTGTTGGAATCTGATGTTATGCCAATGCCCTTATACAGAAGAGAATCAACTATGCAGCCGCCGCCTTTTCCTGCCATGAATTTTATCTTTGCAATATTTCCTGTCAATGCAGGTGGTGGATGGGATATGGTGGTGCGGCAGCTGGGAACTCCATTGCATGCAGTCAACATGGGTCAAGAGGTGTTTCAGTGGTGTTGATTTGAGTTGCTCGTTTGGGTGCACTGGTTTCTTATTCTGCTTCTGTTTACATTACAAAGCTAATAGTTGACTGGATGTCAGCTGTGGACGGCAAGCCAAGTCTTGTGTCGGATTTTTGTGTAACTTCGGTGCACGCTGAGTTAGCAAGAGCTGACAGAAGGGTGGGTAATAGGCCAGCCTTACGTACTTCGGGTTTCAGCATTGACTTTTTCATAGGTGGCTTTGAGGTTCAGGCCCGCCAGGCGGGCTGCCATGTGTCGGCCATTGACAAGGAGGGCTACGTTCATCGTCATGGAGGGTTATGCTTCGGCCCGCCAGGTGGGCTACCATGTGTCGGCCATTGAAAAGGAGGGCTACGCTCATCACCATGGAGGGTGAAGCTTGAATCGCGGCTACTCAAGGGGTGGTGGTAGCGCATCTTGGTGGCACGTAAGCCGCAGCTGGAGGCCTCTCGGGGCAAGCAGTGCAAAAGATTTGTCAATGGTCCTCTGATTATGACAAACGATATGTGCGGTTACACATGCTTTGAGTTATGAAGTGTTTAACGTCTGTGTTTTCTTCGATTTCCCACAGTTTTCATGTCCTGTGATGCGGGAAGGAAGCTTGCTGTGGTCCGCAGGTCGTTGGAGCCTTTGTCCGGCCCAGGTCCCGCCTGGGGAGCCGGCAAAGTTGGAGTATGGAAAGTAGGTCACTTTTACGTGAACAGCTGGAAACACGGAGGGGGCCCGTCAGGAAGTTTTTAATGTGTTCCTTGCGTGGGCAAGGAGGTTTGCACCTAGGGCAGCTGCGGAGCTTGTCGGGAGTTTCTGCTGGTTAGGGCACACATGCCTCCTGCAGCAGTAATATTACATCCGGGTGGCAACGACCTTGTGCATTTGGGCAGAAGGGGCATTGTTGAGGCACTGGTCACGGAGATCGGATGGTTGGCAAAGACGTGCCCACAGTCTGTCTTAGCCTGGCCTGCATTATCCCTAAGTTCCAAAGGCGGGGGGGGGAGTCGGTCTGGGGCCCTGACTCATTCGGGGAAAATAATTAACTAAGAGATCAACAAGTTATTTCTGGTCCCAAAAAATACAAACATTTCGCATGAGTGCAACCAGGGAGAGAGGTTTTTCTGGCAGGATGGCGTACACCTCTCGAAGCTGGGGATGAACTTTTCCTAGAAAACGTGCTAGCATGGCTGGTCTGGGCGCGAAACAGGGCCTGACCTTAAGACATCTTCTGGAAGTCTTGGTCAACTATCCTGGCCTGTGGCGGTAAGGTCATGATTGGTGGGACATTTACAGTCCTTAGTAGGCATCACCATTGTTAATGGGGATGCCTGGGGGGACCGTGGTCTCTCTTGGAACTCCAGGGGCCCTTAAGGCCGGTAGGCTGGAGGGTGCGGGGGTGGGTGAAGTGCACGCTCCCAGTAGGCCCTTGCAGCTAATCCCCGCACAGGCGCATGGGTGCCAAGTTGGCATAACAGCGCAGCACCTTGGGGGTGGTATTTGAGGGCGTAGGGGTGCCAGAGGTAAGTAACCTTTTGGGCAACTGGGCCTCCTGCGTAGGTATTTGAGGGCGTAGGGGGTGCCAGAGGTAAGCAACCTTCTGGGCAACCGGGCCTCCTGCGCAAGGTCTCTCCGAGAGCTAGCACGTAGTTGGACCAGTCATGACCTTGCTCGTGGGCCCAAATGGGATACGCATAAAACAAATGTATAACATTTTGAGTTTTTGGTTAGGAATGGCTATGTATTAGAATATATGTTAGGGTTAGCCATCCACGAACATTTGTAAATAAGTTGTGTACAATACCGGTTTATTTATGAATTTGCTGGATTGGTATGTTGGGTTTTCTGCGTATTTAAATATGAAATTTTAATATGTTTTGTCATTTAATAAAATACTGCCGGGGTTGTTACGACCCTTAACCCAAAAAGTAAAATGCAGTGTTTTTGTCTGTTCTATGTCTGGGGGAGAGTGGGGGGCGGGTGGTACCCCATGAGGCCCATGGAAAGGAGTTATGTCAGGTGGGGCAGGGACTCGACAATACCCGGCCATATAGCAAGGCGGCAACCGGGACTCAGGCAAACTGCAACTATGGCGGTGGTGCCGGTCCCCGCCACCTTAAGGGGGTGGGGCTAGTGATGGCGCTGATGGCACGGCTGGCACCAGCCCTGACCTCTGTGTGGGATTGGCAGAATTGTGGCCTGCCCCCGAAGCATTCAAGTGCTTCCGGGGCGAGAGGGGCAGATCTGGCTGGTTACAGCCAGTTTATGGCCCCGGAATGCCCCCCCCCCCCTTTAAAGGGGGCCGAGGAGCGGCGGGCGGTCTCTTTCATCGCCACTCCCCAATGCTGTGACATCGCCCAGGCGCAGCAGGAGCTGCGCGCCTAGTTTCTTTTTCCACTCATCATCCCCTGAGGCAGCGGACTATATTTAGTGTGTTTTGTTGGATTGTTTGTTTACAGGTTGTCTGTTTTCTCTCTTCAGGCTGTGTTCTTCTCTTGCTTAGAAATAAATAAAGAACTTTTTTCCTCACATGTCAACTTCATCGTCATATTTTCTGCTAGGGTATCCTTTGTCTGCGGTAAGGTCATGATTGGTGGGGCATTTACGGTCCTTAGTAGGCATCACCATTGTTAATGGGGATGCCTGGGGGTACAGTGGTCTCTCATGGAAGTCCAGGGGGCGCTTAAGGATGGTAGGCTAGAGGGTGCGGGGGTGGGTGAAGTGCACACTCCCAGTAGGCTCTTGCGGCCAATCGCCGCACAGGCTCCTGGGCGCCAAGTGGGCATAACAGCGCATCCCCTTGGGGGGTGGTATTTGAGGGCGTAGGGGGTGCCAGAGGTAAGTAACCTTCTGGGCAACCGGGCCTCCTGCGCAAGGTCACTCCGAGACACTCCGAGACACTCCGAGACCTAGCACGTAGCTGGACCAGTCGTGACCTTGCCCGTGGGCCCAAATGGGTTACGCAGAAAACAAATGTATAAAATTTTGAGTTTTTGGTTAGGAATGGCAAATGCGATGCAGCGCGCGCAACGAAATTCGTTTTATTTATTTATATGTTTACTTACCTCTAATCGGCCGTAATCCGTAGTTTACTACCCCCCACCCTGCCCCTCCCCCGCCCCAATCAGCGCCCGGCAGCACTCCCACCACGGGCCGCAACTGTGCCTGGGGGAGAGTGGGGGGAGAGTGTTTTGGTGCCCCAACAAGGCCTATGGAAGGGAGTTATGTCAGGTGCCATTTGAAGGCCATCATGTTTTGGAGCCGCTTTGTTTTTGTACGTCTTTAGTTCCCGTTTTTTTGTTTTGTTATTCTCATCTCATTTTCTCAGCATCCTGACCTGTGTGGCTTCTACCCTGATGCAGTCATTTACACTATTTCAGAGTAAAACAAACTTCTACGATTCTATGAACAGTGAACGTGAAAGAAATGTGCTTTTTTTTGTTTTTTTTAAATCTGATTTCTTTTTTACCGGTATAGCAATCACGGTAACTAAGCGATTTATGGACACATGCAGATACTAGCGTTTTTAAAGTAGTAAATTCTTGTGGCTTGTTTCCTTGCACCACAGATTCTGGGGGAGCTCAGAGGGCTTTATTGCCATTGCAGCGAAGCAGGTGTATAACCTGCAGAGATTCTTATCCCAAAAGGCCTGACTTGCTTTACGATTTTAAATAGCAAAACGACCCAAATCGGCTATTCATCCTTCCGAGGTCGACAAAATGAAATTGACCCACACCCGCGAGCCATGCCGGCCGCGACTGCAACCTCCTAACTGTTAGAATGATCTGATTGGTGTGGCAGTCCCTCTGTACCCCTACAATAACTCTCTGGGGGAAAGTGACTAGGCTATCTTACAGTCTGGGTACCAGATATGAAAGAGGGGAGGTTCTGAGCAGAGGCATCTATGCTCGCTGTGCAGTGGGTGCTTGAAAATGTCAAATGAGCTCTCATCGGGACTCTCAGGCCACCATTGAGTTCGGAATGTTGAATGCCACCCACAAATCATGGGTTCATATTGTATACAAAACATCACCAGTGACATTCGTAAGGCAGATTTTGCACGCCACTAGGGAGTGATAAATGTCACACAAGTGCACTTTTTTATGCTCGTGCTGACTGAAATTGTTGATTTTTGTGCTTATTTTGTCCGTGGATGTAGCATGAATTTTTCAACTAATAATCTGCTTTGCATTGTAGTAAACAACAGGTGTTACAGTTACTGAATCTTCTTACTGGTATTCTAGCCGTGCCAACTCCCTCTCCTGCCTGCCAGAGATGCCTGTATTTCTATACTTCCCTATGGCATAGCTAAACCACTAAGGGTTTGAGGAGAAGATGATTTATTCCTCTAAATCTAGTCCTCGAATGATTGGCGAAAGTGTTTGTGAGTTTAGTCATTCTCTGTGCAAACGGGGAGATTAAAAATGCATCCATGTCAGGGAGCATGTTTGAAACACATTGACATGTGTATTGGAGATCATAGGTCATTGACAGAGGGGGAGCTTCAAAGGCAGAACCCCACCCACTGTTCTTTATTTCTTGTGGTGTAATGAGTAGCTGCCTGAAATTATGAAAACAAACTCTTGTTCAAATCTGGTGTTAAGTGAAAGTGAGCCGTAGGTTTAAAGACAGAACACATGCAAAGGGCCTTAGTTACAACGACTCTACTCTTCTGTATTTCTTGCTGCTTGAAATTAGGAGGACAAATTCCTCTCCAGTTTTGGTGTTAGGAATAGGTGGGCTATAGATACAATTAAATGAATGCAGGTTTTCAGAGTTTGGTAGATTCATTATATTTATTTGGATTGGGGACTTGCTGCCAGTTGAAGTTTCCTTCCTATACCTTCCCCACCATTGACCACCTTACTGCTGTGTTCATGGAAGTTATACATTGAAGTGTCTGGTGGAAGGAAGAGGTCAGAGTTCACTCTCTCTTTTAATCATGGCTGCTACAGATGTCTTTTCTGTGGGGGTGCAACGTGTAGCACTTGATTTGTGTGTGTGGTGTTTGTGGGTAGGTGTTTCTTTGGCCACTATGCCCTCAAGAACAATAACTAGTGCAATTTGTTGCTGCACCTACAAATATGGTCCAGGTGGTATTAAACTATTGAAGGTGCTCTTTTGATAGTTCTTAATTTCTTATGTTATTTTATCAATAAAGTGCTTCGAGGCATTATTGGTGATTGTTTTTACATGGCTTCCTTTAAGAATAAGAGAGTGTTCATCCTTATGGTAGAAAAAGGTTTTTAAAACCATTAATCTTTAGTTCTTGCCCCATCTATAGTGCAAGTTCTGAGTATAGCTGTGTGGTTTTTCGAATTACTTCATAATGTGATATATTTTGATTTTACATGGTTAATTTCCCTAATATATGGTGGTCTTGTTTGTGCTGCTATGCAGTTTATCATGCCTGCCTATGTGTTGTCTATATCAGTGGTGTTGGCAGTGTGCTGGATTGTGATATCCATGGTTGCTTCTTGCTCAGAATTTGCTCCCCAACCTGCTCTTCATATTAAGCTTGTGACAGTTTTCTAAGTTCTAGAAGAAACGGTGATCTAGATGGCCTTTTGCTAATGACACACTAAGGCAAACTTATGAAGTTGCTTGAACTGAAATTAAACAGAAACCTTCTACAAAGGGTAGGAATGTTGTTGTTTTCTAAACCCTGGAGGCTGCCATGTTTGGGTCTCTTGGTGTCCTGCAAAGAAGGTGGTCTAAATCATTCAGTTTACGTGAACCTTTGATGAAAGATGAACAATGATGCATTTAAATATTTTTTCTGTACTTACTTAGGTATGTGGCTGGTGTGTTTCGTGAATGTTGTGTTGAATCTATTTTAGTTGTGCGTATGAACTCCATAGTCATCAGTGTGACATAGAACGTGTGTGGTAGACCCTTAAGTAATATTATCAGAAGTATTGTGTAAATCACAAGCAGTCTTTGCCGCCAAAGTTTGGCAGTTGCTCAAGAGAAGTTGCTTTTACTACAGTATCTTTGTGATGCATTCACCATGGTCTACAATAGGAATAAGGGACTTGGAATGAAATTCATCTCATCATTGTCGAGAGCCATCATCTTCTGCTACAGTAATTATGTCCTCACAGATGATACCACCCACACAACAATTAAACCATCAATCACATAAAAAGTAATACTAGCACTGAGAAAAACATCAGGGGGGAGTGTGCTCAGTTATCCGGGATTGTTAAAAATATCACAGAGCGATTGCATTGTATTTTATTTGCATATATATAGTGCTTCACTCTTCACTCTGTTCATTTGCAGGTGGTAAATAAACAACTCTTTTGATGGAAGAGTGTGTACCTGTCATGTGGTTTATATGGTAATCAAAGGGAGTAGCCAAAAAATTAAAATTGCCCCCACTTTAAACTAAAGCGCTGATGCCACAAAGCAAGTGAGCTGAATCCTACATAGAACAGCCTCCTTGTCTCTTCCATCAATGCATCTATCCATTCATTGTTTCGCCCTTCCATCCATCTGATATCCATGATTTCACCTTTATATTCTGCCATCCATTAATGCATTTATCCCTCATTCAGTCTTTCCCCATTCCATCCATCCATCCATCCATCCATTCAGGCTGTCATCCGTCCATCCATCCATCCACTCTGTTATCTATCCATCCACTCTGCCACCCATATATCCATCCACTCTGCCACGCAACCACTTTGCTGTCCATCCATACATCAATCCATCTATCAGCCATCCATCCAACCACTCTGCCATCCATCAATTCATCTACTCTGCCATCCATAAATCCACTCTGCCAGCCATCCATCCACCCATCCTCTCTGCCATCCATTCATCCAAGAAGCTAGAAATCGAGGTACCCATTGCACCTGTGCTTCATCGATTGCAGGCCAGCCTTCGACTACGTCAATCGCGAGAGACTATGGCAGAAGCTAGCATCCTGGAACATTCCACTTGCTCTGCTGAGCCTACTAATTCAACTACACACTAACACTTGGGAACAGATCATGCTGGGTTCAGGATCCCACCTATCCAGACACGTTCCAACCACCAAAGAACTGAAGCAGGGGTGCATACTGGAACCTACTCTGTGTCTAAGTCCATTCTTAGACATTGTAAGTGCAGTGCTGCCATTAAGAGTATATGGTGCTGGGAGTTTGTCATTACGAACTCCACAGCACCATAATGGCTACACTGAAAACTGAGAAGTTTGGTATCAAACTTCTCAGCACATTCAACCCACAATGATGCCAGAGTGGGATTTAATGAAAAATGAACTCAGAGGGCACTTTAGACATGCCCCCTGAAAAACGACCAGCCTCTGGTGGGTTCCCTGACTGGTACACAGCAGCCTGCCACCAAGAGACATGTTTCTGGACCCCTAAGTGGGAGCCTTCGCCCCAGGCCATGAAGAGCCATCTGTGGCAGGGGAGCATCAAAGGCCTGGCTGCCTTTGCAATGCGACCCCCAGCCTATCCTGCTGTCAGGAGCAGGCCCCCTTCCTGTCTCCCCTCCTTTTCGGCGGGAAGACAGGTGGGAAAAATTAGCCAGCCCAGAAGGTGTGCCCACCTCTGCCAATCCCACCCCTCAGGTGGGGGAGGCGAGGTGAAGCCCACTCTTCAGTGCCCGGCATCTTGCACTCGTTTTGGCGTTGGGAGCCCTGTAGCTTTCAATGGGAAGTCTCCGGTTTGCAAACACACTGCAGGCTTGGGGATGAAGGTCTTCTGGGTGAGACCACCACTTGGAGAGGTAAGTTGGGATTTGGGGGGGTTGGTTAGGCACCGTCGGTTGGGCCACCCAAGGCTGTGGAGCGTCGGGTGCAGGGGTGCTTTTTAGGGTCGGATCTTCTTACCAGCTCCTGGTCGCGGTTGGGGGGACCTTCCGGTTTGAGGCTGCAGGCGTCGGCTGGAGACTTGAGGCAGGTCAGGGGTCACAGGATCTCGGGTCAGGATCGCCGGGGACACCTCCTCTTGGTGTTGGGCCACTCGAACTCGGGCCGTGGGCGCCGGGTGCAGAGTGGTGCAGACCCGCGGATCCTTGTGGAGCTGGAGTCTGTTGTTTGAACAAATCCAGTGTTCACGGGAGACAGAGTCTTTGGGATGGAAGGCAGGTAGGTCCTCCGGGTTTCTCAAGGTTGCTGGCTGCAGGACACACCGGGATTTCGCTGGAGCAGGTTCGAGTTGGGGACAGGCTGGTAGGGCTGGTAGGGCTGGGGCCAAGTCAGTGGGCGTCCTCCTCTTGTTAGCTTCGGCATGGCTGTTTAGTCCTTCTTCTTCTTTTCTTCTTCTGGTTTCTTGTCTGACTTCTTGGTTCAGGGCTGCCCCCTAAATACTGTATTTAGGGGGCGTTTTAGCGGTCTCGAGGTCAGTAGCCAATGGGCTACTGACCTTAGGGTGACTACACCCTTGGTGTGCTCACCCCACGTGGGGGAGTGAGCACAATCCCTAATCCTGATTGGGGAGTGCCTGCCATCTGCAAGATGGCAGGCACTAAAGAGTGGGCTTCCCCTAGCCTCCCCACCTGAGGGGTGGGGTTGGCAGAGGTGGGCACACCTTCTGGGCTGGCTAATTTTTCCAGCCTATCTTCCTGCCGAAAAGGAGGGGAGACAGGAAGGGAGCCTGCTACTGACAGCAGGAGAGGCTGGGGGTCGCATTACAAAGGCTGCCAGGCCTTTGAAGCTCTCCTGCCACAGATGGCTCTTCCTGGCCTGGGGCAGGTGTGAACACCTCCGCTCAGGAAAGGCTTTGTTTCTGGGCTCAGGGAGCGAAGGCTCCCACCCTAGGGGTCCAGAAACATGTCTCGTGGTGGCAGGCTGGTGTGTACCAGTCAGGGAACCCACCAGAGGCTGGTCGTTTTTAAGGGGGCATCTCTAAGATGCCCTCTGAGTGCATTTTTCATCAAATCCCACACTGGCATCAGTGTGGGTTTAATGTGTTGAGAAGTTTGATACCAAACTTCTCAGTTTTCAGTGTAGCCATTATGGTGCTGTGGAGTTTGCAATGACAAACTCCCAGCACCATATACTCTTAATGGCAGCACTGAACTTACAATGTCTAAGAATGGACTTAGACACTCTAGGGGTACAGGGCTCATGCACCTGTACCCTCACCACTGGTATAGGGGACCCAGCTAGAGGGGTGACTGATTTATGCCAGGGCAGCGGGTTGTAGGCATGGCACACAAGGATGGGTGCCATGTCGACTCTTCACTTTGTTTTGCACCAAAACACGCAGCCTGCAATGGCAGTGTGTGTGTGTAAAAGTACAGGGCCTCTAAGGGTGGACCAATAAGTGCTGCAGCCCTTAGAGGTCTTCCCTGGTCACAGTGCCCTGGGTACCTGTGGTACCATTTACCAGGGGCTGACCTGTGGCCAGAGATGCCAATTGGGTTTGGGTACAGTTTTGGGGGAAAGAACACAGGCCCTGGGAACCTGATTGGCAGGGACCTAGGGCACATCAAGTCAAAAGTGCATCAGTAGTCTGGCAAAAAGTGGGGGGTTACTGCAACAGAAACCCAGCTTCTCACACTAGCCCCCCCCCAGCCCGAAGGCCAGGAGACGCGGCCAAACCTGCTGCAGGTTGAGCCCCCCCCCCCCAGGTTTCTTGGTGAGGTCTGGCACTGGACCAGTACCTCTCTTTGGCTCAGACCAACCTCTGGGTGGTCATTCCCAAGGAGACAATCAAGGGGGAGGTCTTTACTGACTACCACCTTCCTCCATCTAAGGGACCCAGCTATTTCTAGGAGCACTACAGCCACAGGCCTAACAGTGACACCCCCTGGGACAGCCCTTACTCTTTTTGTTTCCCCTGGGACATACTGGTTTGAGAGAACCAGCGTGTCATGCACCACAGTGTGACTGGCACAGGTATCTCTCAGGGCAGTGGCTGGGATTCCATTCACCAGTAGGTGGTAAAAGTGTCTACTCCCCTCTGGAATCTGCAACTCACCTTTTGGGCCCAGTTTCCAGTTGAAGGCTAGGAGGACTTCCTCATCTGAGGAATCACCCTCCAAAGCTACACTGGCAACCCCTGGAGCTACACTAGGGGCTGTAATATTTTAGGACAGCTAGTGTCCTTAATGTGGTGTCCTGTCTTTTGACAGTTGTGACACCATACATTGTTGGGATCCTAACTGTTACCTTGGTACCCAGTTGTAGTTTGTGAGGTGTCTTTGGGCCCATCCTCCTGGACAGGTTTTTGGGGGCTACCTGGGACTCCTTACTTTTATCTTTTAGAGACTCACTGTCTTTCCTCTGGGGAGGTTTTGTAACCACATTGGCTACTGACCTCGAGACCCCTAAAATGCCCCCTAAATACAGTATTTAGGGGGCAGCCCTGAACCAAGAAGTCAGACAAGAAACCAGAAGAAGAAAAGAAGAAGAAGGACCGAACAGCCATGCCGAAGCTAACAAGAAGAGGTCGCCCACTGGCTTGGCCCCAGCCCTACTCGCCTGTCCCTACCTCGAACCTACTCCAGCAAAATCCCGGTGTGTCCTGCAACCTCGAGAAACCCGGAGGACCTTCCTGCCTTCCATCCCAAAGACTCTGTCTTCCGTGAACACTGGATTTGTTCAAACAACAGACTCCAGCTCCGCAAGGATCTGCGGGTCTGCACCACTCTGCACCTGGCGCCCACGGCCCGAGTTCGAGTGGCCCAACATCAAGAGGAGGTGTCCCCTGCGATCCTGACCTGTGACCTCTGACCTGCCTCAAGTCTCCAGCCGATGCCTGCAGCCTCAAACCAGAAGGTCCCCCCAACCGTGACCAGGAGCTGGTAAGAAGATCCGACCCTAAAAGGCACCCCTGCACCCGACGCTCCACGGCCTTGGGTGGCCCAACTAACGGTGCCTAACCAACCCCCAAGATCCCAACTTACCACTCCAAGTGGTGGTCGCACCCAGAAGACCTTCGTTCCCGAGCCTGCAGTGTGTTTGCAAACCGGAGACTCCCCATTGAAAGCTACAGGGCTCCCGACGCCAAAACAGCACTCTGCACCCAGCCACCCCAGTGCCGCTTAGGGTGCACCTTTTGTGCTGGCTTGAACCCCCATTTGCCCTGAGCTTAAGTCCAGGAGCTTTGCTCCCACAACCCAGTGGCCTGCTCGTCAGCAGCCACCAACCGGAGGCCCCATATCGTTCATTGGATAACATTGGGCCTCAGCACTCTGCACCCGGCCGCCATAGTGCCGCTGAGGGTGTAACAAGAGTGCATCCTTAACCCTGGGGGACCCCTAAGTCTAACCCCAGAATACCAACTCCCACAACAAAGTACTTCCCTGCTAACCGATAACCCTATTTTCCTCCATAGGATAACATTGACTGTTTTTCTATGAAAAGTTTCTAAGTGTGGAGTTGGAAAACCTAAGAAATCCTTTTAAAATTGTACTAAATAACAAAAACACTTTTACTCACCTGTTTACAGGAAATGTCCCAGTGCAGTATCCAGGTATACTGTACTGTGTAAGAAAAGTAATCTGCAAAAGTGGAGAAGTGTGGCTCAATGGTTAGAGCGGCAGACCCTGATGCAGAGATCTGGCCTGGGACCAGGGTTCAATTCCCGGCGGGTCTTGGGCTCAATTTCCTCGGACCTGATAATTCTCGCCTCGGTGCCTATTCTAATCATGGGTCCCACTCTGCAACTCTGGGCAATAGCTTGCTTAATCTCCACAACGGCCCCAACAGCGCTGGGATGCCTGGCTTCACCTTGGGGGTGCCCAGGAGTGGACATTTCACAGGGAAAAGCCAGGAAGGGTTCCACAGCGGTATGCGTACAGCGCCGGGACACCCCTTTGGGGGTATAAGTGCGCTTTACAAGTACAAATTTCATTTCATTTCAAAGTGATCTACTGGTCATTTTACTGAAAAGCCTATACAAAGTATATGTACTGTATTTCCAAAGCATTGCATTTTCAGTGACAATACTGTAATCAAAACAAAGTGCATATACAATTGCAAACCAAACTGTGTTACAACTGCATTACTACTGTAAAGTATTTATTGCTTACCTGTGCCAGGCTTGCTTGGTTCTAGAAAATAAAATAACTAAAAGAATATTTTTTTATACAAAAACAATTGGTCTGAAGTTCAGTCTTTGAGTGTGTGAATTCATTTGCTGACTGAGTGTGTACAACAAATGCTTAACACTGTCCTCTGATAAAGCCTTACTGCTCGACCACACTACCACAAATAGAGAGTGAGGTGCTATCTACTTTACCTCTGCCTACCTTTTGGGTTCCACTGGACTCTGTGCAAACTATACCTCACTTTGGTATAGTATATACAGAGCCAGCTTCCTACAACCACTACTTAGTATAATCAACGCAAAATTAATGCCCACCATAGCCTATGGGAGTGAGGCTATGAGAGGGTCAGATGCGTAGAATTTGGATGCCATCTTGATCAAAACATATAGAATGTTCTTCAATCTACCCGCTTAAACCTCACTGGTGCAGATAAGTCTTGAATTTGGTCTCCAGAGGCAAACCCTGGCAAGAAGGGGAATTTACATCAATTGCTGGAATACGATCAGGAAAGCTGACCCTAACACCTTGAATTCTCTCTTATGGAGAGAGATACAGTGCAGGGACTCTTGTGTAGCCGGAGAATATCTTATGGAGTCTCTCACAAAAACTTGCCTAAGTCAACTGTGGGCCACTACTACTAGCAAGCTATGTTTAAAAAAACAATTGCGTAAAATGATCAAATTGCTTGCTGTGGTGGAGGACAAGGCGGTTTTATCCAAAAGAAGCCACACTTGGATGGTCCTGAACAAATATAGGACGCTCAATCTTCAAAAATATCTCCACTAAGGATACAATAATAGTACCAAAGAGAAATTTCTAAAATACCACTTTGGACTTCTGCAATCGCCGCTCCATCTACCTCTGTGGCAGAGAAATAAAGACCTTAACCAGTGTTGTCTATGCAACGAGGGGGTAGAGGATATGCTCCACCTAATATGCACCTGTAAGGATCTGCTATGGGAATGGAAATTACTTTTAAAAGTCTCTCTTAATCAAAGCGGAATCCATACACGAAGGCAGGCCGTGCTAGCCTGCTTTGCCCCTACCAATTCACAAGTCATCTGTATCCTTTTGAAGTTCCTCAGAAGGGTAGAAAGGAAAATTCTGGCCCTACCATCATCGTTGAGGCTCCCTGATTCTCACAGGCCTCTTTATTCCAACAATTGTAATGCAATCTGCACTTAACTAATGTTGAACACAGGCACTTTCAACAGTCCTTGTCTACACTAGCAGAAATTGGCCGGAGGAGCCCCAGCTTCTTTTGCACACTTTGCTCTCCCGGCAACAAATCTTGTATTTCCTCTGTCATTCTTTGCGATTTTGCACAAATACCCCCGAGCTGGTGATAACTGTTTATCTACTCAATTTTCCTACCACTCCTTGCGAATTTGCACAACACTATATAAATGTTTACACAGCCAAGAGACCGACCCTCAGGGGTAACCTGCCTGGATTGCATGTTAGAGCCAATAAGAACCTAATTTGGGACCTGGACAGACTGGCCCTGAGTATCGCAGTCTCAACGCTCACCTGTACTTTTTGTCCAAAAGGTCCTAATTGTGCATTAACTCTATCCTCCCCTTCATATTCCTGCGAACTTGCACATTAGAGTATGTACAGGACTGGTCTCAAAAGACTAATGACTCATTGGGCTGGCTTTTTTACACCTGTGTCAAACTTTGGGAATGTGCATATATGAGTTTGTCATTGGGTTCACTCTAAAAGCCATGCAGGACTGACATGCCACAACTGACTATTGTATTTATGGTTTTAACTATTTTTGCAATAGGTTTTAACTAACCGTGCAATATTAATTAACTAAACCATCCATCCAGTCTGCTATCCATCCATCCATCCATCCATCCATCTATTCTGCCATCCATTCCTCCAATCTGCCATTCATCTATCCATCCACTCTGCCACCCAACCACTTTGCCGCCCATCCATCTATCCATTCACTATCCATCCACCCATCATCCATCCACTCTGCTATACATCCATCCATCCACTCTGTGATCCATCCATCTAGACACTCCGCAACCCATCCATCCATCCATCCATTCATCCATCCATTCATCCTCCCATCATCCATCCACTCAGCTATCCATCCATCCATCCACTCTGCGATCCATCCATCTAGATACTCTGCCTACCATCCATCCATTCTGCCATCCATCCGCTCTGCCATCCATCCATTCACTCTGCCATCCATACACCCATCCACTCTGTCATCAATCTATCCATTTTATCATTCATCCATCAATCCATTATCTCTACCATCCATTCAGTCATCCACTCTGCCATCCATAAATCCACTCTGCCATCCACCCATCCACTCTGCCATCCATCCACCCAACCAGCCATCAAATCAGCCACCTATCTACTCTGCTATCTATCAATCCACTCTACCATCCATCCACCCTTCCACTCTGCCATACATCGTCCACTCTGCCCTCCATCCTTATAGTTTAGGACAAAGGTGTGAGAGCAGACACTGTCGCACATGCAGATATCAACCATCTCCGGGATGGTCGGTAGAGGTGGTCGGTGTCATACAACTAAACTACATTGAATGTGGAGCGTAGGAAGTGACCATGGGTTAAGGCTAACTTTGGGAGGCACAGTCCTTCACTGATCATTATAGTGCATATTCTGGAGGCTACTCAGAGGAGTAACTCATAGGAATCGGAATTATATAGCCAGTCAACATATGTTGTATGATGGGTCTAGCGAAGAGTGAGAGAAGAACCACCATAAGATATGTCTTGAAAGTCTAGTCATTTGCAGAGGGGGACACCAAAGATTGAGTGAATGTTATGCCACCAGCCATGGTACTTGCTCTGAGGAGTCCACCCAAGAACAGCAGGAAGCAAACCAGAGGAATGGGCAATTTAGAAACCAGATTTGGTATGTACTCTGGGAGGCCACACCGAGTGGTTGGAACATTCCAAGGGATATGTAATTATACAACCAGCCATAGTATATGCTTTGATTATATGCCAGAGGAGGCTTTCAAGGTATGGTGGTATGCAGCTTATATGACTAAACAATGAGAGAGCAAGGGAAAAATGGGGTGCGTCCGTATCCCCGGTATAATGATATCTGAAACAAAAAGGACGAATCCTCAATGTGGATGTGGTACAATCACTGGTTATGTTAGTACATGGACCCACTAGGTTTGTTTAAAAGACCCCTCACACACCAACCTGGTTGGTGTCATGCTTCATCATTGGGGTCCCAACCGGGTGGCCGAATGCCGCCCGGTTGTGCTACAATGCCTGATTACAGCGGAGCTGGTTGGTGTATATGTGAGATGTGATGTAAATTAAAAATATCTCTGAGAATCCTTGCCTGTAAACTTTTATTAGTGGCGACTCAGGATATGGTTAAAAATAAGTGTGGTGCAACTAGAATTGTTATCCCTAGTTGACTAAGTGTGTGGTCAACATGTTTCAGCCCACAATGGGAAGTACGAGGGGCTTTCTTCAGGACCGTGTGGTGAGAAAGTGAGTGGCAAAGTGAGTAGTGCCACGTGAAAAGAGTAAAATGGTACCTACACACGCGCTAAGGTGTGTGGACTAAATGTCTCCGTACTTACGGACACAAAAAAACACTAAGTGTGAAATTGGGCAGCCGATCGGGACTCGGGAAGGGTCACATCCGATGACCGAATTTGGTATCGAGAAGGAACCTGACTGAGAACCTAGTGCGGTATCCCTGGTTCCTTCTCGATACCAAATTCGGTCATCGGATGTGACCCTTCCCGAGTCCCGATCGGCTGCCCAATTTCACACTTAGTGTTTTTTTGTGTCCGTAAGTACGGAGACATTTAGTCTACACACCTTAGCGCGTGTGTAGGTACCATTTTACTCTTTTCACGTGGCACTACTCACTTTGCCACTCACTTTTCACCACACGGTCCTGAAGAAAGCCCTCGTACTTCCCATTGTGGGCTGAAACATGTTGACCACACACTTAGTCAACTAGGGATAACAATTCTAGTTGCACCACACTTATTTTAACCATATCCTGAGCCGCCACTAATAAAAGTTTACAGGCAAGGATTCTCAGAGATATTTTTAATTTACATCACATCTCACATATACACCAACCAGCTCTGCTGTAATCAGGCGTTGTAGCACAACCGGGCGGCATTCGGCCACCCGGTTGGGTCCCCAATGATGAAGCATGACACCAACCAGGTTGGTGTGTGAGGGGTCTTTTAAACAAACCTAGTGGGTCCATGTACTAACATAACCAGTGATTGTACCACATCCACATTGAGGGTTCGTCCTTTTTGTTTCAGGTATGCAGCTTATAGACATGGTCATTCTGTCACAGTCTATGATAGCAGCTCTGAGAAGCACCAAGGAGCAGCACACAGCAACCAATAGGAACAGCCATTATACCTCCGGTCGTGGTATATGCTGTGATGAGCCAATCAGGAGATGGTTGATACAGGCCACAGGCATGAAGGATACTAGCTGGTGAGGGTGGTTGGGAGACTAATTCTATGATTAGATGTATTTAGAGTGAGAACAGGAAATGGAGTGACAAGACGAGGCAATTGTAGGAAGAAACGTGGAGAGAACAGGGCAGGGGTGCTGGCACTAGGTCATACTTTGCTCTGACAGGCCCAAACAAAAAAGACCTCACATGAAGATGAACTCATTATCTCCACCCTGTACCTGGTTGATGCACTAGGAGGCAGAGTCATCTGATGGAGGATTGTAGGCTGGGAATTACAAATACACACAAAACGTGCAGTCAGGCACAGTCACGTTAAATGCAGATAAACTTTATGCCACATTAATCAGCAGATGCTCCTACGTACCTGCATATTTTGCAGTGGTCTGTAAGCAGATCTAGTGTTTATACTACATAATATACACTTAGGGGCCGATCATGATCTCGTTAGGAAACTCTTCCGACTGAATCGGTTTTGGAATCGTTTCCGAATGAATCGGGTTCTGCGAGTACGACCGACCGATTACAATGCATCCAGATGCTTCCGGATGTGATTCGGTCGGACTCGCATTGACTTTAATGAGAGCCTGTGTTCCGACCGAATACACAGGCTCCCATTGTAGAAAGGGGTGGCTGGGGAAAATCGTGCACCTTGTGGCTGGCACCCCTTGGTGCCTGCCACACTGTGCATGGTTGGAAAGGAGGTCCCTTGGGTACCCCCACAAGACTGATTCGGAAGGCCCCGGGTGAAGGGGGGCCTGCTACGGGCCCCCAAAGACAGATTCCGACAGCCATCTTGTTTCGGGCAGACCGGATCGGAACGGCTGTCCGAATCAGTCATCGTAATCGCTCACTCGGAAACCGTGTCCATAGAGCGGTACGATTCAGCTCCTAAAGACTCGGACTGTCCGAATGCCTTTTGGAACCGAATCGGACAGCCCGACTGGTGTCTGGGCATCGTAATCTGTCATCGGGAAATGGTAAATATGTATGCAGTGGCGCAGCTAGACTATCGGCGTGGCGGCACATAAGAGCGGAGGGTGCTGTCGGATTGCCGCGATGGCCGGGGGGGGGTGCTGACGGAATCCCGCGGGGTTGGGAGGAGGCCGCCGCACCCAAAACTCGCGGCGCCCGGGGTGGTCCACTCGACCAGCCCCCCCTTGCTACAGCAATGTGTTTATGATTCGGTTGGAAACAAGGGTACCGAATCGGATTCGGCAAACCCAAATCCAATTCGGAGCCCTTCAGGATGTCATCGTAATCGACCCCTTAGAATGCACATAAACAATCAATGGTGAAATAAAACATTTCTCCTCGTTGCACCAGGTTTTCCCTGGTCTTAATTTTGGCACTGCCCCATATTTATGCCACCCTTGTTAAATATGGGGCACCCTTGCCCGCCCCTGTCATGCTAAGTATAGCGTGAAAGTGTGCCTTATTCACAAGGCGGCGTTATGCCACTTTAACGCAGCCTTGGAAATAAGGTGAAGCCCCTATTGCCACCACAACGTCCAGAAAAGTGACATTGTGGTGGCGATAGGGGCTTGTAAATATGCCCCATTGTTTCTATACTTTTAAGATAGCTGCCAATGTGACGACTCAATGCCATTTTGTGTGATGCAACATGCCAGTCATATTGAAACCATAGATAACATAACTTCCTATACTGTTGGGATGACTTTGGCTGGGCTGCTCTGCTAACTGTTTTCACAACTAATCTCCCAATCTCCATGTCTGCCACTTGTGCACAGATAGGTTGTCTGTCTGGGTGTGAACACGTGGCTTTTGCTTTGTAGTTCCCTTATAGATGCTACTAACTTCCCTTTTATTACTGTCCTCATATGATGTTTGCTGACCTCC
Organism: Calotriton arnoldi; assembly: GCA_963921515.1. NCBI lineage: Eukaryota > Metazoa > Chordata > Amphibia > Caudata > Salamandridae > Calotriton > Calotriton arnoldi. The sequence goes on from CAWUFW010004549.1 coordinate 1,257,186, forward strand.
CCATTTCTGCCCACCCTCACATTTCAATAACATTCAAAGCTTTACACTCACCACTACACCACTCGCCTTGGCATCTTTATTTTCCTTTGCATTGTGTTTCCATCCTTGCAAAAGAATACATACACATTGTGATGTGGACTGAGAGTTTGCCATAGAAAACATATGCTTTCTTCCATATTTTCCTGAGTGGTGCCTACTTTATGGAAGCATAAAACATATGAATAATAATAATAATAATAATAATAATACAGACACTTGTAAAGCGCGACAGCTACCTCAAACAGAGGTGTCCCGGCGCCAAGCGAACAGTATATAACTATACCGCCATCCCTTTCCACACATCACGGACAATTTGAATCAGATTTTATTCTCCACCTACACATCCTCTGATGGATGTAATATAAGTTAAACAATGTCTTATAGTGTTGGCTTTTTAATCCAGCACGCAACAAAATCCTCCCCCTCCAGGTTCAGTGATGTGTAAAAGACGATATTATCAGAGTAGCATCCAGCCTATTGCTCCATTTCTCACGTTGTATATTTGTTACTTGTATTGAAATCAATAAGCAGCTTATATAAAGTTTTAATTTTAATACCACCCCAAAGCATCATGCTCTGCACTATCAATTTCAGTTCTAGCAAAAGTATGCCACTATCGACTTAACTAAAAAAAAAATCCCTTATTTGCAAATATGTTAAATAAACTTTGCCTGGCCAACCTATATTTCTTCTGCAAATCCAATATACAGCAAATTTAGCCATTGTTGAAAATATTCCCAATTTTGCTTTTACCACTTTTCTCCCAAAGTGAGCAAGGGACCCACGTCTGGGCATGAGGGACAGGGTCAAGACTGATTTGCATATGGCCGGGTCTGAACTAGGGTGGCAAAGTGAGTTAAAGAACGATGATAGATTCAACACAGATCTGGGGGTGAGTGTGTGAAAAGTTTCAGTGCTCCGTCCATCATCTCCTTGTGTTTGCTTTGTTTGCCCTAAGTTGGAGGGGTATGCCCAGACGTGGGACCCTTGCTCACTTTGCCACTGGATTCAAGCTAGCCTGGCTGATAAGGGGTGTTAACCTGAAACCAATCCCAGGCTGCTTGTTTCTGGTCCAGGGAAGATCTGACTTGGCAGTTAGGGCTGCACTGTTCCCATGAGGAACAGGGTCAAGACTGATTTGCATATGGCTGGGTCTGAACTGGGGTGGCGAAGTGAGTAAAGAACGATGACGGATATAACCCAGATCTGTGACTAGGGGTAAGTGTCTGAAAAGTTTCAGGTCTCCGTCCATCATCTCCTTGTGTTTGATTTGACGCAGCCTCCAATGGCGCTCAACCATTGAGTAGCAAAAGTCCTGTCTCATAAAAAGGTATAGCACTTGGTGCTACATTTTGCATCCAGGCGTGCCTTTTTGAACACCATTTGCCCACGCAGAAAATTGTCACAAAAGACCAGTATAGCCCTAGATTTCTGGTCAGAAGAAGCATCAGCCTGGGCTGTTTGTTTCTAGTACGGGGCACCTATGGACCCTTTGCACTTCTTGTTCACAGTCCCATCCTATAATATCTGGAAAGCCATCTTGAAATAGCTTGATGATGAACCCTCTGCCATTGACACCATTTGTACCTTCCTTAAACATGAGTACCCTTAGGTTGTTGTTTAATTCACGATTCTCGTCAGTCCTCCAATTTCCATTGAACGTCTACAAGTTGGGACTTAGGAGCCAAAGTCTTCAAGGACAGAACCAACTCTACACAGCTGACATTCTCTTCATTATCTCATAGCAGGGTTTGGAAAATTTCCGAATAGATCCCTGAAGCTTCTATGTAACCGTGTACATACTTCACTATTGTTTCACAGATCCTGCTGGTGAAATAGGACTGTGTGACAGGAGTGTAGGGACTGACTCTCTCCACAACGTCAGTACCTGTCGGCCCAAATCCTGGCTAGCTCACAGTGCTTCACCTGAACTCCTAAACCTACCCAGAGTAGCAGCTGATTTTGGCAACCTCGAACATGACACTCTAGTCCCCAAGGGAACTGTGGAAACAGATCCTACCCCTTTAATTGCTTACACACTCATGCATGTCCATGGTAAACACAAGAAAGACACAAAGAAAGTTTACAATACATTTATCGAAACTATCATAGTCTATTATGTAGCGAATGTGCTGGGATCATTAGGCAGATGCAACTAAACAAAGTAATTAGCATTACTAACACGGTATATAGGACAAACATCCCAACCATGGCATATTGTCTATCTGGCTAATCTGCCCTCAATGTGTGAGCACAGGGATTTATATGTGATCTCTGGGATTGGCCTCAGACTCAATACCTGAGCATGTAGATAGGTGGTCCGCATCATGAGTGTAAACATAGTTTACGCAGTGCTGCATGTCAGGCATTGCTTTTGTTCCAGTACAGCCCTCTCCACTCAAATGCTCCTCTTTGCCCCCCAAGGGGGAGCTTATATGATAAAAACTATTGTGTTGGAAGATGCAGCTGTGCGACTATGTTATGTCTAAAACATTAGGAGCTGTTGCTGAACAAGTAGAGAAAACAGTACACTATGTTGTTATGTATTCCGAGCAACCTTGTACAAGATGTGCAGACCAAATCCCAAGAAGAGTCCCTGAACAACAAGCAACATGTACAGCGTATTCCTAGAGCAATGTTGCACAAACAAATGTATTATATGTACCTATGCAGAGCAGAGGCAGTAAACACTAAACTAAGGGAGAACCAAAGTTTGCCCAGAAGGGAAATCACTAAACACCCTCCATTGTTATTGTTATTGTTAAATTGGACTTGTAGAGCGCTTATTACCAGCAGGTCTCTAAGCGCCTCAAGAAGATCAGCGTCAGTTCCAGGAGAGTACTGTCAGAGCCAGGAGTGTCAAGCCCATGCTTCCGTAAATAAAAGGGTTTTGAGTTTTTTTCTGAATGGAAGGAGACATCTTTCTGCCCGAAGCTGGCCCGCAACCTGTTCCAAAGTGGTGGTAATAGGACAGAAAATGCACGGCCACCTTTAGTAGTGTAATTAAATCGCGGGCATTTTAAAAGGCCTTCCGTGGAGGACCTTAGTGAGCGGCAGGGAACGTATTTCTCCAGGCGTTCCTTGATGTAAATGGGTGCCTGACCGAATAGGGCCTTATGTGTGATGCAGAGGCCTTTAAATTTAGCCCTTTGCTTAATTGGCAGCCAATGGAGTTGTTGCAATAGGGGTGATGCCCGCGTGCGCCTCGGTAGTTTGAAAATTAACCTGGCAGCATCGTTCATCACCACCTGAAGTTTGCTCACCAGTGAATCTGGTAGACCGATATAGAGCGAATTCCCATAGTCCAGCCGGGCCAGGATCAGAGCGGACACGACTGTCTTCATGGTAGAGAAGGAGAGAATGGGGGAGAGTCTCCTCAGCTGCCTGAGTAGGCCGACACAAGTTCCAAACACGGTGGAAACTTGATTGGCCAGTGAAAGATTGGCATCAATTTTGATTCCCAGACTTTTTACCACCGGAGCTGGGGCTGGATTGTCCCCCAGTTCGTGCGGCCAGAACAGGGAATTCCAAGGATTACTCTCAGTGGTGACGGCCAAAACCTCAGTCTTGGCCGGGTTAATCTTGAGTGAGTTGGCCGTCATCCACTTAACCGTGAATCGCAGTATGTCTTGCGCCCGGGAGTGGGCCTGCGGGGTGTTTTCTATTTGAAATATGATTTGCGTGTCATCCGCATAATTAAATACCTGGCAGTCCATCAAAGCCAGGGCCTTTATCAAAGGTCTGAGGTATATGTTAAACAAGAGGGGGGAGAGCGCCGACCCCTGTGGGACTCCACAGGGGGTGGACCCCCTCTCTGAGACCCAGTCGCCCATCTGAATTTTTTGGGTGCGGTCGGTCAGGAATGAGGCAATCCACTGAAGGATTGGGCCGCCAATCCCAATGTTATGTATTCTTTCCAGGAGAAGGGAGTGATAGTGAAAGAAACTCAGCTACCAACAAAATAATAAAAAACCACAAGCCAAGCAAAATTAAAGGAATGCTATTATTTATTAAATTTAAAAATGTAGACATAATGAAAATGAATATGGAACCAATTTATAAAAATTTAGGAAGAGGGTCAAATTAATTTCCACCAGAGGTACCCAAGATGTCATCTACAATGTCAATGTTTATTAAATCCAGAATGGATTCAGCATCCACAGTAGATGATTCCGCAATAGCCCCGTTCAAAAGTTCCAAAGAACAGATATGATCCTTGTTATCATCTGATACTGAGGAAGTATTCTCCTGTCCTTCATCCATGATATTAGAGCCAAAGTTCAAAAGTCTGGGAGCCGAAGCATCCATCTCCCAGTAAGGGAGCAGCTCATACCATGCCTCTTAAAGCAACTGCAAGTTCATAGGACCACTCAAAAAATGGGTCCTCATGGGACTCATCAACACGTCCATGTCCATAAGAACAGTCAATTGCATTGCAAGACAAATATTTTGTGCCCACTTGATGGAACACTACAGGCAATGAAACATGGGTTGCACGCAGGTAAACCAGGGTGGCCTGAAAGACAATGACCAGTCAGTATTCTGTTCCTGAAGCACTATTATATCCAAAGAATCATATCATGCGTTCACGGCACAACTGGACTGGTGGTAATTCCAACACCAGTGGTCTTCGATACGGAACATCCATTGTGGAACAGCAAAAATAGAACCAAAATACTGGCAATGAGGAATAACACCAAGGGTATACCTCTGAACACACTGGAAAATAGAAAATGTATAAAAGCCAGTACCACTTCAGAAAGTTTCTGGAAGGTACTGACTAAGCCAGTTCAGATTGGTTTTAAAAAGTGAGCTATTCCGGAAGTATTGGAAGCATTACAAATGCGATGCACAAGCTCACCAAAATGCTGTGGGAGGTTGGTGCTTAATAGTGACTGTATTTTGCTGTGAAGTCCTTGCAACCTGCAGTTCAAAGGTTTCTTGGGAAAATGCAAGTGCCACATCCTTTTGAAACAATAAGGCTTTGCGTCTGCTTAGCTTGTTGAAATCAGCCTTCAAAGTTGGAATGGAAGACCACAAACTATTATCAGAAACTTCGTGCGCTGGGGGGAAAAGCACGTCATTACAGCAAGTCACTATTTGAGAAACAGAAAGTAGGGAAATCCTGCTCTTATCCCACAACAATCTTGGTCATTTATCATCAAATAACTTCCATTGGAAAGCAAGGTAATGAGGGGGAAAATTGTCCAGGCAGAGCCCCATGGGCGTCTTCCAGTGAGATGTGATTTCCCACTTGACTAGCCGCAGAGCCACGTCGACAAGTTTAGTAGTTATTTTGAGCTTGCTAGGGCATGGGAATCCCCCTAACAGATATGCCAGGGGGGTGCAGGGAATCACTCTATTGCTAACCGTGTTGGTGCATTCACCCACTCCTTTCCAGAGCTCCAGCAGGGCCGGAAAGGACCATAGCATATGGAGCAGTTCCATCCCATGTTCTCTGCACCAAGGGCAGTGGGCCTCAGTCGCACTGAATGTCCTAATATACTTACCCGGTGCCAAGTACACCCTATGTAGAATATAGAAATTGATCAGCTTAAATCTAGAATTTATTGAAGCTGTGTAAGTTTTAGACAAAACTGTAATCCATTTTTCCTCCAAAATAGGGAGACCAACGTCCTCTTCCCATTTGAGGCACAAGCTCTTCAGAGGCGCTTATATGTCAGCATGCAGAGCCCAGTACAGTAACATAACAGCTTTGAGTCTGCTGTTTGTGGTGCAAAACACCCGGCAGCATTGGAGAACCCCAGGTTCCATTGTGCCTTGTCTCCAATGGTTCCGAATTGTAACCACCGCCACGATGTGTAATAGAAATTGTCCCTGTGCTAACTTAAACGTTTCAGTGAGCTCCTCAAATGAAAGCAATTCCCCATCTCTGTACAGATCACCCACTTGGGTAATGTTGTGTGCTGCCAATTCTGCTAGTCCATAGTTGACATTGATGCACACAAATCAAACCACAAAATACTCAGATTTTGTATTGACCATGATCTTTTATTTTGAACCATGGGTGCCTTTAACATGTGCATTTATATCATATGAACCCCCACTCATCTCCCATTTAGATGAAAAGTTCATCTGGGTATTTTTCTAAACTGATGATGTTTTCTAAATAGATGAGTATTGACAAGAGGGATACACTGGAATGTATAATCTGCATGTCATCTCATAAAAATTAATTTCTTCATTGAGAGCCAGATGATCTCACAGGAGGAATGGGATGAAATCAACTAAAACTGAGTGAAATGTTTCAATTGATAACTTCTCAACTGTAAACTACAGTAGTCCTCTTCATTCATTAGTCCCGGAGAACTCTTCCTCTTCATAGTCATTCATTTTGAGGTGTTCGTTCCTTGCTTGCTGGAAAAATTTCTGCTTACATATTTTTGTAATGACTATCATCTCTTCTTCAGTTCTCATACCTAGGAAATCCAGTCACTTCATTTCCCAGGAAGGGTGCTGTTGTTATATTAGGATTGAGATGAAAACTTTACTGATAATTCTTACTCAACAGTTTTTTCTTTTCTTAGTCCTTACTTTTGAGGACTTTCAGGGATTACAGGGTTTCAAACAGACTGGAGTGGGAATAGTAAATTGTGTCCCTCTGGAGTCCAATGCTTCAACAGCTTCAATAGCATATTTATTTATTTATTATTTTTCATAGCACAAATGGCACTAAATGGTAACAGTGCACATTAAATGGAACCAGAGTGTTAGACCTGGCATCCTTGGTGTGCTTTCCCCTGACTTTTTGCCTCCTGACCTTCTGTTTTACTGGCTTCATTTTTGCTGGCTTTCGGATTCTGGGCACTTTACCACTGCTAACCAGTGCTAAAGTGCATATGCTCAAAACATGGTTACATTGGCTTATCTCAATTGCATATTTAATAGCCTCTAGTAAAGTGCTCTACATGTGCCCAGGAGCTGAAAATTAATTGCTACTTGTGGGCCTGCAGCACTGATTGTGCCACCCCCTTCAGAAGCCCTTTTGTCATGTCTCAGGCCTGCCACTGCAGAGCCTCTGTGTGCAGTTTAAATTGCCATTTTGACCTGGCAAATTAACCTACTTAGCAAACACAAGGAGATGATGGACGGAGCACTGAAACTTTTCAGATACTCACCCCCAGTCACAGATCTGGGTTGAATCCATCATCATTCTTTAGCTCCCTTCCCCACCTCAGTTCAGACCCAGCCATATGCAAATCAGTCTTGACCCTGTGCCTCAAGGGTACAGTCCAGCCCGAACTGCCAAGCCAGGTCTTCCCTGAACCAGAAACAAGCATCCTGGGACCGGTTTCTGGGTAACACCTTCATCAGCCAGGCTAGCTTGAATCCAGTGGCAAAGTGAGCAAGGGACCCACGTCTAGGCATACCCTGCCAACTTAGGGCGAACAAAGCAAACACAAGGAGATGATGGACGGAGCACTGAAACTTTTCAGACACTCACCCCCAGTCATAGATCTGGGTTGAATCCATCATCATTCTTTAGCTCACTTCCCCACCTCAGTTCAGACCCAGCCATATGCAAATCAGTCTTGACCCTGTGCCTCATGGGTACAGTCCAGCCCGAACTGCCAAGCCAGGTCCCTTGCTCACTTTGCCACTGGATTCAAGCTAGCCTGGCTGATGAGGGCTGTTAGCCCGAAACCGGTCCCAGGATGCTTGATTCCGGTCCAGGGAAGACATGGCTTAGCAGTTCGGTCTGGACTGTTCCCATGAGGCACAGGGTCAAGACTGATTTGCAAATAGCTATGTCTGAACTGGGGTGGCAAAGTGAGCTAAAGAATGATGATGGATTCAACCCAGATCTGTGACTGGGGGTGAGTGTTTGAAAAGTTTCAGCACTCCGTCCATCATCTCCTTGTGTTTGCTTTGTTCGCCCTAAGTTGGCAGGGTATGCCCAGACGTGAGTCCCTTGCTCACTTTGCCACTGGATTCAAGCTAGCGTGGCTGATGAGGGCTGTTAGCCTGAAACCGGTCCCATGATTATTGATTCCGGTCCAGGGAAGACATGGCTTGGCAGTTCGGTCTGGACTGTTCCCATGAGGCACAGGGTCAAGACTGATTTGCATATAGCTATGTCTGAACTGGGGTGGCAAAGTGAGCTAAAGAATGATGATGGATTCAACCCAGATCTGGGACTGGGGGTGAGTGTTTGAAAAGTTTCAGCACTCCGTCCATCATCTCCTTGTGTTTGCTTTGTTCGCCCTAAGTTGGCAGGGTATGCCCAGACATGGGTCCCTTGATCACTTTGCCACTGGATTCAAGCTAGCCTGGCTGATGAGGGCTGTTAGCCCGAAACCGGTCCCAGGATGCTTGATTCTGGTCCAGGGAAGACATGGCTTGGCAGTTCGGTCTGGACTGTTCCCATGAGGCACAGGGTCAAGACTGATTTGCATATAGCTATGTCTGAACTGGGGTGGCAAAGTGAGCTAAAGAATGATGATGGATTCAACCCAGATCTGTGACTGGGGGTGAGTGTTTGAAAAGTTTCAGCACTCTGTCCATCATCTCCTTGTGTTTGCTTTAAATTAACCTATTTGCCAGGCCCAAACCTTCCCTTTTATTACATATAGGATACCCCTAAGGGAGGCCCTAGGCAGCCCTATGGGCAGGGTGCAGTGTATTTAAAAAGTAGGACAAGTACCTGTGAGTTTTACATGTCCTGGTAGTGGATATACATCTAAATTCGTATTTCACTACTGCTAGGCCTAGCTCTCCCATATGTTAACATTGGAGAGCAATACATTTCAGGTTGAAAAATGAAAACAGCAGAATAATGCGATAACAGGATTGGTGAAATAGAAAAGCTGGTGAGTACTTATTTCAAGAAAGACCTTAGACCTCATCAATAAGATTTTAAAAAGGAAGTTGGTTTAGATTAGTGTTTCCCAGAATGTGGGTCGTGATCTGCTGGTGAGTCTGAGCCAATTTTTAGTGAGTAGATGAAAGGCCAAGAGACGAAACTAGATGCCTTTACAGTCTGTATTTATCTTGTCATAATTGCTGCAATTCTAAATCAGTGCTTACATGTCAGGCTATGTCTTCTGACAAATTGCTGGTTAGGTTTTTAACATAGGGATTGATGTTTACCATCTCCTCTCACTTTGCATTCAGGAAAAAAATTAATGTGAATTATATGACAATATTGCTGGGGTGTGGGGAGTCTGAAAGGAAACCTTGTAGGATATATTTTTTGTACAACAAAAACATGTAACAACAGGTAGGAAAGCAAAAATAAAAGACATTTTTGTGAAGTGTGATGGAAACAATGATTTTAATACAATCAAAACAAATCAAGACACTCTAGTTGGTGATGCACAAATGATAAATATTCTCTGAACCTCTATTTCCACACATTCTAATTTGTGTGCAATGTAGTTTAATCGTAGTAAAATTGTATGTCTGTGCAAATTTAGTGGCCATTTCAATGTAAATGACAGTGCGCTACCACACGATGCTTTTGGTACATTAAAAAAATCGCCCGCCTCGTGTCCATTATAGCTAAGTGTGTCATGAAAGGCTGTCGATATAAAAATTAGGTTGTGGTTCTAAAAAGATTTGGAAGCACTGGTTTAGATACATGCAGAAATTATGCATTTGAGTGGAACGTATAGGTAATTTCAGCCACTAGCTACATTGATCAATTCAATTTGATTCTTTCATTTGAGCCTGCTCAAGATAACTGTTGGATATCGCAAAGCGTTGTGGAGATGTATATTCAAACTTTTTTAGTCCTCTAAATAGTGTCACTCCTTGTTCTGCTGTTAACCAATATGTTCACTAGCCTTATTTTTCTCATTTATTGAAAAACTTTCCTGTCCCCCATTTTGTGTGAACTATGTTATTTGAATATGCAAACATGCCTTTTATCAGTAAGTAGACATATGTTGTAAGAACTGGACATCTTGCTTGCTGTCAGTATGTGGCCACATGAGAATTAAGTCATGTTTAAGGCAGTGCAGGGAAGCTGAGCTGTTCCAAATTTCAAAATCCTCAGTGGGAACTAATCTGACAACACCACATGCTGTTCTATCCACAATTTATTGAAGCTTAGTAGGCCCTTGAAGGTAATTGGCGCATGTAAATATTCATAAAAAATACATGTACTATTTTGAAAAAAAAAATGTTTTGTCTTCGCTGAACAACTGTTCACATGTTATTCCAGATGCAGCATTAAGTGTCAGTGCGCAGCTGACCTAGATGTCCGAGCAATTTTCAGTGTGGAACATGAATCCATTTGATTCAGTAAATATTGTATCCCACAGAAAAGGACAACAATATGTCTCTGGATGATTCACAATGAAAAGAAACACCCACGCCGGCTCTGCATTATTTGCTCTGATCTGCCACTCATTGGCTCCCTCCAAGCAAGGCATAATTTTAGGCTTTTCTTAAAGGGTTCCTTCCTCGATATCACATAACGAATTGGCCCTTGCTCATAACCTCCCCCCAGAAATATAAAAAGAGCATTTTGAAACCCCAAACAGCAACAGGGCTACAAGAAATGCCATTAAAACAATATCATAGCCTTAGTTGGAGTGCTGCAGAAAAAAAGAAGTCGTACCCTACTGGAGAGTCACACACACATAGGTTGAAACTAGTCTGGGGTTGCTTTTGTTCACATTCAGGGGAGTCCTTGCCTAGCAGTTCAAACTGGACTGTTTCTATTGGAGCAGGAGGAAGACTGATTTGCATATGGCTGGTTCCCGTGTGAGGTGGCATGATGGGCAAAAAAATGATGGACTGGAATGCTGCTCTAGTAATTACCAGTGGTCGAGATTAACCAAGTGTTCCTCCCATCACTTGTTTATTTGCCGCAGAAACATAAAAGGTAAGCAGAGGGAAGTTGTCCGCAAGAAATTTTATATCTAATAACCTCCCATTGGTATATAGCAGAATCACCATTTGGTGAACAGAGGAACAACCATGTTTGCGCGTGCAGACCACAGTCAAGAACACCAACGGAGTCCCAACAGTATTGCAAATGTGTCATATGTGGTATTTGCCATAAATGAAAACAAATTCTCGTTTAGACCATGACTCTACTCAAAAATACTATTTTGTCACCCCCAAAAATCTGATACCTGAAATCAATAATCTACAGGATTAGTTGAAAGATGTCCAACATGATTGGAAGCGAAGGAGTGTGAGACATGGTACAGGCATTTCACAACAATGCTGCGGAGCTACAACAACAAAATCCTTTCAGTAAAATACTTAGTCAAGGTCGGACTGGCTGTGCCAGAAGGGCTGGCTTTTCAGGTCATTGTGTGGGTCGGGTTTTGGCTGTTTGTGGGTAGATTTTATGGTCTTTTTTAAAGTTGACTTCTCTGATATTACCACAAATATTGCCTACAGCAAGCATAAATGCATGCAGTCTCCCATAACTTGCAAAACACCTAACACAAGTTCAAAACTGCCCCAATTTCCAAATGTAGGCTATTTTAGAACTATCTGATTCGCTAGTGGGGCCAGTTGTAGTTTGTTGCCTGGAAAAATGTTTTGTCCCAGCCTTATTCTGGACCTAGTGCAGATGCTGGCCCATGGCAGGCAGCAACAAGAAAAGGGCAGGACATGAAGACAATCCCTGAACTTGACAACTCACAAACACGTTTGTTCTGGACAGCATTACATGTACTCCACCAAAATGGATGATTCCATGCCTACAAATGACATGATGTCCTCAATACAATAAGAACTACTGCCCCACCACTGCTCAATTTATTGTGTGTGTTATACTAACCTGACAAGGACAGATACCAGCATAATGTAGACCTGTATCATGGCACACCACTGCCTGCTTCTAGCTCAGCCTTAAATTGTTATGAGAGCCATCTTGAAGCATCATTGCCTCCACCGACAGACAAACCTTCAATGTCATCAAGGCAAAATTCAGGAAGTTTTGATATTTCCGTGCTTAACCTTTTCTCCCGGGCGAGAGTTAGCAATAGAAATCGAACTTGCTTCCTGCCCAAAGTAGCACATGTTTCAGCTTTAGTAAATGCTTGGGGAAGATCAATGGCAACACAGGACCTGTGCACTCATATAGCTTAAGGCCAGAGAAGACTTCTTCAGGACAGGAAGAGTACATCCTTCTTTCTGCTCATGTGCCTCATTCCTGCCCCCATGGATTCTGATATGTCCCTTGTTCATATAAAATGCCGTATGTGCCTCAGCGCTACATAAATCTGTTAAATACAATAAATATATAAGTGCTGCCTTTGATTTTGGTTTCTATTATAGTGCATGTTACACTGGTTCCGCACATAGCATCGTGATGTGGTGCAAAATCTGCCTACATCACAGGAGCGGTCCTGCCCTTTTTCCTGAGCAGCGGCAGGCATAGGCAGACTTCTGTTGTGAGAACGGGCAGTATTTACCCGCTTTATGTATGTATAGAAACTGTATCTCCGCACATGCCCCTGTCTGGCTCCACTCTTGTCACACAGAAAAACCTGCTAGAGAAAGGGCTTAGGCGAAGCTAGCTGCATCCTCATGTCTGGCGCACAGTTTAATTTTTATACTAGCACCGAGGGCCAGTCTTGCTTCGAGGGTGGCCCTCTCCTGAATGGTAGTCATGTCTGAAGGTTGAAGATATTCCACATTCCACACCTCAGTATCTTTTTTTGTTAACTTCCATGTAAAGCCCCTGGTAACGCTGCCAATAGTGGCCGATGGGTAAGGAGCTCCCGCCGGGAGCTCCCAGGCTAGGGATCGCCTTATGGTGAAAATCCCTGAAAAAGCCGGGGCTCTGGAGAGTGACGGAGGCCCATAGACTGCTGGCAACCAGAGGCGCAAAGATCCGCCTAAAGAGGTGCCCCGCGATCCGGACTCGCCGTTTTCCGAGTGCGCCCCGCTGCCTTTGGGTTTGTGTGCAGCGGCGCAGGGCGGCCGCGTTGACCTCCAGGTGAGGAGCTGGGGATCGCCGAGCAAAGAAGCGGAGCTCGGGGGACGCAGCTCGCGGAATGCTGTTTTTGGAAGTCCGGGGGAGGCCTTGGGGCTGCAGGGTGTACCGCTGAGCCCCCGGCCCACAATGCCTGACCTCAAAATGGCACCGTCCAGACATCTCCTTACACATCTGCAAGCCCAGAAATGGCAGCCGCGATACGAGTGATTGCCGCGATTATAGCTGCGGCAGAGTCGGAGGGGACGCCGGACGGAGAATCGAAATCACCGCTGCGAAGGCCCAAAAAGATACGCAACACAAGAGCGGAGAGAACCGCTGCAAGAGACGGAGTGGCTACCGCGAGCACCTAGACGATGCGCCGCTGTGGCCTGTGAGCACCGGTAACAGTGAGTGAAGAGACTGGGCTGCGAGCTGGGGGTACGGCAGCCGGCCCGAGGGGCTCTTATCCTCCCTGACTGAGCGGAATTCACAAGGATTAAGGGGAGTGAACATCACGAATAGAGCCCATAACCCATGGTGCGTTGAGGCCCTGATTGCTGAGGACATTTAGGCGTGAGTGTAAATCAGCGAAGAGGAGGCGGCCTCCGCATCGGTGCCGAGACCCACTGGGTAGGCCACAAGTAATAACCCACATATGGCTGAGGGAGAGCCTCATTGATCAAGGAAACGAAACCGATAACGCTACACTAGCATAACTGCGCGCAGGAGGACAGGAGTGCTTTGAAATTGAGGTGTTATTGACATAGGTGAATTTTGCCCGGACTACAATTTTCTAATAATGGCCACCATGAGTGGGCCCCTTTCCAAAGCACTCCTTCTCCCCTTGTTGGGGAGGGATCCAGCATCTATGCCCTGGAGTCTCAGAGACCCCTCTGAGAGAGTCCACCGCGACAAGCGAGTCTCACACAGCGGAGGCCTGGGTTTTTATCCCATTACCGCTGGGAGCACAGCACCGTACACCGTGACCGGCGCGCTCGATGGAACTTTTGGACTATGCCCCCCCTAGGCGGAAACTATAACCTTTCTGTATGTACTGCGGTGCCCGAGCAACCTTTGGCCGATGACCGGTAGAGCTGTCCCACGCAGCTATAGAGGAGTTTGGCTCTGGTTCACCCCTCGGCCGTCACCTACCCAGCCGGACATTGGACACTGTTTTTCCTCGTCTCCCTGCTGTGCCTCCTACACCCTCCCCCTCCTCTTCCCTCCATTATTCTCCCCTATTCCTTTCCTCTCTCCCCTAATCTTCTCCCCCTTGCCTATTTTTTTCTCATGTTTATGCTATGCTTTTGTACTCATGTAACTGATGTAACTTGGTAACCATGTTCTGAAACAATGTTTCTTCCTCATGTAAAGCGCTCTGATACCTTCGGGTCTAGCCAGCGCTATATAAAACTCAATAAATAAAATAAATGTATCAGTCGCTGAGACATTTGTATATTATGAAAGTTACAGGTTTGAATCTAAAATGGGATTTGTTTAATATGTTGTTTTTCATTCATAGTGTATATTTCCACTGATGGGATGTGGGACCTACCCAGCTGATACCTAGGGGCAGAGATATCATGCTTTCACTCAACTTGCTGCGCTGCATGACAGGGAGAGGCCAGAATTGTGCCCTATTGTTAGACCTGGCATCCTTGGCGTGGGTCTCCCTTCCATTTTTTCACTATGCCTCCACTGTTGTTGACCTGTTTCAATCAATCAATCACAGAATTTGTAGAGCGCACTACTTACCCGCGAGGGTCTCAAGGCGCTGGGGAGAGGGAAGGGGGGGGTGCTGCTACTGGTCGAACAGCCAGGTCTTGAGTAGCCTCCTGAAGGTCAGCAGGTCTTGGGTCTGTCGTAGGCTTAGTGGAAGGGTGTTCCAGGTCTTGGCGGCGAGGTGTGAGAAGGATCTGCAGCCGGTGGTTGTTCTTCGAATGCGAGGGACGGTGGCGAGGGAGAGGTCGGCGGAGCGGAGCTGGCGGTTGGGGACGTAGAAGAAGAGTCGTCTGTTAAGGTAGGCTGGGCCAGTTTTGTGGAGTGCCTTGTGTGGGTGGATGAGGAGTTTGAAGGTGATCCTCCTGTCGATGGGGAGCCAGTGCAGGTTCCTCAGGTGGGGGGTGATGTGGCTGTGGCGTGGTACGTCGAGGATCAGGCGTGCAGAGGCGTTTTGTATGCGTTGCAGTCGCTTGATGAGCTTGGCCGGGGCTCCCGCAGAGGGCGTTCCCATAGTCAAGTCTGCTACTGACGAGGGCCTGGGTGACTGTTCTTCTTGTGTCTGTCGGGATCCACCTGTAGATCTTGCGAAGCATGCGGAGGGTGTTGAAGCAGGAGGAGGAGACTGCGTTGACTTGCTTGGCCATGGAGAGCGTTGAGTCGAGGATGACTCCCAGGTTGCGTGCGTGGTCGGTGGGTGTCGGGGCTGCTCCCAGCGTCGTTGGCCACCAGGAGTCGTCCCAGGCTGAGGGGTTGGAGCCAAGGATGAGGACCTCCGTCTTGTCCGTGTTCAGCTTTAGTCGGCTGATCTTCATCCAATCGGCGACGGCCTTCATTCCTTCATGGAGATTGGCTTTGGCGGCGAGGGGGTCCTTGGTGAGGGAGAGGATCAGTTGAGTGTCGTCGGCGTAGGAGATAATGTTGAGGTCGTGCTGTCTGGCGATGCGTGCGAGCGGGGCCATGTAGATGTTGAACAGTGTTGGGCTGAGGGAAGATCCCTGGGGTACGCCGCAGATGATCTCGGAGGCTTCGGATCGGAAAGGTGGGAGGCGGACTCTCTGGGTTCTGCCGTCGAGGAAGGAGGTGGTCCATTCCAGGGCCTTGTCTCGGATCCCTGCGTCGTGGAGGCGTGCGCGTAGAGTGCGGTGGCAGACAGTGACGAAGGCGGCGGAGAGGTCCAGCAGGATGAGGGCTGCGGTCTCACCGTTGTCCAGCAGGGTCCTGATGTCGTCGGTGGCGGCGATGAGGGCAGTCTCAGTGCTGTGGTTGCTGCGGAACCCCGATTGGGATGGGTCCAGGATGCTGTTTTCTTCTAGGTATCGGGTTAGCTGTTTGTTGACGATCTTCTCGATGACCTTGGCTGGGAACGGAAGCAGGTAGATGGGCCGGAAGTTCTTGAGGTCTCTTGGGTCCGCCTTGGGTTTTTTGAGTAGGGCGTTGATCTCTGCGTGTTTCCAGCTCTCTGGGAAGGTCGCGGTTTCGAAGGAGAGATTGATAACGTTGCACAGGTGGGGTGCGATGGAGCTGCTGGCTTTGTTGAAGATGTGGTGCGGGAAAGGGTCTGACGGGGAGCCGGAGTGTATTGTGCCCATGGTCTTGATGGTGTCATCGATGTTCACGCTGGCCCAGGCTGGCAAGGGGTCATGGTCGATGGTGTGCGGCGGGTCTGGAGTATCTATCTTCGTGGGGGCTGTCTGGGTGTTGAAGCTGTCGTGGATGTCGGCGAGCTTGCGGTGGAAGAAGGTGAGGAGGGAATCGCACAGGGCTTGCGACGGCGGGATGTCGTTGGTGTTGGAGCTGGGGTTGGAGAGTTCCTTCACGATGTTGAAGAGCTCCTTGATGTTGTGTGCGTTGTTGTCGAGGCGGTCTTTGAAGGAGATTCTCTTGGCGGACCTGATGAGGTGGTGGTGGTTACGGATGGTGTCTTTATGGGCTGCGTGGCTGTCCGGTGTCTTATCACTGTGCCATTTCTTCTCAAGTTTCCGGCAGGTACGCTTGGAAGATAGGAGTTCCGGGGTGAACCAGCTGGCTCTTTTGGTGGTGTCGCTGTAGGTGAGTTTTTTCAGCGGGGCGAGGGTGTTGGCACAGTCGTCTATCCATCGTCTGAGGTTGCAGGCAGCGTCGTCGGTGTTGGATGGGTCGGAGGGAGGGCTGAGAGCGAGGTTTGCCCGTAGTTGGTCTTCGGTGACTTTGCTCCAGCAGCGGCGTGGGATCTGTTGGGTGCGGTGGTGGGTTTCTGGAAGGTGAAGTGGATGCAGCGGTGGTCGGTCCAGAGGAGTTCCGTGGTGTGGGTGAAGGAGACGTGGGAGCTTGAGGAGAAGACTGGGTCGAGCGTGTGGCCGGCGGAATGTGTCGGTGTTGTGACGAGCTGTCTCAGTCCGAGGTTGGCGAGGTTGTCGATCAGGGTGGTGGAGTTGCTGTCGTTGTTGTTCTCCAGGTGAAAGTTCAGGTCTCCGAGGAGGATGTAGTCGGTAGAAGTCAGGGCGTGCGTGCTGATGAAGTCGGCGATGGGGTCGGGGCCCAGGGGGTCTGTAGACAAGGGTGCCTCTGAGGGTGGTGTTGGGGTCCGTGTGGATCTGGAAGTGCATGTGTTCGGCGGTGCAGAGAACGTCGTCGGTGCTGGTCAAGACCCTGATGGAGTTCTTGTGGACGATGGCGATTCCTCCTCCTACTCCGTTGACGCGGTCTCTGCGGGTGATCTTATAGCCGTCTGGGATGGCTATGGCGATGTCGGGTGCGGAGGAGTCGTTCATCCAGGTCTCTGTCAGGAAGGCGACGTCTGGTGATGATGAGTCGAGCAGGTCCCAGAGCTCGACGGCGTGTTTGCGTGCGGAGCGGGTGTTCAGTAGGATGCATCGGAGGTGGTTGAGGTCCTTCTTGGCGGGCGCTTCGGTGGCTCTAAGGCTGGTGTAGCTGCAGTTCCGGCAGGTGAAGGGGCCATGTGTGCGTTTTGGGGCGGCCTTGAAGCAGTTGTGTCTCTATCCGGGGTTGAGGGCGTGGAGTGTGGTGGCATCGTAACGGCGTCGGTCCTTGAGGCTGGAGCGGGGGGCGCGCGGCCCAGGGGTTCTGGCGCTGAGCGCGGTCCAGGCGCGGACAAGCGCAGACGGGCTTGCCTTAGGCGCGCCTTTGGCGCGCCGGCGGCGCGCCCGCTGCGCGCATCCGCTGCGCGGCCGCACAGCGGCCGCCATATATGGGGAGCTGGGAGGGAGGAGCAGCTGGGAGGCGGGAGGCAGGGGCAGCGAATGGGCAGTCAGGGGCGGGGCCGCAGGGACGCAGCGGCGGGGTACAGAAGGCAAAGTTGAGCACAGCAGAATGGGGGCACGAGGGGAAACAGAAAGCAAAAATGGACACAGTCAGCGGGGGCACGAGGGGAGACAGAAGGCAAAAGAGGACACAATCAATGGGGGCACGAGGGGAAACAGAAAGCAAAAATGGACACAAGCAATGGGGGCACGAGGGGAGACAGAAGGCAAAAGGACACAAGCAGTGGGGGCACGAGGGGAGACAGAAGGCAAAAGGACACAAGCAATGGGGGCACGAGGGGAAACAGAAGCGAAACGGGCACACAAAATGGGGGCATGAGGGGGACAGAGGCAAAACGGGCACCAAGGCAACAGCAGAGGGGCGAGCTTACCAGCAGCAGCAGCGGGCAGGACAACACAGGCGGAGCTGTGTGGCGGGGGAGCGACCTACCTGGTTTTTGCTGGTATAGATGCTTTGGGCACTTTGCCACTGCTAATCAGTGCCAAAGTGCAAGTGCTCCCTATGATAAAATGATGTATGGATTAGTGACTCCATGTTTGGCCTATTTTATTCCCTGTCAGACCCTAGTACAGTGCACTGTTTGTGCCCAGGGCTTGTGAGTCAAATGCTGCTGGTGGGCTTGCAGCACTGGTTGTGCCACCCACAGGAGCAGCTTGTAAAGTGTGTCTCAGGCCTGCCATTGCAGAGCCTGTGTGCAGTCTGGTACTGCCATGTCGACTTGGTAAGTGCACCCACTTACCAGTCCCCAAACCTTCCCTTTCCTGCATATTAGTCACCCCTAAGGTAGGCCCTAGGGCAGGGTGCATTGTATGTGTAAGGTAGGACATGCCCTGGTGTGTGTGGCATGTCCTGATAGTGAATTACAGCCAATTTCGTTTTTCACTATTGCAAGGCTACCTGTCCCCATAGGCCAGAATGGGCAGTTTGATTATAACATCTTAAAATCCTAACTGACCCAGGGAACATGGAAGAAAAACGAATTTAGTATGCCTGAACTCAGAATGATAAAATACATCTTTTAGTGAAGTTGGTTTTAACATTCTGTGTTTGAAAATACCACTTTTAGAAAGTAGGTATTTTCTTGCCTAACCATCCAGCCTGCCTCTGCTAGCTTGTGTATTGTGTGTCTGGGTTTGTGAGTGACAGGGGCGGGGGGACTCCAGGAGACAGGGTGAGTCAGCACAAGGCTGAATAGACCTATCTGCATGTAGAGTGGTGGGAGGAGTGGCTCCTAGGTCTGAATAGGGCTGTGCCTGCCTTCCACAATGCTGGCTCCACCTCCTGTGGTGTGTCTGATGTCCGTGGCCCACACTGACAAAGGGAGAAGGTGTGCACTGGCAAAATGCACCCAGAACTGGTTTGGACTAGGTACAGGACCCTCTGCCTTCAGAGGACAAAGGATTTATGGGTATAAATACTGGGGCCCAGACCCCAAGACTTTAGATCACTTCTGGAACAAACAAGACGAACCTTTGCCGAGGAGAGGAACCTGAGAAGCTGAAGGAGGAGACTATCCCTATGCTGTGTGCTGTTTGAGGGATTGGCCTGCAGTGGTTGCCTGATTGCCAAAGAAAGGAGAAAGGAACTTTGTGCTACTTTCATCATCTTGCAGAACATCACCAAGGGCTTGAAGATTGAGCTTGCCTCCTGCTGAAGTCTCAGGGACACAAGACTTCACCAACTAGCTCCCCTGAATTCCCTTGCTGGGAATTTGAAGTGCCTACTGTTGTGTTGGGCCTTCTGAGAGACTTCGTGTCGCTGGGAGCTGGAAGCGCGACTCACGAGGGAGAAGCGTGTTGCCGCCGCAGCCGCTGTCGTCGCATCGCCGAGAAAGCGTGCTGCCGCCATCGCATCACCGAAGCGCCTCGCATCACCGGAGAAGAGTGTCGCCGTCGCATCAGACGCCGTCGCATCACCGGAGAAGCGTGTCGCAGGGCCTGTCGCAACTCAGAAGATTCACTGAGTCGCCGCACGGCCGTCGGGCGTGCACGCATCGCCCCCTGAGTGTCACATCAAGAGGAAGACGCCATTTTGTTTCATTGCACCGGATCGTCATCGCGGCGCTGCGGGTCGCATCGCCACAGAAGCGCGGTAAGAAACCGATGCATCACCTCCCCACGCGGTGAAGAACCGACGCATCACCTCCTCTCCGGTAAGGAACCGACGCATCACCGTCCCCTACACACCAGTAGGGAACCGACGCATCACCTCCCCCGGAGCAAGGAACCGACGCATCACCGTTCTTGCGTGTAAGGAACCGACGCATCACCTTCCCTGCAACTCTTTTGTTTGTATCGCGTTACGCATCCAAAGGTACATTGAACGTTGAGTGTCGCATTTACCATCTTTATTGAACTGAACTATTTTCTACCATTGACAGTCATATTTTTAATAGTGTATTGTGGATTTTTGTCATTTTGGGTCTTGTGTTAAGTCTATATAAAAATACTTATTTTTATAATACAACCTGTGTGGTGTCCATCTGTAGTGTTGTCACTGTGTTACTGTATGTGTTCACAAATGCTTTACACACTGCCTCTGAGATAAGCCTGCCTGCTCGTGCCAAGCTA
Source organism: Calotriton arnoldi (assembly GCA_963921515.1). Classification (NCBI taxonomy): domain Eukaryota; kingdom Metazoa; phylum Chordata; class Amphibia; order Caudata; family Salamandridae; genus Calotriton; species Calotriton arnoldi. Next base: position 1,277,685 of record CAWUFW010004549.1, read on the forward strand.
CCAAGGGGGTGAGCAGGGGTTATTTTAGTAGTGTATCCCCCTCACCCTGACTCGAAGCAAGAGTCCCTATTTGGACAAAGGTGCAAACCATTGCCAACTAGAGACCCCCAGTTCTAACATTGGTGGTCAGCGGTGAGGATTCTGGACTTGCATTTGTGACTCATATACAGTGAATGGTGAACACTACTAGTGAGTGCAGACCAAACGCAACCACATACATTTTTGGTAGATTGTTTTCCTGGGATTTCTATTTTTGCCAAGAACTGCTAAGTTTCACCATGAGCAAAACAGCGTCCATCGCATCTGTTGATTTTGATTTTGAGGAAGAGAAATTGGAAAGTTACACTGTGAAACAGCTGAAGCACTTCTGCAGGAAATTTAAAGTTGCTATGACCGGTCTCTCCAAGAAGGTGAGTTCCAAAAGGCACTGAAGGCCTGGGTGGAAACAAGAAGCACACCTGAGCATGTGGAAGAGCAGGAGGAGGGGGCTGAGAATGCAGAAGGGCAGCTAGATGGGCTATTGGGTCCAGGGGGGAGGAAAGCACCTTCCCCAGCAGGTAGCAGTGTTTCTTCCAAGGGCCTGTCCCCAGGAGAGCTGGAGGACAGGGAAAGAAGTAGGATGCATGAAATGGAGCTGACCAAGCTTAAGCTGGGTGGGCAGTTAGAATTGGAAATTAAGAAATTGGCCCTAGAGGAAAAGAGGATGCAAATGGAGCATGAGAGAACTTTGAGGGAGTTGGAGTTGAAAGCTAGGAGCTTAGTGATTACTCCCTCTGGTGCAGCACACCGTCCATGCCTGTTGAAGCAAGGGTGTATATACCTAAAGATGTGGTCAAAGAGTTTTATAAGAATGATGACATTGGGCAATGGTTTAAAGCCTATGAGGTAGCTATGTCCTCCCACCGGATCCCTGAGAAGGATTGGGGAGCGGGGTTGTGGGGGCGGTTCCTTAGTGAGGGGCGGGATACCTTATTAGACTTGCCCATTGAAGTCCACAATTCTTATGGTCATATGAAAGATGCATTGATGTCCAGGTGTGGGTTGACTCCTGAACTGTATAGGCAGAGGTTCAGGAGTTGCAAAAAGTTGGAGAGAGTACCTGGGTAGAATATGTGACTTTTTTTTGCAGAGCATTGGATGTTTGGGTGAAGGGTAGCAAAGTGAATAATTTTGAAGCGCTCTTTGATTTGATTGCATGGGAGCACTTGTCAGGAAATTGTTTTCCAGAGCTACGCCAGCACCTTATTGATAGTAGGCTGACTAACCCTAGGAAGCTTGCTGAGGAGGCGGACCGCTGGGTGAGCACCCGGGTCCACAAGGGTCCCCTGGGAGACTCCGCCAAGGGTGGGCAGGGTCCCAAGCAGAGGAGTGGGGGGGACAAGGGTAAACAGAGGGAGTTCCAGAAAGGGCCCCAAAGTAATCCCCAAGGGAATCAAGGGAAGGGTTCCCAGCCTCCCCCCGAAAAGAAGCCAGTGGCCCCGACAGATAAGACTGTTCACAGGGGCCCAGGACTTGCTTTAAGTGTGGTCAAGTGGGCCACTGCTCCTGGGAGACTAGGTGTCCCTTGTATGGAAAATCAGCACCCACTGGTGCACCACCCCGGCAGGTAGCTAGTGTAGCCCTGGGGGAGGAGATGGGTGCCCAAGGTGGGTGGGGTCCCGTAGCAATGTCCTTGGTCTCTTTAGGAGACAGTGAGATGGTCCCCAGGACCCAACTGCCTGATAACACTAAAAAATACAGGCAGTGGGGGACCATCAATGGCCAAAGGGTGGAGGCTCTGAGAGACACCGGAGCCAGTGTGACAGCTGTCAGTTGTCGGCTGGTGTCTGAAGAGCAGGTGATCCCCAATGCATTCTGCCCAGTAGTTGCCGCGGACAACTCAGAGAGCCACTGCAGAGTGGCTCAGGTTCCCTTTGAGTGGGGGGGGGTCTCAGGTACCTTTCAAGTAGCTGTGAGGCGAGCCATGCCTGTAGACTGTCTGTTGGGCAACGATTTGGAAAGTTCACCTTGGAGAGAGGTGGAGAGAAGGTCTCATTTAGAGATGTTGGGTCTGCCTGAGTGGGCGTGCGTGACCACTCGGTCTATGGCAGCCAGTAGAGGTGTTCAAGAGGACCTGGAGCCTGAGAGGGTGGCCCAGGTGCCTGCCTTGAAGAGAAGAGGCAGGGGGCGCGGGAAACCAGCCCCCGTAGTTCCCACAGTCCAGGAGGAAGCAGAACCTGAGGGGGATGCTCTGGAACCTACAGGGGAGCAAGTGGCCGAACTGGGGGACCTACCTGAGCTGACCCATTGGCAGCAGGAGGGAGGCCCCTCCAGGGAGGAGTTCTGTGAGGAGCAGAACAAGTGCCCTTTTCTTGTGGGTTTGCGGCAACAGGTCACAAACCAGGCAGCAGGTGATCAGTCTGAATCACATTGGATCTACTGGGAGAATGGTCTCCTGTATAGCGAGCCTAAGGTTGCTGAGCCTGGGTCAGCCCGTGTGCTGGAGGTACCCCAGCGCTTCAGAGCCGTCCTACTGGGTTTGGCTCATGATGTGCCTTTGGCAGGACATCTGGGGCAGGGAAAGACCTTTGAGAGGCTTGTCACCCACTTTTATTGGCCCCAGATGCGCAAGAGTTCAGACACTCATTGCATGACATGTCAGACTTGCCAGGCAAGTGGAAAAAGTGGAAGGAAGCAAAAGGCTCCCCTCCAGCCATTCCCTGTGGTCAGCACCCCCTTTGAACGGGTGGGTATTGACATTGTGGGGCCACTGGACCCCAAGACAGCCATGGGCAACAGGTTCATCCTGGTCTTGGTGGACCATGCCACCCGGTACCCGGAAGCCATCCCTCTTCGGACAGTGACGGCCCCCGTGGTGGGACGTGCACTGATGGGGATTTTCTCCTGTGTGGGGTTCCCCAAGGAGGTGGTGAGTGACTGTGGTACAAACTTCATATCCAAGTATATGAAGTCCCTGTGGCAAGAGTGCGGTGTTACCTATAAGTTCACCACTCCTTAACACCCCCAAGGAAATGGGCTGGTTGAGAGATTCAACCGGACCCTGAAGGGCATGATAATGGGTCTGGAAGAACCCATGAGGCGTAAGTGGGACGTCCTCTTGCCATGCCTTTTGTTTGCTTACCGTGAGGTGTCACAGAAGTCCTTAGGGTTCAGTCCCTTTGAACTGCTCTATGGTCACCCGATAAGAGGACCTCTGAGTTTGGTGAAAGAAGGCTCGGAGAAAGCTCCCAGTAAACCTCCCCAGGATGTATTTAGCTACATGCTGGCCTTTAGAAACCAAACTAGGCAATTCAGACAACTAGCTGAGGCGAATCTGGAAGCCAGCCAGGAGGAGATGAAACTGTGGTATGATCAGAATGCCACTCTGATCGAGTTTCAGCCTGGGCAGAAAGTGTGGGTCATGGCCCCCGTGGAGCCTTGCGCGCTCCAGGATAAGTGGACCGGACCATTTGAGGTGGTGGAGCGCAAGAGTGAAGTCACCTACCTGGTGGACTTGCGATCTCCCAGGAACCTTTTGCGGGTCCTACATGTCAACCGCCTAAAGCCCCATTTTGAGAGGTCCGAAGTGGGCATGCTCCTAGCAACAGATGATGGAATGGAAGAGGAGACAGAACCTCTTCCTGACCTCCTGTCTGCAACAGAGCAAGATGGGTCAGTGGAGGGTGTGAACCTCGCCAACTCCCTGACACCTGAGCAGCAGGAAGACTGTCGCCAACTGTTGGGACAGTTTCCTGACCTGTTTTCCCTGATTCCTAGTGTCACTGATTTGTGTGTCCATGATGTGGACACTGGGGACAGTCCTCCTGTCCAGCACAAGGCTTACAGAGTGACTGACAGGGTGAGAGCTTGCATCAAGGAGGAGGTCTCGAAGATGTTTGCATTGGGGGTGATTGAGTCCTCTTACAGCCCTTGGGCCAGCCCAGTGGTCTTGGTCCCAAAGGCTGCTGCACCTGGTGCCACGCCCGAGCTCCAGTTCTGTGTGGACTACCGAGGACTCAATTCAGTCACCAGGATTGACGCGCTCCCCATCCCCAGAGCTGATGAGCTCATTGATCGGTTAGGGGCTGCCCGGTACCTCAGCACGTTTGACTTAACGTCTGGGTACTAGCAGATCGCCTTGACTGATGGGGCCAAAGAGAGGTCAGCATTCTCCACACCAGATGGGCACTACCAATTCCGGGTTATGCCCTTTGGGATGAAGAATGACTCTGCCACCTTTCAGAGGTTGGTCAACCTGGATGCCGCCTTCAGTGCCGCCTACCTGGATGACATCGCAGTGTTCAGTGCCAGTTGGGCAGAACATCTGCGCCACCTCTGGGAAGTGTTGATGGCGCTGCGGAGGGCAGGCCTCACGATCAAGGCGAGTAAGTGCCAGATCGGGGAGGGTTCCATGGTGTACTTGGGACACCAGGTTGGGAGCGGCCAGGTGGCGCCCCTACAGCCCAAGATTGATACCATTCTGGCTTGGGAACCCCCCAAGACCCAGACAGAGGTGAGAGACTTTTTAGGACTCACCAGGTATTACAGGAGATTTGTCAAGGGGTATGGCAGCATCATTGCACCCTTGACAGAGCTGACTTCCAGGAAGCAGCCCAAGAGAGTGATTTGGACTGACACCTGTCAGAAAGCTTTTGACGCCTTGAAGACTGCCATGTGCACGGCCCCGTGCTTCAGGCGCCCAACTTCTCAAAATAATTTGTTGTCCAAACAGATGGTTCAGAACATGGTGTAGGGGCTGTTCTAGCACAGTTAAATGAGGAGGGCCTAGACCAACCTGTAGCCTTCATCAGTAGGAGGTTACTTCCATGGGAACAGAGGTGGAGTGCTATTGAGCGTGAGGCATTTGCTGTGGTCTGGGCGCTGAAGAAGCTGAGACCATACCTGTTTGGGACTCACTTCCGGGTTCAGACAGACCACAGGCCCCTCAAATGGTTGCTGCAGATGAGGGGTGAGAATCCAAAGCTGTTGAGGTGGTCCATTTCCCTACAGGGGATGGACTTTACGGTGGAACACCGCCCTGGTACAGAACACGCCAATGCTGATGGTCTGTCCAGATTTTTCCGCCTTAGTGATGAGAACTCCCCAAAGGTAGGATAGTTCTCCCCACATTTCAGCTGGAGGGGACACGTGTTAGACCTGGCATCCTTGGAGTGGGTCTCCCTTCCATTTTTCCACTATGCCTCCACTGTTGTTGACCTGTTTTTGCTGGTATAGATGCTTTGGGCACTTTGTCACTGCTAATCAGTGCCAAAGTGCAAGTGCTCCCTATGATAACATGATGTATGGATTAGTGACTCCATGTTTGGCCTATTTGATTCCCTGTCAGACCCTAGTACAGTGCACTGTTTGTGCACAGGGCTTGTGAGTCAAATGCTGCTGGTGGGCTTGCAGCACTGGTTGTGCCACCCACAGGAGCAGCTTGTAAAGTGTGTCTCAGGCCTGCCATTGCAGAGCCTGTGTGCAGTCTGGTACTGCCATGTCGACTTGGTAAGTGCACCCACTTGTCAGCCCCCAAAATTTCCCTTTCCTGAATATTAGTCACCCCTAAGGTAGGCCCTAGGGCAGGGTGCATTGTATGTGTAAGGTAGGACATGCCCTGGTGTGTGTGGCATGTCCTGATATTGAATTACAGCCAATTTCGTTTTTCACTATTGCAAGGCTACCTGTCCCCATAGGCCAGAATGGGCAGTTTGATTATAACATCTTATAATCCTAACTGACCCAGGGAACATGGTAGAAAAACGAATTTAGTATGCCTGAACTCAGAATGATAAAATACATCTTTTAGTGAAGTTGGTTTTAACATTCTGTGTTTGATAATACAACTTTTAGAAAGTAGGTATTTTCTTGCCTAACCATCCAGCCTGCCTCTGCTAGCTTGTGTATTGTGTGTCTGGGTTTGTGAGTGACAGGGGCTGGGGGACTCCAGGAGACAGGGTGAGTCAGCACAAGGCTGAATAGACCTATCTGCATGTAGAGTGGTGGGAGGAGTGGCACCTGGGTCTGAATAGGGCTGTGCCTGCCTTCCACAATGCTGGCTCCACCTCCTGTGGTGCGTCTGATGTCCCTGGCCCACACTGACAAAGGGAGAAGGTGTGGTGCACCCAGAACTGGTTTGGACTAAGTACAGGACACTCTGCCTTCAGAGGACAAAGAATTTATGGGTATAAATACTGGGGCCCAGACCCCAAGACTTTATATCACTTCTGGAACAAACAAGACGAACCTTTGCTGAGGAGAGGAACCAGAGAAGCTGAAGGAGGAGACTATCCCAATGCTGTGTGCTGTTTGAGGGATTGGCCTGCAGTGGTTGCCTGATTGCCAAAGAAAGGAGAAAGGAACTTTGTGCCACTTTCATCATCTTGCAGAACATCTCCAAGGGCTTGAAGATTGAGCTTGCCTCCTGCTGAAGTCTCAGGGGCAGAAGACTTCACCAACCAGCTCCCCTGAATTCCCTTGCTGGGAATTTGAAGTGCCTACTGTTGTGTTGGGCCTTCTGAGAGACTGCGTGTCGCTGGGAGCTGGAAGTGCAACTCACGAGGGAGAAGCGTGTCGCCGTCGCAGCCGCTGTCGTCGCATCGCCAAGAAAGCGTGCCGCCGCTGCCGCTGTCGCCATCGCATCACCGAAGCGCCTCGCATCACCGGAGAAGAGTGTCGCCGTTGCATCACCAGAGAAGCGTGTAGCAGGGCCTGTCGCGGCTCAGAAGATTCACTGAGTCGTTGCACGGCCGTCGGGCGTGCACGCATCGCCCCCTGAGTGTCGCATCAAGAGGAAGACGCCATTTTGTTTCATTGCACCGGATCGTCATCGCGGCGCTGCGGGTCGCATTGCCACAGAAACGCCATAAGAAACCGATGCATCACCTCCCCACGCGGTGAAGAACCGACGCATCACCTCCTCTCCGGTAAGGAACCGACGCATCACCGTCCCCTACGCACCAGTAGGGAACCGACGCATCACCTCCCCCGGAGCAAGGAACCGACGCATCATCGTTCTTGTGTGTAAGGAACCGACGCATCACCTTCCCTGCAACTCTTTTGTTTGTATCGCGTTACGCATCCAAAGGTACATTGAACGTTGAGTGTCGCATTTACCATCTTTATTGATCTGAACTATTTTCTACCATTGACAGTCATATTTTTAATAGTGTATTGTGGATTTTTGTCGTTTTGGGTTTTGTGTTAAGTTTATATAAAAATACTTATTTTTATAATACAACCTGTGAGGTGTCCATCTGTAGTGTTGTCACTGTGTTACTGTATGTGTTCACAAATGCTTTACACACTGCCTCTGAGATAAGCCTGCCTGCTCGTGCCAAGCTACCAAGGGGGTGAGCAGGGGTTATTTTAGTAGTGTATCCCCCTTACCCTGACTAGAAGCAAGGGTCCCTATTTGGACAAAGGTACCTACCTCTGCCAACTAGAGACCCCTAGTTCTAACACCTATTCACCAATATTTGGCGCATTCTTGCTCTCTGCCTACGCTGGTGCACATTCCTCCTCAAATTTTGCTCCTACCCAACAAAACACAAGGAGGTGGGACAGCCCTTGCCAGCTGGTGGATCTCCTTACTCTGAGTGATAGCATTTTGCTTGTGAACAATGTGCACTTGCTCCAAAAGTAGTCTCTTCTGGTGCCAGGAACTCGAGGGCCAATAGGTCCAAGTAAAATTAAAAAATATATATTCTTTTTGTTCTTGTTCTTTTTTTTTCTTTTGCAAGGGCCTCACAGTTCACTGTTCTCCAGACACTACTATCAGGCCCTAACTGCCGTCTGAAATGTCCTGCATCCCGTGCAGGCATCTGTCTACACACACACACTAATGCCCATTTTTGAGTGGTTTTATAATGCTTTATTTAAAACCATTCAAAGGAGACCACCCGTTTGTATGAATGCATGAACATGCACCCCTCGTCGAATGGAAAACATTCAAAGGTCTCTACCTATGCATGTGTTTCCATACAAGTACATTGGTAGACATCCTTTATTAATTTTTGTGATGGTTTGCTAAAAAAGATTTAGAGATGGCCACAAGTGGTGGGCATGCATGCTTGTCTAAAGATTGGCATCCAAAAACAAGGGTAACCCTACTCACATGGAACGAGGGTATCTATCATGTAACAGAAGACAATGGTTCCTGTGGCCTATGTAATAAATGCTTGATAAAAAAAAGCTCAATGGCATATGTTAGTGTGGGAAATTAATGTCAGAAAGAGAAACAAAACCATACAGTTGATACAGTTATCAAAACACTTTTGCTGAATTCAAGATACGTTTTCACAAAAGATTGTGCACTTGTTGTTTTTCAATCTTTTGTGAAAACGTATCTTGAATTCAATAAAAGTGTTTTGATAACTGTATCAACTGTATGGTTTTGTTTCTCTTTCTGACATTCATTTCCCACACTAACATATGCCATTGAGCTTTTTTTATCAAGCATTTAATACATAGCCCACAGGGACTATTGTCTCCTCTGACATGTATACAGATTGGCAGCCATTTTAAAATGTGTTTCAACAAAGTATAACAAATACCATTACAAGATGACTGTCTGAATGGTCTTTGCTTTGTATACTTTGCTAAAAACTATTTTAAGGAAACAGAAGCAATAAAGCCAGTAGCTCGGCAGCTAAAGCCAGACAGATTGGTTTTGATCCCTTGATCTTATTTGTACCATTTGTCAAATGTGATGCTTTGCTTAAGCATGTCTTCTAGTTAAACTTGGTTCTTTATGTATACCGGTCTCTCTCTATTTTTTAAAACTTTTTTTATTTATTGAGCAGAATTATGAACAGAATACCTAGAAAAAGCAGGCAGGCAGGCAGAGAAATATGCAATAAATTACAAAAAAAGTGACATAGTGCGTATTTAAAGTGAAACCAATTAACAGCATTTTTTAAATACATCAGTAGATGCTAAAGTGCAGATGAATCTCTTTTACATCAGTCGATGCTAAAGTACAGCAATACCTGAATAGACCTCTCTATTAAAATTAAAAGAGAACACAAAATGAAAAAGAATTGCAATAGCATCCAAAATGAAATTCTGCAAATTTCATATGCAGCAAGCTTATAACGTACATGTTGATAGCCTGGAAACATCAAAACAGGACATAAAAACATTTACTCTCCTCACAATACTGGACCCTCTGGAAAAATAATAATTTAAACAGACTGCCAATAACATCCATAATATACCATGATGCCTATTACATAAAAGCCAGTTGGCAGCCGGAACACTTTTTCTGAATGAGAAAAAATAATAAAGTGCAACCGTGCTGATAGTACCCATCCCCATCAAAGGAGAAAACTCTGAAGACGAGCAAATGCTTAGTAGTGTGACCAACATTAATAAATTGATTCTTAATATAACATACAGTGGTCTACACTTCATAGTACTATGGAGGGGATAATTCCATTAACTAACTGTGCCCCTTGTGGGTTTTCAATAACCTCTAAACGGTGCTATATGGCCAGGAAAGAACCTCTTCAAACCCCCACGTGCTTCGCATATGCCTCTTCAAACTTCTTAGTCCTAGCCATTTTTTGATTCCGACCCTGTGAAGTTGGAACCAAACATGTTCTCCAATTTTGGAGGATCACTGATCGGGATATCGTTATCGTAAATAATATCAAAAACTGACTCCCTCCCCCACCCCTCCCCCCTTGAATTGCTGACTCTCCTTGGAGGCTCCGAACAAAACTAAACTTGCTTCCGGAGCTATCCTGCTCTGAGCAGACTAATAGCAGCAAAAAGCCCTTCCCAAAATTATTGCCACAGTTTTTGACATGTATAAAATGTATGGAGCAATCCCCAGCACCTTCATGTTAACAATGAAGCATTGGTCAGGAATGGTTGAATACATTTAATGAAGAACATTCTCTTAAAATTTGCTGCTCTCAGAGACCTACACACTATCTCTGAGATGACCTGTCAATCACTTTCGGATAGTCTGCATTGCATTTTTTCCAGAACTTTACCCAGAAAACCATTAATTTGGTCCTGAGTCAAGTGATTGTGTAACAACCTGTACCAGTTGCCCACTCCTGTAAGCTTGCTTTTTACAAGCGTACGAATAACCGGGCGGACTTCTTGTCTCATATCCTGGTAATTCACTGCCAAAAAATGGGTTATCTGCTGAAAACTTTAAAAAAAAAAAACGCTTACACCAAACCCCATCCCTTGAGATAAGCTCCTCCCACATACTGCACTTGTCCCGTAGTACGAAATTACCTAGTTCCTCAAAACCCAAAGAATTCTAAACCACGCCTCCATGCTAGATACCGACAGCCCTACATGTTGACCCTCCAGCAGTTCAAGATACAAATAGCCTGTTGGAATCTGACAAAATTTACACAGGACTTTCAGCCAATCGCCAAACTCGTAGAGTTACTTATGCCCGGTCTTCTTGGGCAATTTTGTTGTTTTAATGAATGTTGGTAATCTAGTTGCAGATTCCTGCACCATTTTGTTTAAGAAAAAAATCATCCAATACGACTTTACCTTCCATTAATCTTGCCAAGATATCCATTAATGCTGCTTGATAATATGTGTGCATACGGGGGAGTGCCAAGCCTCCCTGCTTCTTGTTCAATTGCAGAACAGAGAATTTCACCCTAGGTTCTTCCTTGTCACAAATAAAACTCCTAATAGATGAATTGAGCTTCTGAAAATTAGTATTGCTCATTTTTATCGGTAGATTGGAAAAAAGGAATAGAAGTAAAGGTAAAATGGACATCTTAATGAGTGCAAACCTTCTGGTTACTGCCAAAGGAAGAAGTGACCATCTTTCCAGTAGCCCATTAATTTTTTTCAACATTGCCATGAAGTTTAACGGGTATCGGTGGGAAAAGTTGTCGGTAACATATATTCCTAGATGTCGTTTTGGATTTTGCGAACTCCCCTAAGAATGTACTGAAACTGGGAGATTCCCAGTCGATGCATTAAAAAGCAATATTTCAGTTTTATTTTGATTATTCCTATAACCACCAATACTTGTGAATTCCTCAATCATATCGAGCCCCCCCTGTACATTCTCTCTATCTGGTTTTAGGTAGAGAAAAATGTAATCTGCAAATAGTTTCAGCTTGGACATCCCCTCCACTGGTGCACTGATGCCCCCACTACTGCGTAACTTCACTGCCAGTGACTCAATAAAAAATATAAAAAGTATTGGGGACAAGGGACACCCTTAACGGGTGCCTCTAGTAACTGCCACTGTACTGACCATATTAGAATTAACAATTACTGTGGCCTATGCCCCTTGATATAAATTCATGAGCATCGAAATTAATTGTGGGGGGATTCCAAATCAACTTAAGCTAAAAAATAGGGCTTTCCAATTAACCAAATCGAATGTCTTTGCAGCGTCTATCATCATTATTGCCACAGTTGTTTAATTGAATGGAAAATAGTCTATCGCCTTGATTAAAAAATGGGTGTTCACCGCCATAAGACGATTGGAGACTAATCCACTCTGGTCCTTTTGAATTAAGAACTGGCCTGCTGGCATACCCCAGGTAGCCCATACTTTCCTCAACAACTTGTGATCAGCATTGAGGAGGCTGATTGGACGATAAGAATTAACTTTTGTAAGATTTTTAGGTTTTTTCAAAATGCTCACTATGGTAGATGGTAGATTCCTTAAAGGTGGGGGAAACCTCCCCACCCTCTCTAATATAATTGAATCAATCTGTTTAAAAAGATACCAATTCTTTTGAGAAAATGTTATAAAATTCAGAGGGATATCCATCGTTCCCATACGCCTTTGCATTTGGAATTTTTTGAAGTGCTTCATAAACCTTAGCCCTTGTAATTTTACCTAAAATTACCTCTACCAGAGAGTTTGATAAAAGGGAAGCTCTACAGAACGATAGTATTGTTCGATATTAGACAATGGAACAGAATAGTGAGATTCATATATGCTTCTGTGGTGCTGCAGAAAAACCTGGGTGACTTCCTCCTGCTCTGTTACCATCTTATGAGTAGCTAAATTCTCAATTTGCCTGATTGTTTATTTGTCCTGCTAAATTCGAGTGGACCAGGCCAAAAATGTGTCTATATGCTGATTCTCCTAATAAAGTTGCTGCTGATAAGTATTGGAACTGTTTATTTCCCCGAGAGTAAAGAAGTTCATAAGATTTTGTTTCGCCCTTGTTAATCCATCCTCAGAAAGTACTATGGCTCCATTACTGGCCCTTGAAGCATTATCCACTGCTAGTAGAAATTCTGCTATTTGCCTGACCGGCTCTTTGTCTTGATTTGACTTTACAGCAATGATACACCCTCATACAGTGGCTTTAAAGGACTCCCAAACAGAAAAAAGCGATGCAGTATTTCTATTGATGAGTAAGAACTCTCATCTCTCCCAGACACTCTTGGTTTGACAAAAAGGACCTATCTAGCTGCCACCTCGTACAGAGTCCTGGTCGGGGACCTGCTCTCTCCCCCCGCAGCTCCGCTGCTGTGCCGCTGCCCTGTGCAGTGCCCTGTGCAGGTAGGGGTTCGAGGCCCTCTTCCACCCGCAGGCTCCTGCCTGCGCCTCATCCCTGGTGGTCCAGTGGGAGAGCCTTGCTCTTCTGCTGGTTCCACTGCTGTCTGTCTTGTGTTGTGCCCGTTTTTCTGCTTGTTGTTATTGTGCCCGTTTTTTCTGTCCTCCTGCTACTGTGCCTCTGTATTTTTTTATTGTTCTGTCATCTGTTGCCTTGTCATTCCTTGTTTTGTTTTTTGTCTTTTTCTGCCTGTCTCCCTTTCCCGCCGCTGCTGCCCCCGATGCCCCTCCCCCCTGCCGGTTTCCCTCTTCCGCCTCCCAGCTGTGCTTCCCTCCCCCTTCCCTATTTAATGGCGGCCGCTGGTCAGCCGCGCGAAGCGGCCGTGCCGCTGGCGCCCCGAAGGCATGCCAAAGGCAAGCCCATCTGCGCCCGACCGGTACCAGCGCCAGGGACCCTGGTTCTCTGACCACCCACCGCTACGACCCACCTGCCTTCCTCGCACTCAACCCTGGAAGGAACAACAACTGCCAGCTGTCTTCGCCGGCCACCACCCACGGCCAGTTCTCCTGCCGACACTGCAGACGAACCTTCACCACGCTCCACACCATCACGGCCGCCGCCCCCAAGCCGGACACCAACACCACCGAAGCCCTGAAGTGCATCCTCCTCAACATGCGCTCCCTGCACAGACATGCCGTAGAGATCTGGGACCTCCTCAACACCCTCTCGCCAGACGTTGCCTTCTTCAAGGAAACCTGGACCAACGCCTCCTCCATCCCCAACATCGCCACCACCATTCCTGACGGCTACAAGATCCAGAGGAAGGACCTCCCCAACTGCCCAGGAGGAGGACTCGTCATCGCACACAAGAGCTCCCTACGACTCTCCACCTCCACCACGAGCGACTCCTCCGCCACCACCCAACACCTGCAATTCCAGATCCAGACCAGCCCTAGAACCACTCTTCGCGGCACCCTCGCCTACAGACCCCCCGGCCCATGCTTTGTTCACCACTACTATTGCCGACCTCGTCGCACCCCATGCCATCGCCTCAATGGACTACATACTCATTGGAGACCTGAACTTCCACCTTGACAACCTCAGCGACCCCAACTCCACTACCCTCCTGGACAACCTCGCCAACATCAGACTGAAACAGCTCTTCACCACCCCTACCCACAAGGCAGGACACACCCTCGACCCCATCTTCACAGGCGGGAACAAGATCCGTTTCAGCCACACCATGCAGACCCTCTGGACGGACCACCAATGCGTACACTTCTCTTTCAACACCACCACCCTCCGTGAAGGAACTGGAGCAAGGTCACTGAGGAGCACCTCAACTCCACCCTTAGCCGCGACCCCCCCGCCTCAACCGACGCCAAATCTGCAGCCAAGGAACTACACCACTGGATCACCAACTGCGCAGACAAGCTTGCACCCCTCTGCACCACCAACAGACAACGCCCCCTGAAGGCCACCTGGTTCACCACCGACCTCCAAGAAGCCAGACGCTCCTGCATTAGTCTCGAAAAATGAAGACCTGACCACCTACAAGAACGTCATGACAGACTACCACCAACGCATAAGATCCACAAAGAAGACATTCATCAGGAACAAAAATCCTCACCAACTCCAGGCGCTCAAAGGAACTCAAAAACATCATCCAGCAATTCACCAAGCCCCACAGCAAAGCCATAGACGTCACTCCTTCCCAAGACCTCTGCAACAAGCTCAGCTTCTACTTCCACCTGAAAATTAAAGCCCTCTTCGACAACTTCAGCGAGCAGACTTCAGAAACCACCCTTCCCTCCAGCAACGACAGCTGGCCCACCATCATCGCCTGGACCCCGGTCACCACAGAAGAGACCACCACTACCATGAAGAGCACCCACTCAGGAGCCCCCACGGACCCCTACCCTCCGCACATCTTCCACAGAGCCGCCGCCGCCATTGCGCCCCATCTACGACACACTAGCAACGCCACCTTCGAATCCGGCACCTTCCCAGACGACTGGAAATGCGCAGAAGTCAAGCCCCTCCTCAAGAAACTCTCTGCAGACCCGACGGACCTGAAGAACTACAGACCCATCTTTCTCCTTCCCTTCGCAGCCAAAGTCACCGAGAAGATCGTCAACGCCCAGCTGACAAACTTCATCGAAGAGAACTCCATCCTTGACCCCTCCCAATCCGGATTCCGCAGCAACCACAGCACCGAGACTGCCCTCCTCACCGCAGAGACGACATCCGCATGCTCCTCGTCCAAGGCCACACCGCAGCCCTCATCCTACTCGACCTCTCCGCAGCCTTTGGCACCGTCTCCCACCACACCCTCGCAGCCAGACTCCACGACACCGGAATACAGGGAACCGGGCTCGACTGGCTCCGCTCCTTCCTCGCCGGCAGAACCTAAAGGATCAGACTCCCGCCTTTCCTCTCCGAACCCACAGAGATCAACTGTGGAGTACCACCAGGATCATCGCTCAGTCCCCCGCTCTTCGACATCTACATGGCCCCCCTTGCCGCCATCGTCAGACAGCATGGACTCAGCATTGTATCCTACGCCGACGACACCCAGCTCATCCTCTCCCTCATGAAGGACCCCAAAACCACCAGACTCAGCTTCCAAGAAGGAATGAAAGACATCGCAGCTTGGATGAGCAGCAGCTGTCTGAAACTCAACTCGCAGAAGAGAGAAGTCCTAGTCCTCGGACCCTCCCCCTCCATGTGGGACAACTCCTGGTGGCCCTCCGCCCTCGGCACCCCCAACCCCCACGGACCACGCCCAAAACCTCAGCATCATACTCAACTCCTTCCGCTCCCCCAAAGCCAGAAAGACCGTCACCCACGCACTCCTAACAAGCAGACTGGACTATGGAAACGCCCTCTATGCTGGAATCAACCAATCCCTGCTACGCAAACTCCAGACCATCCTGAAAACCGCGGCCAGACTCGTCCTCGGCATCCCACGGCATGAGCACATCACCCAACACCTGCAAGACCTCCACTGGCTCCCCATCGAGAAGAGAGTAACAGCGGACCCAAATACCTCAACGAAAGAGTCTCCTTCCACGTACCCAAAAGGAACCTCTGCTCCGCAGACTTCACCCTGGCAGAAACCCCACGCATCCGCAGAATCAGAGCGGGTGAAAGAGCCTTCTCCTACATCACAGCCAAAGCCTGTAACGAGCTCCCAGTCAGTATCAGACGCTCCCCTACTCTGCACACCTTCAGGAAGAGCCTCAAGACCTGGCTCTTCTCCTGATCCGGAGCTGCCCCCCCGCAGCTTGAGACCCTCACGGGTGAGTAGCGCGCTTTAAACCCCCAGATTGATTGACCTAGACCTCCTAGACCTCTCTCTATCCAGGTCTAATACAATAGAAACCATGGAATGATCAGCAAAGGCATTTGCCCAGGTATCTGACCCTGCCCTTTTAATTGCCCAGCAGACTAAAAAAAAGTCAAGACAAAATCCGGTTTTAAAGCAATGCGAAAAGCAGGTGCATTATGAAAAGCCTGGGTGAGATGAACGCCAGGGATCTTCAAGTTGAAAATCCTGCTTCATAGTATCCATCACTTTTTTTGTCTTTGATTTGAGCTGTTTCTTAGCTTTATTTGATGTATTGAATGTCAATTCCTGAATGTAATTAAAATCTCTTCCAAGGATAAAGGACCCCTCAGCCCCCATTGCATTGTTATGAATCTGTGATAATGCGTCATTATAGTCGCTGACGGGCCATAATAATTGACAAAATTGAGAGGGGCCCCGTGAACAAGAACTTTCAGCCATAGACACCTCCCTCAGGGATCCCAAATCACATACCTTACAACCCAATCAACGCCTCTCCCTAAATAGATTGCTACACCCCTTATGGCCAGTCTTGCTGAAGCAAAAAACACTTGGTGGTATTTCTTTGGAATAAAGATCTTTGGGGTATTACTCCTGAGGTGAGTCTCTTGTAAAAAAAAATCACTTCAGGAGCAAATTACATCAACCATCTTATTAGGCCCCCATATTTCCACTTATTTAAATGTCATTAGTGTTGCAGCAAAGAATCCTAACCTTATGTGCCATTTAATGAAAGAGTTGATGAATGAGTTATAGTGTCACCTCAACTCTTGATATTCCTACTGACAACCACTTCCCAGCCTGCTTTATTTCTGCTCCTTTTCACTGAATGTGCATCCCCCCAACCCTGACACCCACCCTTAAATAACCCAGTGATCTCCTGCAGTACCCAATTGACCAAGGGGTCATTGCCCACACTCCCCCCCACCCACACCCACCAACAAAAATGGGTACTGTGGTGCTGCATCCTACTGCACTCGCGATCCTGCAAAAGAAAAATATTGAAAAACAGAGCCCAACATTAGTTCGATATTTTCTGCAGGAACTCCTGAGCCTGTCCAGTGCTAGCAAAAAGTTGAAATTGTCCCTTCACTATCACCTTCAATTTGGAATGTTGCGCAATGAATGCCTGGGCACCCTGAGCTCTGAATGAGTCAATCATCCTTAAGAACTCCTTTCGACGATGAACGGCAGATGCTGCCATATCTGCAAAAATGCGGCACTGGGGCATGTCCGAGGTCAAGAAGAATTTCTTCTCAGTGCGCACCTTCATACGATAATCGGAAAAGTTCACCAAAATGGTGCAAGTGTATTTGGAACTGGAGGAGTGCTGAGCTGGATCATGATGCACCCTAGTAATAGTCAAATCCCCAGCAAATGCGGGCAGTACATTGGCTTTAATAAAAGAATAAACCTATTGGGGTACTTGTAGGCCTTCACTCCCATCGGGTATGCCCACAATATGCAGATTGGAATGCCATGTGTAGTTTTCAAGCTCCTTGATTTTAGGTTAAAAGAAACCCTTTTTCTTTTCAATTGAGGTTCACGTCTCTCTGCATGACTACCACTTTATCCTCAAGTTCAAATATTTAGTATTCAGCCTCTTTCAATCTCACTGGAAAATGTATCATACTTTCCTCTATCTTTGTTAGCCTCTCATGCAGGGCTGCGATCTCAAGTGTCTGCGAGACCTTAAGCTCCCTTATCTCGGCCAAAATGGTAGTAAGCATTGTTTTAACTGAATAATCCTCATTGCAGCCCATCCCCACTTGCTCTAGTTCTAGATCTTGAGTCTTTTGCTCCACACTCAACCCAGGGAAAAGCTGGCCACAGCTTCTGTAAGATTAAATTATTAACCCTGAGTTTGATGGAGGAGATGCATGCAATGAAGGGGGGAATGAAAGAGCAGAGAAATCTTTGGTAACTAAGGGCCAGATGTAGGTAAATTCACTTTTGCGAGTCCCTAATAGCGATTTTTACCGAATCGCTATTAAGGACTCGCAAAATTGAATGTAGGTAGGAATCGCAAAAATATTTGCGAATCCTTAATATTCCTTAATTGCGAATCGCAAATTGCGATTCGCAATCGAGGAATACCATCCCATTCATTCCTATGGGCCAAGAGGCCCATAGGGATGAATAGATTAGCGCTCGCAATTTGCGAGTCACCAAGAGGCACTCGCAAATTGCGGGCGCAATTTCAAGGGTGCAAGGGTTCCAAAAGGACTCCCTGTTGCACCCCTGAAATGTGCATGTGTGCACATGTGGCGCACATACATGCCCTAAGGGCATGTATGTGTGCCACATGGCACTTTGTAAAAAACCAAAAAGTGCGTTTTTGCAATGAAATCACAAAATACCACCAACTTGAAGTTGGTGGTATTTTGCGATTCCATAAGGCAAAATCGCAATTTGCGATGCCTACCAGCATAGCATTTAGGGAATCGCAAATTGCGATTCTCTAAATGCTTGCGCAAAATAAGGAATCGCAAATTTGCGATTCTTTATTTTGCGTGTAGGTTTAAACTTACCTACATTTTTCGCAGCCAAATAGCGAATTTCAGCGTTTGCGCTCGCTATTTGGCTTCCTACATCTGGCCCCATGTCCGAACTTGCTGCTGGCAATACCAATGTTGCCTGTGCCTCTGATGCTGTCTCTGGTGTCGAGGATTGACTTGAGGCCATTGAAGGGTAAACAGCCTTTACAATGAGGTTTTTACCTTGTTCTGCCTGTACCACGTTTTTTTTAGCACATATATTTTTACCACGTGCATGCCTATACAACGCATGCTTTTACCACGCATTTAAGGTAAGTTGGGAGGTGTGGGGGGTCTCCCCCCACAAATACATTGTTTGAGTTGTAAAAGCATATGCGCGGTAAAAACATGCGTGGTAAAAAATGCTTGGTAAAGGTATGCAATGTATTTTCCTGCGTTGTACCGTCATACAACCCTATTGAAGCAGCTGTAGTTGATTTTCATTTAAAACAGAGGGTATTCCTTGGGCTTGGCTTGACCGACATCTACCTCCACAATGCTCATTACTTGCATCTCATGGTGCAAGTGTAATGGCTCAGTCTGCGTGCAAGAATGCCACGAGCCACTCATTGCAGAGTCTAGCATTGCATTTTGATTATCAGTAGCTTTTTCCACTTCGGCCTCCTTCTTGTTCCCACTCTAACTCTGACTACTGATTGTACTGGTACTGAGCGCCTCAACAGTTTTGATATCCATTCTCAACTGCAGGCAGTGATTTGACTGAGCTGCAGCTGACTTTGTCTGCAATGTTTTTTTCTTTTCACCTCTGGAGGAGGTAGACAAAGGGATGGCAGTGCCCGTGGCGTTCGCTGGTTTTGAATGTAGCTTTTTCATGCTCTAGCAATTCTCCACAGCTAGTAGTGTTTACTATGAGCAGTTCAATGAAATTAAATAATTATGCTCTGCTGCATTTCCTCAGTATCCTCAATTTGCGCCATAACAACCTCCTGCCACATGAAGGTTGCGCCTCCACCCGGCAGCCACCGGCCACTCAGCAAGCACAAGCCCACACCAACTCCTCGTGGCTGACTGCGCTTACCTCAATTCATAGGAATTCAGCCACCAAAGGGGGGAGAACAATGCTCCTGGGAGATACTGCGTTCTTTATCGCCGATTTGCAATTAAATTGAAAGTGTTCCTGGGGCTCACAATACTAGCTGTGGACACCATCTCCCTTCGCAAACTCGACACAGAAACTCACAGCTGCAGCTCCGCACAGCATCCATGACCTGGACGTGAACCGCTTCCATACGGGGGCAGAACCAGAATGCGAAATGCACTAGTGGCAGGCCATGTGGGTTACGCCTGCCACTCGGTCGGAAGATCCTCTCATTATTTTATATTGGCATTGTTAATTTAAGCTCTTTATGTGGTATCAGTGTTGTAAATTTTTGTTCTTTAAGTTATATCGGTGTTGTATTTGATTTGCACTGTTATTGCTAACCTGTTTCACTTTGCCGCACAGGCCTAGCTATCACTGGTGATCATAGGAATCCTACATGAAAATTCTTAACTTCTACGGACTGCTTTGTGGGATGTAGACCAACAGAATGGATTCAGAGAAGTATGTAACACTTGTTGACAAAAATATGAATGATCACACAGACACACAGAACTAAAAACACATGAACAAATAGTCCACATCTCAGTGGTGTCAATGGAAAAATGACCATAACTCTCAAACACTTCATGTACAACTGCTTCTTGCGTAAAATTATAACGTAGCCTTTGCACGCCACCAACTTGGTTTGGCATCTCCCATGTCATGTTATGGCAAATTCATAAACACAAACAGTAGCATAGCCAGTGTGCCATGGGCCCTAGTGCAAGGAAGGAAATGCACACCCCCACCCACTCCACCGGCTGCTCTTTGAATTGTAAAATACAGCAATAACCAGAGTTCAAACGGCCTCCGGGCACTGCACCCCTGCAACTGAACACACTAAAGCAGATATATTTATAGAATAAGTAATGCACAGAATAAATGAAAACGGAAAGGGAGACAATGCATTTTTGCCATCTCCAAAGCGTTCTGAATAACCACTAAGGGGCCGATTACGAGTTTGGCAGTCTGATGGACCGCCAAACCCACAATGGTGGTCCGACCGCTGTATTCCGAGTTGGGTGGTCGGACTGCCATAGGACCACTGCTACTGCCAGGGACCAGCAATTCCTGGAGGTCTTGAAGTTGTCTGAGGCCTGCAATATGCTGGTGGTGCCACTGCAGCACTGCCAAGCATATTACGGGTTTCCTCACCACCACAGTTTTCATGGCAGTGAGCCCACCATAAAAAGTGTGGCGGTGAGGAAACCTATTGCCTCAGGGCGAGGTGATGCATTCAGGGGGGCACATGTTGTCCCCCTTGTATGCGTGCAAACCCAGTTCCTGCACGGCATGGACGTAACAGTCCATGCCATGCAGTAACGCACTGTGGCGCTCTCATGGTGGTGCCTTTCTAATGCTCAGATATGAGCCTTTAAAAGGCACCACCGTGGTACCGCTGCCGCAGGACTGCCCGACCTGTATTCCAATCGGAATATGGCTGGAGACCAGAGTACGAGTTTGGTGGTCTTGGAGCAGGGCGCTGATGTGGCGGCCCCCTCCAAGACCGCCAAACTGGTAATCAGGCCCTATGTACCTGCTTCCTAACCTAATCAGTGTTCCTACAAATGTTGAAGATACAAAGGCACACACGTAAAAACAAGGAATACTATTGTGCCTCCTGTAGGGAATTACCATATAGTAGAATAAGTGATGAAGGTTATTGTCAAGTGTTGAATGCTTCACATTAGCACCATCAGGTGTAGGATACCTTTGATAGATTAATGTGCTCTCAAAAGCGATGTTGAAAATGACAATACAACACCATACCATATACAAAGGGAGAAGAACATTTTGATGGAGTACTCATAATACACACAGTCACTCCAAATGTCTTCTCTTAAAAACTAAAGCATATGTACTTTACTTCCACTTCCCCAACCTCAGCAACAGCCCTATGAATAACCTTCCCCCATTTTCCTTTCCCTACCATAACAAACAACAACAGTTCTATGACTGTCTAACGTCAACTTACAACCCCATGAATCACAATCCCATGTCTGCTCCTCACAATAACAGTTCTTCTTCCCAACTCGCCTCGCCGCCGCAAGCCTTATGTACATTCCGGAAGTAACATTTACTGTTGCAACTGTATGGTTTGAATCTTTCAGTCTTGTCCCTACCTCTATGTACCCCCCTTCTGGTCTGAGCTGTGCTTTTTAAAGATTTAAATAAAATAAAATATACAATATAATGATATGCTAAAACACCTCGTGCTATGGAAGACAAATGTTGAGACTCAGTAGCTTGTGATGAAGGCAGTATAGCGCAGGATAAGGCAACTTTGTCACTTGCCATGTTAGGGGATCTTTGCTGCCGATGTTGGGTCAGGGTGAACAAATTATAGAATACTCTGCCCACTACGAAAATTTAGCCTGAGACTTTGTGGAGTATCTGGTGGACAGAATCGGCAAGTCATCTCAGCAACGTTCCTAAGCGCTTGTGATTTTTGCTTTTGTGGTTTCTGGCCATTCTATATATCTATCGCCCCTGCCTCCTGACTTTATGCCATCTTTTAGAGGATGCTACCATTGTCTGTGTTATCCTGAGGAAGACTTCCTAATCGCTCTGCAGTGTCATGAGATTTTCTGTCAGTGCAGCACATGTCTGTGCACAGAGTACTTGGGAGTTGGGGGAAAGTTCTCTGTTGTTTGAGGTGAAGCCTGCGTTTTGTGGGTTATTAATGGCTGATTCATGGAGACATGGCAGTCCAATGTCACTGATGGAGGGGGCAAAGGGTGAGTGACGTCACTTCCAGGACCGCTGGTATTTTGGCTAATTGATGGCCATGGCTCCTCAGCATAGGCACGAGACTGGCATTCATCAGTTCCTTCCTGAATTCAAGACCGGACTGTGCGACCGCAACAATAATGTGATTTTTGTTAGGTGGAGGAAGAGGACATAAAAAATGCTTTTGTTCATTCAAGGTCAAGTGCACAAAAACAGATCACAGATAATTCCTTAATTTGCTGAACGCTCTCTGCATTATGCAGAAAATAATTTGATGCTCTCAAAGTGATGGGAACAGTTCTAAGTGACTAATTTATTGATTGACTAAAGGTGTGTTAATTTGCCCTGACTGCCTCCCAAGAGTAGTTTTGAGACAAGTCTGCATACTAATAAAAATAAAAAACAAGCCATGGAAGAAAAGTCAAGAAATGAGGTCACAATAATAATGATCATGATTTAAAGATGATCTTAAATCTGAATTGAGCATAAGTAAAGCAAGGATTTTCTCTCACATCCAATTATGTCGAACAGTGCAAGATATGAGCACATAGAAGAGAAAGTCCGGCATGATTAGAACATTATATTTATTTGTGCATGAAGAAGCACATTCTCAGCAAAACCATTTCAAAACATTTGGAAAGACAGACGTGAATTAAAAAGAGAATGGCTAAATGTGCATACAGTTCCTTATTGTTTTATAATTTTAGCCAAACATTAGGCTATTCCACACAGTGTGCTCTACAAACGTATGCACAATATGACAATATACATTTTCAATTGATACAGATTACAAAAAACAAGTATAACAAAAATGTATGTCACACTAGGTCCGGCTAGAAACACAGCTGTCTGCCAGAGATTTTTTATATATATATATATAGCATATATATATAGCAGGCTGTGACGAAGCCCCTGACCATGTCATGAGTGATGTAATATGTGAGGTCATAAGCAGTGCATTGCGGGGGCACGAGTTATAGTTAGCTCAGTTATTTATAACTGCTGAATTTCACTAATTTTGCTTGTGCGAAATCTGAGCCTTACAATAGTGTCCCTGTAACCTTTGTTTTTTCAGTGAATTTCTAAGGTTTTTGTAATTCCATTTTTCCATTTCCTAACTATAACATCCCTGTAATCTTTGTTTTTTTCAGTGCATTTATATATATATATATATATATATATATATATATTCACTGAAAAAACCATTGGTTTTAGGGACAGTTATAGTTAGTTGGACATTGCACTCGTACAAAACCCGTGAAATTCCCCCGTTATAGTTAGTTCAGCTAACTATAACTCGCGCCCCGCAATGCACTGCTGATGACGTCACATATTACATCACTCATGACATGGTCAGTGACATCACTGATGACATCTCAAATGACATCACTGATGACATCATCCAGTGACTGTGTGTTTCTGTAAAGTTTAAATATTTTTAATATATATAGGGAAAGGCGTATTGAAGAATGAGTGGGTGTATAAGTGTCTGTATGGATGATTTAGTAGGTGCGTGACTAACTCTATAAGTGAGTGATTAAACGTATCTTACTGAATGCATGGGTTAGTGACTAAACTGGGTGAATGTCTGTATCCGTCTGTCTATTGCTGTGTAAGTGGCTGCATGGGTTTGTGAATAGCTACATGAGTGTCTATATGAGTTATTGATTGGTTGTCTGAGTATCTGTATGGGTGCCTGAGTGTTTGTGTGGGTGGGGTGTGTGCGACTCTGTGCATAGATGTGTGGGTGGGTGATTCACTGGGTGGATGGTTTCAAGAGTGCATCTGCGATAGACTGTATGGGTGGGTAAGTGTGTGTAAGAGTGTGTTAGTGAGTGAATGTATGTCCCAGTGGTACATGTGTGAGTAACTACATATGTGAAAGGCAGTATATATGTGTGTTGGAGTATATAAATAGCTGTAAGCGAGAGTGTGTGATTGTGAGAGTGACTGTATGGATGAGTGTGTGCTTGTATCAGTGATTGTATAAGAGCGTAAGAATGTGCTAGTATTTGTATGAGTAAGTGAGCTGGTGTGTGTATAACTGTATAGGTGAGTAAATGGCAGTGTGTTTAATTATTTGCATGACTGACTAGGTGTGTGAGTACCTCTATCGATGAGTGGCGGTGTTTGAGTGTCTATATAGGAGTATGAGTGCATATGATAGTCCTGTACTGAGTGACCGTAAGTATGAGTGACTGTACTGGTGAGTGAGAGGATGTGTGTGCAGACCTAAGAATCAGTGAGTGGGTATGTAGTTATTGGTGTTGGAGTGTCTATGGTTTTGCGAATGGCAGTCTGTAATTTAGAGTGAGTGTATCAAAGGTTATATTAGGGTATGAGGAGGTGCATCAGATTATCACGTGGATGATGTCATCAGTGATGTCATTTGAGATGTCATCAGTGATGTCATCAGTGATGTCACTGACCATGTAATATGTGACGTCATCAGCAGTGCATTGCAGGGGCGCGAGTTATAGTTAGCTGAACTAACTATAACGGGGGAATTTCACGGGTTTTGTACGAGTGCAATGTCCAACTAACTATAACTGTCCCTAAAACCAATGGTTTTTTCAGTGAATTTGTAAGGTTTTTTAAATGCTAATTTCTAACTATAACGTGCCTGAAACCTATGGTTTTTTCAGTGAATTTCAAAGGTTTTTTAAATGCTAATTCCTAACTATAACATGTCTGAAACCTATGGTTTTTTTCAGTGAATTTCAAAGGTTTTGTAAATGACAATTTTTAAATGTATTAATTGTTATATTTATTTTTTTGATAATGATTTACTACATTTTTTTAAACTATTTATTTTTACATATTTTATTTTTTTAAATTACATTGTAATTACATTATACATTACATTACAAAATATACTTTCTCAGAATGAATTACTTTAGTTTAAATACTTTGCAAATAGGCAATAGACTTTTAAGTACAGTAGTTACAGTTGTTGCAATGGGCAACACAATTTCAAACACAATGCAACATTGAGCTCAATGTGAATTTCTAGTTAAATGCAATTAGTTACTTTATGGATTACTTTTCTAACCACAGGACTGGATCCTAGATTCAGTCCTGGGACATCTCCTGTAAACAGTTGAGTAAAAGCGTTTTGGTTACAGTAGTGATTTTTAAGGAATATTATTGTATTTTAAAAGTTGACACTTCGAAACTTTTTCACATAGAATCACCAATGTTATCCTATGGGAGGAAATTCACTTAGCAGGTAAGTAGTGTTATTGTTACTTTTTCTTACTCAGTGGTGGATCCTGGATCCAGCACTGGTGCATCTCCTGTAAACAGTTGAAAGAATGCGTTTAAGTCATACAGGCAATTTTTAAGGAATATTTGTAGTTTGTGAAAATCGACACTTTGAAACTTTTCTGCTGAAAACCAGACAATGGATTCCAATGGAAGGAAATACAAGTTACTGGTAAGTACGGTTAGAATTACTTTTCAGGGTCAGTGCTGGGCTAAAAATGCAGCACTGGGTTCTCTCCTGAAAACAGGTGAGTAAATCGGAATTCGTAGTTCGGCTGATTTTAGAGGAATATTATAAAGTTCCAAAACTCCACACACAGAAGAATTTCCAAGTGAAACCAGTCAATGTTAGCCTATGGAAGGAAATTCAAGTTACTGGTAAGTACGGTTAAAATTACTTTTCAGGATCAGTACTGGGCTCAAAGATGCAGCACTGAGGTCTCTCCTGATAACAGGTGAGTAAATCGGAATTCGTAGTTCGGCTGATTTTAGAGGAATATTATAAAGTTCCAAAACTCCACACTTAGAAGAATTTCCAAGTGAAACCAGTCAATGTTTGCCTATGGAAGGAAATTCAAGTTACTGGTAAGTACGGTTAAAATTACTTTTCAGGATCAGTACTGGGCTCAAAGATGCAGCACTGAGGTCTCTCCTGATAACCGGTGAGTAAATCGGAATTCGTAGTTCGGCGGATTTTAGAGGAATATTTGCACAATGGTGAAGGAAGGGGGTGGGGCCTGAAGTGACATGTCTGCAAACACGCCCTGTGGCGCGTTTTAAGTTGAAGAATTAATTCCTCCTCAATCCCGAGGGTCCCTAGGGGCCAACTGGCCCACCAGATACCTCCAGTATGCGCCAGAGAGCTGCGTTGCAGAGAGGTGTTCAGAGGCCACGCCCCTTTTTACAACACTCTGCAACGAAGCTCCGTGGCGCTTACTGGAGGTACCTGGTGGGCTAGTTGGCCCCCAGGGACCCTCAGGATTGAAGAGGATTTAATTCCCCATCTTAAAACGCGCCACGGGGCCTGTTTGCACACATGTCACCTGAAGCCACGCCCCCTCCCTTCACCATTGTGCAAACGCACCCCGTGACGCGTTTTAAGTTGGGGGATTAAGTCCCCTTGAATACTGAGGGTCCCTGGAGTCCAACTAGCCCACCATGTACCTCCAAAAGCGCCACAGAGCTGCGTTGCAGAGAGGTGTAAAAGGGGCGTGGCCTCTGTACACCTCTCTGCAACGCAGCCCCCTGGCGCATACCGGAGGTTCCTGGTGGGCTAGTTGGCCCCCAGGGACCCCCAGTATTCAAGGGGAATTACTTCCCCTTCTTAAAACGCGCCAGGGGGCGCGTTTGCAGACTGCTGCAGGGAGGGGGCGGGGCCTCCGGCACGATGCCGGTCTTTTTTTTTTTTTTTTTTTGTTGCTTTTTTCTGCCCAGGGGGTCCTTGTGGGACCCCCTGAGCAGACCTAGGGGGTCAGGGTGTTTCTACCCTGCCCCCTTTGTGCGTTTTGCGCACTTGTTTCTTGTGGTTTTTTTTTTTATTCAGCGGGATCCGCGCACCCTAAGCGCATCCCGCCGATTTAAATTAAAAAAAAATGCTTTTTTCTGCCCAGGGGGTTTTTGTGGGACCCCCTGAGCAGACCTAGGGGGTCAGGGTGTTTCTACCCTGCCCCCTTTTTGCGTTTTGCGCACTTGTTTTACTGCTTTCTTGTTCCTCGGTTCAAGATGGCAACCAACACTTCCTGGTTTGGAGTGTTGACAGCCAATTAGCATGCAGCTCGTGGTTGGGAGGGTGCGCAAATCCACCGCGGCCATATATATCGAAAAATTTATTTTGGATTTTCTCAGCAACTACTGAACGGATTTACACCATTTTTAAAAAGGGTGCTTTCTGAACCAAGCACTACCTTGTTGCCAAATTTAGTGTAATTCCGTTCAGCAGTTTTTGCTGTAGCCTTGCATAAAGTTTCCTATGGGAAATTGATTTTTTCACTCTTATTTTTTGAATTTCTCCGCAACTACTGAACGGATTTACACCATTTAAAAAAAAGGTCGCTTTCTGAACCAAGCGCTACCTTTTTGCAAAATTTGGTGTAATTCCGTTCAGCAGTTCGGGCTGTAGCCGTGGCAAAAAGTTCCTATGGGAATTAACATGGAGAAAACACG
Organism: Calotriton arnoldi; assembly: GCA_963921515.1. Taxonomy (NCBI): domain Eukaryota; kingdom Metazoa; phylum Chordata; class Amphibia; order Caudata; family Salamandridae; genus Calotriton; species Calotriton arnoldi. The sequence goes on from CAWUFW010004549.1 coordinate 1,305,321, forward strand.
TTTTGGCACCCATTTTTTCTCAGCCCCCGCTTGATGAATCACCCCGAAACTTTCAAGACAGGAGCGGACCGGAGCGCCCCACTAGTTTGGAAAATTTCGCGATGATTAGTCAAACGACGCCAAAGTTATTGGGAATAGAATGTTATGAATTTCCTATGGATAATAGGTCCTAACTATAACTATCTACTGGCGGTCGTGCCGCAGGCCCCGCCCCCTTCCTTTACCACTCTGCAAACGCGCCCTGGCGCGTTTGCGGAGGGGAACGAATTCCCCTTAAATACTGGGGTCCCTGAGGGCCAACTAGCTCACCAGGAACCTCCAGTATGCGCTAGAGGCTGCGTTGCAGAGAGGTGTACAGAGGCCATGCCCCTTTTTACACCTCTCTGCAACGCAGCTCTGTGGCGCTTACTGGAGGTACCTGGTGGGATAGTTGGACCCCAGGGACCCTCAGGATTCAAGGGGACTTAATCCCCCAACTTAAAACGCGCTCACGGGCGCGTTTGCACAGTGGTGAAGGGAGGGCGGGGCTTCAGGTGACATGTGTGCAAACAGGCCTCGTGGCGCGTTTTTAAGATGGGGAATTAAATCCCCTTCAATCCTTGGGTCCCTGGGGGCCAACTAGCCCACCAGGTACCTCCAGTAAGCGCCACGGAGCTGCGTTGCAGAGTGTTGTAAAAAGGGGCGTGGCCTCTGAACACCTCTCTGCAACGCAGCTCTCTGGCGCATACTGGAGGTATCTGGTGGACCAGTTGGCCCCTAGGGACCCTCGGGATTGAGGAGGAATTAATTCTCCAACTTAAAACGCGCCACAGGGCGTGTTTGCAGACATGTCACCTCAGGCCCCACCCCCTTCCTTCACCATTGTGCAAATATTCCTCTAAAATCAGCCGAACTACGAATTCTGATTTACTCACCGGTTATCAGGAGAGACCTCAGTGCTGCATCTTTGAGCCCAGTACTGATCCTGAAAAGTAATTTTAACCGTACTTACCAGTAACTTGAATTTCCTTCCATAGGCTAACATTGACTGGTTTCACTTGGAAATTCTTCTAAGTGTGGAGTTTTGGAACTTTATAATATTCCTCTAAAATCAGCCGAACTACGAATTCCGATTTACTCACCTGTTATCAGGAGAGACCACAGTGCTGCATCTTTGAGCTCAGTACTAATCCTGAAAAGTAATTTTAACCGTACTTACCAGTAACTTGAATTTCCTTCCATAGGCTAACATTGACTGGTTTCACTTGGAAATTCTTCTAAGTGTGGAGTTTTGGAACTTTATAATATTCCTCTAAAATCAGCCGAACTACGAATTCCGATTTACTCACCTGTTATCAGGAGAGAACCCAGTGCTGCATCTTTTAGCCCAGCACTGACCCTGAAAAGTAATTCTAACCATACTTACCAGTAACTTGTATTTCCTTCCATAGGAATCCATTGTCTGGTTTTCAGCAGAAAAGTTTCAAAGTGTCGATTTTCACAAACTACAAATATTCCTTAAAAATCGCCTGTATGACTTAAACGCATTCTTTCAACTGTTTACAGGAGATGCACCAGTGCTGGATCCAGGATCCACCACTGAGTAAGAAAAAGTAACGATAACACTACTTACCTGCTAAGTGAATTTCCTCCCATAGGATAACATTGGTGATTCTATGTGAAAAAGTTTCGAAGTGTCAACTTTTAAAATACAATAATATCCCTTAAAAATCACTACTGTAACCAAAACGCTTTTACTCAACTGTTTACAGGAGATGTCCCAGGACTGAATCTACGATCCAGTCCTTTGGTTAGAAAAGTAATCCATAAAGTAACTAATTGCATTTAACTAGAAATTCACATTGAGCTCAATGTTGCATTGTGTTTGAAATTGTGTTGCCCATTGCAACAACTGTAACTACTGTACTTAAAAGTCTATTGCCTATTTGCAAAGTATTTAAACTAAAGTAATTCATTCTGAGAAAGTATATTTTGTAATGTAATGTATAATGTAATTACAATGTAATTTAAAAAATAAAATATCTAAAAATAAATAGTTTTAAAAAATGTAGTAAATCAGTATCAAATAAATAAATATAACAATTAATACATTTAAAAATTGTCATTTACAAAACCTTTGAAATTCACTGAAAAAAACATAGGTTTTAGGGGCGTTATAGTTAGAAATTAGCATTTAAAAAACCTTTGAAATTCACTGAAAAAACCATAGGTTTCAGGCACGTTATAGTTAGAAATTAGCATTTAAAAAACCTTTGAAATTCACTGAAAAAACCATAGGTTTCAGACACGTTATAGTTAGAAATTAGCATTTAAAAAACCTTTGAAATTCACTGAAAAAACCATAGGTTTTAGGGACAGTTATAGTTAGTTGGACATTGCACTCGTACAAAACCCGTGAAATTCCCCCGTTATAGTTAGTTCAGCTAACTATAACTCGCGCCCCGCAATGCACTGCTGATGACATCACATATTACATCACTCATGACATGGTCAGTGACATCACTGATGACATCACTGATGACATCTCAAATGACATCACTGATGACATCACTGATGACATCATCCACGTGATAATCTGATGCACCTCCTCACACCCTAATATAACCTTTGATACACCCACTCTAAATTACAGACTGCCATTCGCAAAACCATAGACACTCCAACACCAATAACTACATACCCACTCACTGATTCTTAGGTCTACACACACATCCACTCACTCACCCGTACAGTCACTCATACTTACGTTCACTCAGTACAGGACTATCATATGCACTCATACTCCTATATAGACACTCAAACACCGCCACTCATCCATAGAGGTACTCACACACCTAGTCAGTCATGCAAATAATTAAACACACTGCCATTTACTCACATATACAGTTATACACACACCAGCTCACTTACTCATACAAATACTAGCACATTCTTACGCTCTTATACAATCACTGATACAAGCACACACTCATCCATACAGTCACTCTCACAATCACACACTCTCGCTTATAGCTATTTATATACTCCAACACACATATATACTGCCTTTCACATATGTAGTTACACACACATGTACCACTGGGACATACATTCACTCACTAACACACTCTTACACACACTTACCCACCCATACAGTCTATCACAGATGCACTCTTGAAACCATCCACCCAGTGAATCACCCACTCACACATCTATGCACAGAGTCGCACACACGCCACCCACACAAACACTCAGGCACCCATACAGATACTCAGACAACCACTCAATAACTCATATAGACACTCATGTAGCTATTCACAAACCCATGCAGCCACTTACACAGCAACAGACAGACGGATACAGACATTCACCCAGTTTAGTCACTAACCCATGCATTCAGTAAGATACGTTTAATCACTCACTTATAGAGTTAGTCACGCACCTACTAAATCATCCATACAGACACTTATACACCCACTCATTCTTCAATACGCCTTTCCCTATATATATTAAAAATATTTAAACTTTACAGAAACACACAGTCACTAGATGATGTCATCAGTGATGTCATTTGAGATGTCATCAGTGATGTCATCAGTGATGTCACTGACCATGTCATGAGTGATGTAATATGTGATGTCATCAGCAGTGCATTATGGGGCGCGAGTTATAGTTAGCTGAACTAACTATAACGGGGGAATTTCACGGGTTTTGTACGAGTGCAATGTCCAACTAACTATAACTGTCCCTAAAACCTATGGTTTTTTCAGTGAATTTCAAAGGTTTTTTAAATGCTAATTTCTAACTATAACGTGTCTGAAACCTATGGTTTTTTCAGTGAATTTCAAAGGTTTTTTAAATGCTAATTTCTAACTATAACGTGCCTGAAACCTATGGTTTTTTCAGTGAATATATATATATATATACCAAAAAAAGTTTGCCCTGAAGCAAGGACCCAACTTCCCAGCTGAGTTGCTTTTCAAAAGCCTTTATTGTTGAAAACCAGCATTTTCAGCTCCAAACATTTACAAATTCCTGACGCGTTTCAGAGCCCCCAGGCTCTTTCTTCAGAGGATGATACTGCCAAACTGAAATGCAAGGTCGGCGCCATTAACTGCATGCATTATATATACAGCCCACGTGGGCTTCTCATGTGAGTCACAATTACAGCATGCTGGTACCTGTAGTTTTGAGTCCAAGCAGATTGTTCCCCATGTGGGTTCAGTTTAGGTAACAGTATGTTTTCTTTTAAATGAATAAAATGCCACAGTGGGTTTTGGAATGAAATCCCCAGTTTTCTTTTTCCATAACTCAGCATTTCAGTTTGGCAAAGTCATCCTCTGAAGAAAGAGCCTGGGGGCTCTGAAACGGAATTTGTAAATGTTTGGAGCTGAAAATGCCAGTTTTCAACAATAAAGGCTTTTGAAAAGCAACTCAGCTGGGAAGTTGCGTCCTTGCTTCAGGGCAAACTTTTTTGGGGATTTATACTCGGCAGCCTGGCCGAGAAGGATGCCTCACCATGGAGTCAAAAATGGGGCCAGAGAGGTTTGAACATTCATGACCTTTTGGCGCAGTTGAGTTATGGAAAAAGAAAACTGGGGATTTCATTCCGAAACCCACTGTGGCATTTTATATATATATAATGCATGCACTTAATGGTGCCTACCTTGCATTTCAGTTTGGCAGTGTCATCCTCTGAAGAAAAAGCCTGGGGATCTGAAACGCGTCAGGAATTTGTAAATGTTTGGAGCTGAAAATGCCGGTTTTCAACAATAAAGGCTTTTGAAAAGCAACTCAGCTGGGAAGTTGCCTCCTTGCTTCAGGGCAAACTTTTTTGGGGATTTATACTGGCAGCCTGGCCGAGAAGGATGCCTCACCATGGAGTCAAAATGGGGCCAGAGAGGTTTGAACATTCATGACCTTTAGGCGCAGCTGAGTTATGGAAAAAGAAAACTGGGGATTTAATTCCGAAACCCACTGTGGCATTTTATTCATTTAAAAGAAAGGATACTGTTACCTAACTGAACCCACATGGGGAACAATCTGCTTGGACTCAAAACTACAGGTACCAGCATGCTGTAATCGTGACTCACATGAGAAGCCCACGTGGGCTGTATATATAATGCATGCAGTTAATGGCGCCTACCTTGCATTTCAGTTTGGCAGTGTCATCCCTGAAGAAAGAGCCTGGGGGCTCTGAAACGCGTCAGGAATCTGTAAATGTTTGGAGCTGAAAATGCCGGTTTTCAACAATAAAGGCTTTTGAAAAGCAACTCAGCTGGGAAGTTGCGTCCTTGCTTCAGGGCAAACTTTTTTTTGATATATATATATATATATGTGAGTGTGTGTGTGTGTGTGTGTGTGTGTGTAGATATACAGACACAGCGCTAAAGAACCACCCCATGTCAGACGTTCGTTGTGTCATTCACATACTGTGTCATTCACCTATGGATTTTCTTATTTTATGTTCCTAGTGTTTTTTGTATATAACCACATTTCATCTAACAACCACTTCCTTCGTTTCCTTTCTCAACAATGATGTAGACAGCTCTCTTGAGGTAATATGGAATCCTTCAAAGGTATTTGCATTCTCACCTCACAGCCAAATGCGTTCTCGAAAAATCATACTCATGTTACTAGCACATTTGAAACAGAGCATATTGGGCCTGAGGCTGTTGTGTAGGTCTCTGGTTCCACCCGCGGTAAACAACCAGTGTGGAAAACAGCAAAACATCTAGGAGAACACTACATGCAGATAGTATTAATTTTAAACGTCATAATTCCATCTGTAGCAATAAACAGGTCTGGTCTTAGCACTGGTGGTGCCCGGAGCGACAGTCTTTGTTGGCCCACCCCCCACGACCACCTTCTCCATGGATATTTTCACTACCACCCACCAACAGTGCCCCTTGTCTTTCAATAGCACTCTCCCATATTTATTTCATTTCTTTTACAGCACTTCTCATCCCACCTTATAGTGTCAGGGTGCTTTAGATCGGGCACACATACAGAGACAATGAATCATTCAAGTGTGTAATTCAATGTATAGAAAACATTTCATAAGATAATGAGGGATTCAAGGTGTAGGAGTCACGTACCATCCTTACTAGCAGGCATTATATGTTAAGACTGCTTGCTCCGAAGAAACAAAGTCAAGATTTAAAATGTAACGGTGGTTTGGGATCCTCTGCACTAAATATAATATATTACAGGTTGTACTTTGCAGCAGGCACTTCAACCATCTACACTATGTTATAATGAGTCAAAACATTCATCACCAGTGTTATTTTTAGACCTGGCTTTCTTGGCGTGGTTTCCCCTGACTTTTTGCCTTCTGACCCGTTTTTGACTGTTTTGTTGACTTTGTTTTTGCTGGCTTTAGGAATCTGGGCACTTTACCACTGCTAATCAGTGCTAAAGTGCATGTTTTCTTTACTTAAAACATGGTAACATTGGTTTATCCACAATTGGCATATTTGATTTACTCACAAATCCCTAGTAATGTGCCCAGGGCCTGTAAATTAAATGCTACTAGTGGGCCTGCAGCACTGATTGTGCCACCCACTGAAGTAGCCCTTTAAACATGTCTCAGGCCTCAGGCCTGCCACTGCAGAGCCTGTGTGTGCAGTTTTAAACTGCCATTTCATCCTGGCAAGTTAACCGACTTGCCAGGCCCAACCTTCCTTTAATTACACATTGGTCACCCCTAAGGGTGAGGGCAGTGTATTTAAAAAGTAGGACATGTACTTTTAAGTTTTACATTTCCTGGTAGTGAAATACTCTTAAATTCATTTTTATACTACTGCAAGGCCTATCTCTCCCATAGGATAACATTGGGATTGCCTTATTACATTTTAAAAGTGTAGTTTCCAATTGGGAAGAGATGGGACCCAAAGTTTGGTGTCTCTGGACTCACAATTTAAAAACACAACTTATGGTAAAGTTGGTTTTTAAATTGCAGTTCTGAAAATGGCATTTTTAGAAAATTGGCATTTTCTTACTTAAACCATTTGGTTCCTTCTGCTTGTCTCTGGAATACTCATCTGGCGTGGTTGACAGCTGGCTTCCTGCATTCCCTCTAGATAGCCACATACAAAGGAAGGGTAGGTGTGACTCAGTAGCCATCTGCATGTTGATGGATCATTCTGAGCAGGATGGGAGGGAGGAGCTGGCACTTTAGGGCTGTGTCCTGTCCCCACACAAAGGATTGCATACTCTCCTGGAGTGAGTCTGGCACCAGGACAGGAAAGGCAGGGTCTTGTGCACTTCTAAACATCTCTTTGAAGTCTCCCCACTTCAAAGGCCCAACTGGGTAGAAGTACTGGTCCACTGACACCACCAAATCAGAACACTGCTGGAACTGAGGACATTCTTCCAAGAAGAAGGACTGTTTTGCTGTAGGAGGGACTGCCACTTTGCTGAACTGCTTTGCTGTGCTGGCCTGCTGCTTCTTGCCTGGGAGTGAGAAGGACTGGACGTGCATCTCTACATACCAGGACTTAAGTTTCTCCAAGGGCTTGTTGGCTTGCCTCCTGTTGCTGAAGTCTCAGGGATATCAAAGACTTCCCTTCTATCTTCAAACAGCACCTGAACTTTGCTTGTTGTAAGTGCTGCTCTGCAAAGTGGTGTAATCCCTGTCCAGGGCCCTTGGAAGTGAGTTTAAAAGTGCTGCATCTGCCAGACCCAGCGCATTAACGCCATTGCTCCAATCAGAACCGCCGGATCACCTGCTGTGAGATCGATGTCGATGCATCACTGCTGTTGCAGGGACCGGACTGGTGCAACACACTCAGAACTGCTGCACTGTCTCCGGAACCACAGTTTCAGAACCAACATATCTCTGCCACTGGGTGGATTAGATCGACGCATCGCCCCTCCAGCATGGATTAACCCAGTGTTGTGGTGGGGGCTGCACAAGAAATAATAATGCCACTTTCCCAGAAAAAATATTGTGTAGGGCAACACCCAAGTGGCATTCCAAAAATCAAAAGCCGACAGTCAGGAAAAAATAAAAATAAAGGGAAGGGGTAGAGAAACAGGAAAGAAAGTGGGAAAAACCCCAAAATCCACATATGGGTAGGAAAAGTGTCAAGAATGAGTGGGACTGGTAGAGAAGCAGACAGGCAGGAGCAGACTGGAAACTAGTGTCACACGGATTTAAAATGTGCATGGTTTCACGCGTGAGCTACTTTTTTAGCGTGAAAAGTATCATCACGTCAACTTGGATTGCAAGGTGTGGGAAATTGCATTTTGTATCGTACCATTTAATTTTTGGGGCATTTCTTATCATTTCCATGAAGAAAATCATGCAAGTTTCTCTCAGGCCTGATTCTGGTACCATACTCTCCTTTTCATAAAAGAAACAAGCATTTTGTAATGCTGCATGTGATGTGAAATGCTAAATAGAGGTAAAAAACAGAATCCAGATATTGATTTATAATAAAAGCCTACGAATCTCTAGTTCTGTGAATTATCGTTTTTTCAGTAACTAGATTTAGACATGATATGAGCTGCCACAAATGCTCTGTGCTTACTGGGACTGCTTTTCTTTTCTCACCTCACTGCCTCTTAAAACATTTGTTTTTCAGACAATTTGGATCTTAAGTAACGTTTGAATAGAAGACTGACAAAAGCAGTAGGTTTCAAAAAATGAATGTGAGTTGATACATTTAAACAACCCTACTTTCAATTTGGGAGGGAATTTGTTTGAATGAACACGTAGTTTTTAAAGGTGTAACGCATCCACATAAAGCAATTCTCTTTTGTTTTCGGTGTGCTTTTATGCCCCTAACAATTTTCTTGGGTGCCCCAGTATAAACTCTACAATTAGATGGGAAAATTCAAGTATATTTTTTCTATTCTTATGCTTTCTCACATGTCCCTTTGCTTTTTGCAATTGTTCACCTTTGTATTCAAACATAACCAGTTATAGTTAGGACCTTGTTTCTATTCAAAAAGCATTTTTTCTTTTGCCAATATCTTTGGCCTCGTTTGATGAATCTTCGCAAAATTATCAAAACTAATGGGGCGGTCAGGTCAGCTGCTGTGTTGAAAGTTTCGGGGTGATTCGTCAAGCGGGGGTCGAGAAAAAGGGGGTGGTCCCAAAACGCATTTTCTCCATGTTAATTTCCAAAGGAAACTATAGACATGGCTACAGCTCGAACAGCTGAATAGAATTACACCAAATTTGGCAAAAAGGTAGCTTTTGAATCAGAAAGCACTCTTATTGTTAAATGGTGTAAATCTGTTCAGTAGTTCCTGAGAAATGTAAAGATTTCTCAGATATCCAAATATGGGCGCGGAGGATCCTCGAACACTCCCGATCTCGAGCCTGCGATCTGATTGGCTGCCAACACTTCAAACTAGGAAGTGAATGCATCCATTGTATCCTAGTGTTCTTAAGTGTGCTCTTACTTAATGAGAGAGGGTTTGGAGTTTCACTGATTTCTCATAGAATTGACTGTTACTTGAAACACATCTTACTCAAATATTGCTCAATGTGTTGTGGGATGGTTGCAGTCAAAAGATTTTTATGTCTTGGTTTGACACATTCATTAGTGCCAGGAGGACTAGAAAACTGAAATCTGAGCCACATTCCATACAATTTAGAAAATGGATCACCGGGAATACCACAGAATCAAAACCCTGTCTAAAAATGTTATAAAAAAGATTTAACTGGAAATAATAGTGAGAATGGGGTGGCTCTGACAAGAGTCTTTGTGTTAATAGTCATAGTCATAGGGCCTGATTACGAGTTTGGCATTGCGGGAGCACACTGCCAAACTTGACCGCCCGCCAGATTACCCGTTTCCTCATGGTCTGGTGGGTGTTCCCACAGACGTCCCACGCCGGTGCTGTCCATGCCGTGCAGGAAAGGGGGTGCATGCAACATGTGCCCCCCTGCATGTTATCACCAGCCCAGAGGTAACAGGGGGCCCTGTAGGGCCCCCTTAGTTTCCTCACTGCCAGCATTTTCATGGTTTGAGCACTGCCATGAGATCGCTGGTGATGAGGGAAATAGTAATATGCTTGGCGGTGCCGCAGCAGCACCGCTAAGCATTTTGCAGGCTCAGACCACTGCTCCACCACCAGGGATCGCGGTTCCCTGGCGGTTGCGGTGGTCCCATGGCTGTCCAACCTCCAGAGTCGTAATATGGCGGTTGGCCCACTAGTGCAGCAGTAGCCGCACCACCATGGGTTTGGTGGTCCACGGACCTCTAATCTCATAATCAGGCCCATAGTCATAAGTCTTTATTTTGGCAATCAGCCATAAAAGAACAATGGTTACAACAAAATAGCAAAGATGCAATAAATATACTACATAAAACCATTAAAAGATGTCTAAAAGTGCATAAAATAATCGATCATGATAGGGTGGGATAAAAACCAAGTACGACTGGAGGCAACACTTTATGAATCGCACAGAATTTGTAGTAGCACTAAAGTAGCCTTGCCCGGCATAGGGGCCGATTCCGATTCGGGCCGGAAATCTCTCCGACCGAGCCGGACCCGGAGAGATTTCCGACCGAATCGGACCTGTGCAGCCCGACCGAACGAGTATGATGCGCACGTATGCCATCGGACTCGAGTCGGTCGGACTCCCATTGAAGTCAATGGGAGCCTGTCGTACAACGCGTACGCGGGCTCCCATTGACTCAATGGGTGCGATGCGGACAAGTGCGCCCCCTACAGCGTGTACGCCGCGAAGCGATTCGCGCCATACACGCACAGGTAGGGGGGACCCATGGGTCCCCCCTGTGTGCGACTCGCGCGGCTACGCATACAGGGGGGTCTGACACGGACCCCCAAAGTACGGCTCCGACAGCTCTTTCGAGCCAGAGTGCGCGGCTCGGTCGGACTGCTCGCGGCGCGCATCGTACGCACCCGGCCGGGGAACGTCTCCATTGCGCGGTGCGAGTCATGTCCGTGCGAGTCGGTCAGAGAGGTCGGGATGCCCGGACGAGTCGGTCGGCGAATACGCATCGTACTCGCTCGCCCGGACGCGCGTACGAATCGGTCGGGAAATAGGGCTCCGAATCGGATCCGGTTAAGCCGAATCCGATTCGGAGCCCTACCGGCCGAGATCGGAATCGGCCCCATAGGGTCAATTTTGCCTAGTTTTACAAAAATGCAGCATTTGTCCCCACAGGCTTGATATTCCATTTTACACAAGATTATAAACAGAATGGAGAACAAACAACAATATCAGTACAGTACATTATAAATTCCACAAAATTGCTGCCTCCAAGACTCCCTCTGCCTCACTTGGTGGGGTGGACCCTGGTCTATGTTTGTACCTAATTAGTCACAAGACTATAGGTGAGCTATTGTCAGAGCACAAAATCCTATGAGCATCCAGATACCACCTGACACCTAAGTTGTGGCATACTGGCACCAGCCATTTTAACTTGCCTTTCTTATAAGCCGGGCAGAACAAGAGAGTATGGACCACTGATTTCAAATGTGTTAATAGTGTTAATAATGTAGTGGGCACACTTACAGGTAGAACTGAATACATTCCTTTATGTTGTTTAGGTAGATCATGTTCTCTTCTGCTGTGAAATGCACTCCATTTTTTCTGAAGATGTCAGGCATGTCAAAGCGGATGCTATTGTGGTAGATAGAGAAATGCTGAATTTACCTTACTGACATGCCTTTGGGATTTCACTATCTTGAGATAGAATTGGTTTTACCCCTGCCACATTTGTCTTTGACATGCTGGCAGTTGCGGCTGCTGCCAATTTGCAGCGGGGGCGGCAGGGTAGCAGCAGCGGCAGGGTGGTGAATTAAAAATATTAATTTAAAAAAGTGCCTGATACTGCGGCCGCCTTGCGCTTCTTCTGCTGATTCCTCGCGCTTCTCCAGCTGCTCCGAGTCCGTCAGTCCCTGAGACAAAATCTCCAACCAATCCAGACGCCGCTCTCAGAGCAGCGCCGGGATTGGCCTGGGAGGGTTGCTTAGACGCTCAGGTACAGGGAGTCTGTGCCATTTCTCCACCCAGCTGTAGAATACAGCTGGATTGAGAAACTTAACTGCGCATATCTGTTCGGCTGGTCTAAGACGGCTGGCCAAACAGATATGCGCACTTAGAAGTGCACAACCACTCCTCCCTGTGACCCCCAGCTCCGCCACTTCCTACACGCAATATTTTAATATTGTTTTATTTTCCAGCTGCTGGCTCTAAGCCAGTGGGGCGACGCTCCTACGCTATTGCGGAGCAGCCACCGCTGCATGCTGGAATAGTGTAGGGGAAGAAATTAATCAGCTCTTTCAAGGTTTTCTTCATTTGAATGAATAGAGCTACTTCTGTGACTGTGCCCAATTCATTTTCTCTGTAGTGCACAATCATGACATCAGGGTCCTTGCAATTCAAAATACTTTCCACCATAGTCAGTGGTTGATGCTATTTCAATCCTCTATGAACTGTCCAGGTAATGTCCACTTTTGCAAACCCTAGATCTATGCAAGTACTAAATTTGGGCATACTCACAAACCCAAAAGACAAAGGAGTGACGCACAATCCAGATGTGAACCATGATACTAGTATCCTAGTGAAACACAAAGAAGTTGTTTGTAACAGAATTAAAAGTTTTGTCGAAGAGAATGTAATTTCAAAAGGAAAATAATGTCTTTTAGAGTCCTAGCTTTATGAATGGTTGCTGTTAGTGAGGTACAACAGTAAGTTAGATAGAACCAAACTGCCATTTCTTTTGTGAAAAAAAAAGAAAAGAGAGAGTGCTAAGTATGGCGTGTGCTGTTATTGGTTGAAACTCCTTAGCAGAACAAGAGGAATGCAGTGGAGACTTCAGTGGAGCATACTGTGCTTGGCGAACTTTTTAATTGGTAACAAGCTTGTAATATAGTTCTACATCCTTTCCTAGGAAAAAAGTGTACAGTGGTGGGGGAGGGTTCAGTGCAGGTTGCATGCAAATAATTCTCTGGAGTTTACTATGTGCTTTTCTATTCAAGTAGAACTGAAAATTAAAGATTTCTTTAACTTCATATTGATAATTAAAGATGGAACATTGTCTCTCCAGGACATGCAGGCTGGGAAGGCTGGGAAGGGAAAACAGAGCCCACCCTTCTCACAGCTTGATGTCACTGAAGCCTTGGAAAGAGGAGGGGAAAAATAGTGGTCAGTTTTTCAGTCTCCATGGCTCAGCTAAAGTTAGAAAAGTAGTTTGACTGAGTCCAGGAAAAACTAAGAGCTGAGTTCACACACCTTTCACAGCTATTGCTGTGCTTAAACAACAAGTTTCAGTCATGGCCCTATGCACAGCTGTAATTGTGTTTAGGTGTGTAAGTGTTTTGAACATTTACAAGAAGTGCTGTAAAATAAAGGCTTCAGAGCTGTGAGGGTTTTCAAATGCCCTTTATCTCCCACGGTCTATATTACATACAATGCCACGGAGGTGAAATGGGCATGAGTGACAATGTTCTGTGCTTTCGAGGAACTGTAGTATTACAGAAGAGGATACAGACACTTGTGTACCTTTTTCTGTAATGCAGATAGAGCCGGTGCACATATAGCGCCGGCATTATCTTCATGGGGCATTACCTGATTAGCATGGGGGCACGGCAACATGCTAATGAGGGAAACACTTTGCCTCTGCATACGTGCCTTATCATGGACACGGGTGCAGAGGCAAAGAGCCCTTCAGGAGGTGCACTGATTGTGTGCCACAAAGAGGAGGCACACACTGTGCCCTCATAAGTACAAGCCCTGCTTGGGGGGAGGGAGATCCTATAATTGAGTGCAGTCACTCACTGCACGTGCCTGATGGCGATCTCTGTCCATATTTTGAAGTGCAGGTGGTTGCAACTTGCACAGAGACAGACCAGCTGCTGCAAACAGCTAGTCCTCCTTTCACTAATTTAGCACCACCTTCGCAACAAAATGTTGCTGCTGCCCTGGGAGCAGTGGATTATTTCTAATAGGGCACACTATCCCTGTATGCGCTTATGCACCTGGTTAAGGGTGCGCTGTGGTACAAACAGACAAAGTGTGTCTGTTCAATAATATGAGCGGGAGGCCTTTGTTTTTAATTATGACATTATGGCCACACAAAGTGGAATGCTCTAATAGCCTTGGAGCCTGGCACAGTGGGGTATACCAACCACTAAAGACCGCATTCCTTACTAAAGGCTTGTCATGGACACGCGTGCAGAGGCAAAGAGGCCTTCAGGAGGTGCACTGCTTGTGTGCCACAAAGAAGAGGCACACAGTGTGCCCTCATAAGGACGAACCCTGCTTGGGGGGAGGGCGATCCTATAATTGGGTGCAGTCACTCACTGCACGTGCCAGGTGGGGATCTCTGCCCCTATCTTGAAGTGCAGGCGGTTGAAACTTGCACAGAGAAAGACAGACCAGCTGCTTAAAACAGCTAGTCCTCCTTGCACTAATGTGTAACCCCCATTGCAGCACAATTTGCTGCTGCCCTGAGAGCAGTGGATTATTTGTAATAGGACACATGATCCCTGTCTGCGCTGATGCACCTGTTTACAGGTGCACCGTGGTGCAAACAGACAAAGTGTGTCTTTTCAATAATATGGGCACAGGAGGCCTTGGTTTTAATAAGGGCATTATGCCCTCACAAAATGGAATGCTCTAATAGCCTTGGAGCCTGTTATAGTGGGCTATACCAACCATTAAAGACCACATCCCTTAATATAGGCCTTCGTCTCCGGGTTTTTTTTTTTTGTTTTTTATAGCGTGAACTAGACCCGAAGGTATCAGAGTGCTTTACATGAGCACCAGTTGCGTGACAGACGGACACATTCATTTTTATTAGGCACGTGGAGATTAAGGGTCTCATTACGATGTCGGGCGGACACCGTTGCCGTCTCGGGACCGACCAACCTCCGGTCGGCTGTTCCAACACCGCTATTACACGGCGACCCCACATGGTGAGGATGCATACTTCCATAGAGAAATGGGAGTTTTTGTTATTCCCTGCACCTTTTGGCTGGCACCACACAGTGCCTGCCGCACGGTGCAGGGATTGACAGGGGAGCACCGTATGTGCCCCCCAGACTTCCAACTGGAGGCTGCTTTTGCAAGGGGGCCCTGCTAGGGGCTCCCAAAGTCGCTTTCTGACAGGCTTTCCATGTCGGAAAGCCCAACATGGAAAATCTGTCGAAAACCGATAATGTAATCTCGATGGCGGAACACTGTCCTCAGGGATTACGTTGGGGCCTCCGACTGGCCGACGGGCTCCTTGAGCCCGTCGGAATCCAGCCAGAATGACTGGCTGGTTTCAATGCCGACCGCCTACATTGTTATTAGGCGATCGGAATTGCAACCGGAGATGTCAGTCGGAAAGCCTCCGACCTTCGGCCGGAGGCTTTCTGACTGACGTCATAATCGGCCCCTAAGTGATTTGACCAGAATCACAGGATCTTGAGCGTCCCTGATGAGACTCAAACCCAGTTCCCCAGCTTCGAGGTCGACCGCCCTAGCTGTTAGGATACATCCTCTCTCCTTGACCTACAACAGGAGAGTGAGTCTTTAATGGATAGTGTAGATCTCTACAGCGGGTTCTAAAGCATTATTAACATTCAAACAAAGACATAATAAACAACATAAAGTTTCTTCCAATTGTTAACCAGTAGAGGCGGTTCTATTTATTTATTTATTTTTGGGAAAAAACTTTTGAAGAAAACATTAAGGAACTGGAACTTGGAGTAAAGAAAAAAATAATATCTTTGACAACTAGCCTTTGGTGCCTGGATTTGACTTTTGTGATTGTGCTCTGCTCGCCAAAGCAAAATACTTTGCCTCAAACCAAAGAGTTGAGGCCAACTGTGGCATAATCAGGGTCAGAGTCGTATTACTGAGCTTCCAGGACAGCTGGCAGCAGAGCATCCTGTGGGACTGTAATACGTAGCATTGGTGCAGATGGTGTTAAATCACCCTCTACTCCTGTCGGCATTGTTTGGCTGGGGTAAATTCTTGGGAATGCTGGGCATTTTCAATGCTGATGCATTCTTGAGGTCCCCATACTGTACTTTTTGTCAGTGCCCCAGCTGAAGGTCTTCTTACATAACGTGTTGGTCACAGTTTTTGCAGGGACCTTTTTCTCGACTTGAATAATAGAATTAAACTGCAACACAATGGATGATGGTGGTCCTCATTCTTCCTCGTGGTTCTCCACTTGCTCCTGCTCACTTCCCGAAGTCATACTTGTGACTGTTTTCCTCAAAAATCAAGTCAGGACTGAAACTCTGGATAATAGGTATGAACTTACAGGAAACTAGCACTGAAAGAATAGAAAACATGCAAGAAGAAAAGCTTGCACTGTGATTCATTGGGACCGCAGTACTGTTCTAGGTACCGCGGTAAACAAACATGTAGAAACAAAGGCAGATTTAAGGAAATTTTGTTAAAGAAAAGCAAATCTGTTTACATTTTGGGCTTTGCAGAAAACCTCTCAGCTCCAATTAAAACAAAATGCCCTTTCCTAGTAAACTCGATTCTCTCAAAACGTCCTGTTCCTGCAGTACTTCGAAAGTACTGCAGGACCCAGAACAGGAGGTAAACCTCGTGTTGGATTCAGCACTGCGTCATTGGCTCTATGAATCCTGAAGAAGTAACACAGAACCTATGGGAGGCTCAAACAAAAAATTAAAGCAGCCATTTGATTTGCCGAAGGAGATTAGTAGTTAAATCAAGTGCACATTCTTTAGAAAGAAACAGGAAGAAACCCCCTGAATATCATTTGTCATTGCTATTTGATAAAGGCAGGTGCAAAAAGTGAAATCTACATCCATCATGGCATCTAGTAAACCTGGGGAGAAGGAGCTATCGACCAGCATAAGCATAGGGCTTAATTTAACATCACCATCACAGAATGAGGATGTAATTATGGTGATTACAACACATTCCACATATTCAGCACCAACATCAACTAGGCCAGGAAAGAATCTGTTGGGTTATTAGATTTGAAAATCCCTTTCTCGTTATATACTCGTTTTACACTATATTAGGTTAGCAGTGTGCGGCTAAATGAGACACCATTCGTATTCATGTCATGTAACCCACTGAGTTATCCATGCAATGCGCGAGCTTCAGTTAGCAATTGTGACTCCATTTTGTATTTCGTAATCCCAATTAGGCTGTGTCTGTACCAGGCCTCACTGTTCGTATTGCTTGCCTCAGCAGAACGCTGTATTCAGTTATTATTTTCTGTTTTGCTCAAGGTTGCCTTCTGACTTACTAATGAATAGGCCATTTTGCCCTCGCATTCCTATCTTTGTGTGTAGCTCGGCTCCCACGTTAGGAGCCGCCGAAACCCAGCACGGCAACCTTGAGATAGTGAGAACATGTACCCATCTGGCAGGTGGTAGTCCATCCCTCTGTGCCTCCTTTGTTCATGTTCGGCCTAAGCCGGTAACTTTCCATTGTGGGCATGGTTAGAAGACCCTTGGGAGGAATGATTATGCGTTGCCGACTGTTGGGGGGCCAGTCCCTCGGCAGACATCTTAGGGTGCATGTCAGATTGGACTCCTCTGCAGAGTATTGGTAATAAACGATTGTTTTGTATTCTCTACTGTCTGACCGACTCTTCATTTTGGGGAAGGCTATAAGGTGGTTGTAGGAAACCTGGGTGACCCTTTTCGGGTCACTTCCTTCAGGGTGGCAGTTCTTTGTCCTTCCATCATGGAAAAATAAACTTAATTCACGTTCTTTCACTTGCACATTTTGTAGTCAGGTGCTGCACCAAGGAAAGTCAGGACAGTACACCATGGGGACATCTTGAATATGCAAGCACCTTAAGTCCCGTAACCCAAACCACATTGCACGGGCTGAGTAGACAAGGGCAAGATGTTGATGAAGAAGAGGAAAGTGCACCATCTGAGGTTCTATTACAGGCAGAAGAAGTGGATGACTATTTTATGCAGTACTATGCAACGTACTACACTATCTGTAAAAAGCTTTCTCAAAACTCTGTGAGTGAACATAAAGGAGCAACCTGAGGACATTTACAAAACTGTTAAAAATAAAACAAATAAAAAAATGCGAAAAAGTGAAAAATTAAAAGATGTTATAAGTTTATTGTTCAAACAAAGTTACAGAAAAATATTTGAAAATTCATTAACAAAAAACAAATACAAAAAAACTAAAAAGTGGATGCCCACGGGCAAAGACCTGAATCACACTACCTCTTCACAAATATATTTGCGCTGTCCACAAGGGGTACGGTTGATCGTCTAGAAAAGATTAAATGCAGCTAGACACTGGAGGACTTGCCCTGTTTGCACTGATCTCAGTGCACACAGATGTAGGTTGTGCAACATAGTAGTAGTCCACCTTACAACAAAGACACATATACAAAAACTATAATATGATCAAAAAACCCTTAAATTAACTAAAAAAACAAAGGTTTATGTGCGTGATAGTTATGTATGCAAAAAGCAACTTAACATATGTAAAAAAACTGAATTTCACAGAGAAATCCAAAGGTTAAAGTGATTTTATAGTTAGGTATGGAAAAAAGACGTTAAGTTATGTTAAAAAAACCTAGAAATACACTAAAAAAATCAAAACTTAAAGTGATGTTATAGTTAGATATTGCAAAATACCTTATTTTATGGAGAAAAAACCTCTGAAATCCATTTATAAAGCCCCTGAAATTCACTAGTTATAGTTCAGTGGGCTAACTATAATTTGTGCCTTGTCATGAACTACATTATACATCACTGTTAAATGACATAATTGATGGCATAACACATGACATCGTGAATAAAATCATTGATGGCATCACTGATGACATCATCCAAACTACTGATACTCAAATTACTCTATAAATCCTTTAGATCATTTAAAAATGAAGTTGGCAGTAAAGCGCCGACGATCACTTGCAGCATAAATTGATGAGATGTACATGTGTGCATGTTCAACACAGAAATAGTGTACTCCTGGAGACAAGTCTTGTTCAGTATATTAAAAGGTAAATGGCGAACATGTAAGCTACCTGTAAAGTTTTGAATGCAAGCAGTACTTCATTTAAACACAGTATGTTATACTATATTGATTTGTGCAGTGCACTACTAATCCGAGAGGGTAACCAGGCACCTGGGCAGGTGTGTAGATTTGTGGTCCTCAAGGTGCTTATTTGAAGAGTCAGGTCTTCAGCTTCTTGCAGAACTCAAGAAGTGAGAAGGAGGCTCTGATGAGTGGAGGGAGGTTGTTCCAAGTCTTCGGTGCGATGTAGGAGAATGAGCCACCTCCAGTTTTGCTTTTGCGGATGCAGGGAATGTGTGTGATCGAGAGTGAGACACAACGAGTGTGAGTTGGAGACACACATTTCAGTTAGGTTCTGACTAAAATCAAAGGCCTGTGCCAAAAAATGTCTGAAAATATAAAGTTTCTGTTTGTAATACATAAATCACCTGTGGATGTCTTAGGATCTGCTAACGTTAAAGTATTGTGATATAGTGGTATAGACAATTTCTTTATAAAGTAGACGTTTATTAGATGTGGGTATTATTCAATATGTAATACATTACTTAAGAATGTATAATATATGAGTGAACAAATCACTTGCAGGTGGTTTAAGTCACAGTATGATTTTAAGGTTGTATGCCACTTTGCTAATTTCATAAATATGTGCAGTGTATTTTCACCAACTACAGAAGTTTATCTGTGAGGCCTAGATGTACATGTTTTGTCAGTGCCTAATGCATAGATGTGAACCCGTTGACTTACAATTCTATGTCAGGTGAGGTATTTAACTGGCAAATCTCATCAAAATAAATAATGACCAAGCAGTTTTTAGGAGGGTATAGGTTACATCTGTTAGTCTTAGAGAGACAATATGAATTTGAGTCTATATGAAGGCCATGCACTGAAAGGAGTTGGCCTCTCACTGGGAGTTGGGTGCAGGACTTGGCTGCAAAGGTATCATAATAAGATATTACTTTACATTAAGAAAAAATATAGAAAGTCACTGAAAAAAACAAATGTTTAAGTGGAGTTATAGGTGAGGAAGGTAGTACAATTTTAACTTACATTTAAAAACATTAGAAATTCACTGTAAATGCACTACTGTTTAAAAGACGAAAAAAATAAGATTCTCAAAAACTACCAAATCACAAAAATACACTTTCTATGTAAAGATCTAGTTATCTGGCAAATTTGGTACAATTCTGTTCAGCTGTTTTTTGCTGTACGGTGGTCAAAATTCAAAAAGGTAATGAAATAGGAAAATTCCATTTGGGGACCCACCCTTTTCTCAGCCCCCCTCTTCATGGATCACCCTCAAACATTCCAAGAAGGAGCTTAGATGGATGAACGCTCTGTTTTGGAAACCTTTGCGAATATTCATCAAACAACGTCAAAGTTATTAGCAAATCAAAAAACAATTTCCTGTGGGAACCAGGTCCTAATTATAACTACAGAATGGCGTCTGCCACTGCGTAATATACATATATAGTGGTTTTCTTCAGCTCAAATAACAATAGAAGGGTGTCCGACTACATTGTATTAACACGTAGAATTTTTTTTTAATTTACAGAGATATGTCCAAGTGAATTTAAATATTTGTGAATTGAGGAAACTGTGAAAAAGATGTTTACGCAATATATGCATGCACAGAAGCATTCAATTGAAAGTTTGATCAATTTCCTATGGAGGAGTCATGAGTGATTTGTTTTAAACAAAGAGTCAGGGGTGTAAGGGCTTAATGCTAGTAATATGATACTGCCAATAGGGATCACAGTCAGATTCCAATTAATCCAAATAGATGATCTCATTCATCTTTTTCGAACAACAAAGGGCGTGGTCCTTTTACGCTAAAAAGACCTAGGACAATTAGTCTTAATGATCATGATCTCTTGTTGTTCATGGTACCCAGTTGGCATTGCCTGTAGGATGCAATAGGCAATTGTGATCAATTCTTATGCCCATTCTAGCAGAAATTAGAACAATATCTCTTTAGTCTTTCTCCTGCTAAAGTGCCCTGACAATGGGACCTCATGGCATAGTATGATGAAGCACCAGTGTGCATGTGAGACTACGAGTGTGGTTAACCAGGGTTCGGAACAGAAGGCTTGCTGTAGAGCAGCTCATCTTGACATGTAATCCTGAAATTACCAACTTCCTTTCCTTTCATCTTGTCCCAGCATTTTGTGATGTAACAGAGAATGACATTCCGAGTGAGCCTTCATAAACTCAGATTTTCTGGAACCTCTAGCCTCAAACATCTCTTCCATTGGTGGTAGGTTGGCTAGGTTCTAGGATCTGGTTTGCTGCTATCAGCTCTTACTAGGTAGCTAAGAACACGGCATGGTTGCATATGTTGATTCAAGCCCAGTCCAAGACACATTGGTATTTCTGAGTGGAAGTATAATTTGAGGACTATCCTCTTCTCTCAGTCTCTTTGGTGGTGGCATACACCCATCTGATCACAACCTCCACCAAACACAAAAAATCTAAGGTCATTCGCAACATGCAACCCATGCTGAGATCTTAATTTAGCTCAACCAGGTCTTTGCTAGTCTTTCCAACTATATTTAGCTATGGATTGGTGATCGGGTACATGAAACCCTCACCCGTCACAGTGGATTAACATTCAGGACTGAACATGGATGAATCTACCAGTGAGCCTCAGCCATCCTCTTACTTTCGCCAGTGTGTCAATGTGAGTCAGCTTTGAGCTATCCAACCAGACAGGTTCCAGATGCTGCTGGCTATTGGGAGAATTTTTACCTTCCCAACCATCCACAGATAGTAACCGGACTTATGATGTGCCACCGTGGCAACCCTCATTGAAAGTGAGAAGTAATTTTAATACATGCGTTAGCAAAGTTATGCTTGGTGGGACATTGGGCACCACAATTGTGACAGTGCTCTTTAGGTTTGGTCTGGTTTGGTTCTGAGCTATTCCATTCCCAGCTGTTTAGCCTTTCTGAAAGGATCCAATGTCAGTCAGTCTCTCTACCTGTGGAGTCACTAGGGCGACACTGTGACAATCCACGAAAGTGATGGTCTGCTGGCAGATAATCTTTTGATGATGGCCTATTGTTGCTTGGCTACCCTGTCCCTTCTGGACTTCCCCAATTTCTTAACTTTTGTCTGTCTGTGTTGCAAATCTGTTGAGATTAGCAATCTGTGAAGCAAACAAATTCTGTTGCAATGAAAAGTCGCTCAATTTGCCAAATTCTAAGTTGCTGATACATTCTTCCTTTTCCCATAACCAGTCAACCATTTATTAATATCATTCGTAATTGTTTCCCTCATCCCATGTAGCACTTTCTCTACAGCCTAACAGCTTTTATAGTCAGGCCAAAACTCTTATAATCGCATTTTCCATACACTCATATTTGGTCTGTCAATGTCATGCAACTCCATACCTTCTTCACTACTTACCAGTAGTCTGCTATAAGAATCACTCATCTGCTGGTGAGCACATGCAAGCTGAAACCCATTCAGTCACGAAATCACATCAGCCAGTAAAGTGAATTTGGAATTTTATAATTTGGGACCTGGGGATGTAGACAGCTACTATCTCATTTTTTGAGCTAAACAGCGAAGAGAAGCCAGTCTCCTCCAACTCTCTATCCTTTTTTTCCTTGTTCCTTATCTAGCCTCCTTCTTCCCTAGTTTTCTGCCGAACCATCTCTAGACCCAGCCATCTAAGTGATAATGAAGTACTTTCGGAGAATTTAGGGTAACAGATAGACTGGGAGATTTGGCTAGCAGATGAAGCAGGGACACAGTAAAATGAACAGGGGAGGATGCACTTAGGGGTTCATCCACTGCAGGGTTTATACTAACAGTGGCTACTGTCAGGGTTTCAAGGTAGGCATCTTGCTATCACACTAGCAGAGCCACTAACACCACCCTATGGAGACCAGAATACTTGACCATCATGACTCTATGGCTGCGTTGAACTTCTAGCCATAGCCTCCAATACAGCTTCACCTAATACTTAATTCCATGTCCTCTTTACTGAACAGTTAATTGTAATTGACATTTTGGAGTACAGCACTAGGTAGAACCTCTCCTGCTTGCGAACAGTACCAGGAGTCACCACAGATCAGCAGTCACTGATCATGTGAGATGCAGCTTTAGGGGTAGGTGAGGGTGGATGGATGAGTCGAAGGGTCAATAGAGGAGTGGAAGGATGGTTGGCTGACTAAAAGGATGGATGGATGAGTGGATGGATGGGTGAATGGATATGTGAAAGGATGGATGGATGAGTGAAAGTGTGAATGGATGGATGAGTGAAAGGGAGGATGATTGAAGTGAAAAGATGGATGGATAAGTGAAAGAATGAATGGATAAATGACGGAAAGAATGAATGGATGGATGAGTGAAAAGGTGAGTGGAGGGATGGGCGAGTGAAAGAGTGGATAGATGGATGGATGAATGGATGGGTTGATGGATGGATCGATAGGTTTGATGAGTAAGTTTGGAGATGGATGAATAGGTCTGAATATGGATGGACGAATGGTGAAAGACTAGATGATTAATAAAAAAAAGAATGAATAGATGATAGAATGTAAATGTGAAATGGTGGATATCAGCAGGTGAATGCAAAGATGAAGGGATGAATGGACAGATGCTGGGATGGAAGAGACAAGAGAGCTCTTCTGGCGAAGGTCGTGATGACTTGCTATGTTTGATTGGTGCCATAGGAGCTTTGGTTCGAAGTGGGGGTATTTCGATTTTCTGGCTACTCCCTTAGCCGACACTATGTGTAATATGAACATTCGTAATTATAGGCTAATATAATAACCAATATTGAATCATTTGCATATAGCAAAGCATGGGTGCGCTAATGGAGATGTTTGGACGTCTCGTAAGTTACCTACGTAGGTACATTTATATTGTAAGTCATCTGGGATATGTTCCTCATCTTATGTGCATAAATGATGTAGTCAAATATTTTGACTCAGAATAAACCTTGTCGCATTTTTGTCCTTCTGTAATGCAGTCGGAGACTTGACTTTATGAGTACACCATATTAGATAATGCACCTATAACTTGTGGCGCATTATGATCAGAATTTATACCCTACTGTTAATTTGAGGCAGTAAGTGCAGACATGGTCGTTCATATACTTCAATCTATGGTAAGTTATATATCATGGAGTGTAGCGATATTTAAAACCGATATCTAGTTATACAGGCACATTTTATTGAGGAATATTAGGATAAACTTGAAGTTCTTAGGAACTATACTTCTTAAAAGAGTTAGAGTAATGTAGCAATTACATAAGATTAGGTCCTTGTATACAAGCCTCCAATATGGTGCAGTCGCCTAGCAAACACACATTTGGTATTACTGCAAACTGGACTGTCCAGGTCCCAACCTCGTGAACCTTCACCAGTTGTGGACTTTGCAATGAGGTTGCCCAGCCCGCCGATCTTGCACACAATTGCTTTCCTAAATGTCCACCATGTTAAGCAACAAGCATTGCACGCTTTTTCTTTTTGGCTCTATTACAGTGGTATAGTTAATTTTTTTCATGAGACACTTGTTCAGCTCTCCAACGCTACATCAGGCACAATAGAAATCAATAAAGATGTAGGTAAATATATAAATACATTATGTTATATTTTCTTTGTAGGGCTGCATGGGCTATGTTTTATTGGCTTTGTGCTTCTTCCATTTTTGAGAATAGAGCTATACACTTGGCTCATGGTCCACAAGATCAACCAATGCCAAGTGTCATCACTGACTAAATGATCCCCATTGCATCAGGACCATCGTTTTATAGGCTGTTGTACTCATCATGCAGATATAAGTGGGATGAAGCATTATTCATTATTGCTTGATATTGATGCTCCACTCTTATGACATAAAAGCAGAGAGAAACGGCTGCACTATAATGGTGGCTGATACTGAGGTTTAGCTTAATAATATCTGACTTTCACTACAAACAGTGGTCTGTATCACTTGAGGTGAGCCCTGGGAGCACAAAGTTAAGACTGTGGGCTGTATCACTTGAAGTGAGCCCTGGGAGCACAAAGTTAAGACTGTGGGCTGTATCACTTGAAGTGAGCCCTGGGAGCACAGAGTTAAGACTGTGGGCCGTATCACTTGAGGTGAGCCCTGGGAGCACAGAGTTAAGACTGTGGGCTGTATCACTTGAAGTGAGCCCTGGGAGCACAGAGTTAAGACTGTGGGCTGTATCACTTGAAGTGAGCCCTGGGAGCACAGAGTTAAGACTGTGGGCTGTATCACTTGAAGTGAGCCCTGGGAGCACAAAGTTAAGACTGTGGGCTGTATCACTTGAGGTGAGCCCTGGGAGCACAAAGTTAAGACTGTGGGCTGTATCACTTGAAGTGAGCCCTGGGAGCACAGAGTTAAGACTGTGGGCTGTATCACTTGAAGTGAGCCCTGGGAGCACAAAGTTAAGACTGTGGGCCGTATCATTTGAAGTGAGCCCTGGGAGCACAACAGCTGTATCACTTGAAGTGAGCCCTGGGAGCACAAAGTTAAGACTGTGGGCTGTATCACTTGAAGTGAGCCCTGGGAGCACAGAGTTAAGACTGTGGGCTGTATCACTTGAAGTGAGCCCTGGGAGCACAGAGTTAAGACTGTGGGCCGTATCACTTGAAGTGAGCCCTGGGAGCACAAAGTTAAGACTGTGGGCCGTATCACTTGAAGTGAGCCCTGGGAGCACAAAGTTAAGACTGTGGGCCGTATCACTTGAGGTGAGCCCTGGGAGTACAAAGTTAAGACTGTGGGCCGTATCACTTGAAGTGAGCCCTGGGAGCACAGAGTTAAGACTGTGGGCCGTATCACTTGAGGTGAGCCCTGGGAGCACAAAGTTAAGACTGTGGGCCGTATCACTTGAGGTGAGCCCTGGGAGCACAAAGTTAATACTGTGGGCCGTATCACTTGAGGTGAGCCCTGGGAGCACAAAGTTAATACTGTGGGCCGTATCACTTGAGGTGAGCCCTGGGAGCACAAAGTTAATACTGTGGGCCGTATCACTTGAGGTGAGCCCTGGGAGCACAAAGTTAAGACTGTGGGCCGTATCACTTGAGGTGAGCCCTGGGAGCACAAAGTTAAGACTGTGGGCCGTATCACTTGAGGTGAGCCCTGGGAGCACAAAAGTTAAGACTGTTAAGACTGTGGGCTGTATCACTTGAAGTGAGCAGGAGTTCTAAGTTATACGTCTTAACCACAGTTCTGGGCTGGCTGGTCCCTTAAATAGTTGAGGTGGTGTAGCAGGGTTATTTTATCACCTAAGGCGGTGGTAAATAGTTACTTGTCACAGAATTTTCTAAGGCATGTGCTGCTTTTGGCTGGAAATATAACTACATTTGTTGACATACATAAAGTAAGCAACAGAACATAACACACGACCTTACACAATTCAACAGAACACATTTAAAGCATAACATGGCATATCACAACTAAATAGTCAAAGCAGAACGCAGCACAACAACTGCATTACAAGACAACAAAACCACATTGCAGTACTGCAGCACAAAATCACAGAAGCGCAAAAAACACAACAGAAAATATGAGTACCGCAACAAAATTCCACACAGCAAATGAGCGCGGGCATTCTTATCACATATTTCCACCTCTCTGTTTAATATTATGGTGGTAAAAATGTGTTTGGAGTAAGCACTCTCATAATGTGCCACCAAGGAAATAAAATGGCGAAAGCCAATCTTTTTTTTGTGATTCAGCACATGCTGTTTCTGAGCTCTTAATTCCATGAGTTCTGAAATCTGTTGCTTCACCCCTCCTCTTGTATTTATTGCTGGTATCCCAGTTTATGTAAGTAATGTACTTTCTTCATTTTATAGCCACTTATCTGCATTAAATATTGTACTGTACGCTCTATTGGAAGCAATGCCTATAAATAGTATTAACTCACCTGCATTGCTCCCTGCATTTTTGAATTACTTGTTTTAATTAAGAAGCAAGATATTAATTAAGCCATAAGTCACAACAAGAGAAAGCCAAATGCCTTTAAGAGCGAAATAACACCATTAAATCTCGAAAACCCTGCACTGGTACATCTATGAACGAAGAAGAATAGTAGCCTTGAAAGAAAATAAATTAAAAATAGATCTACTTTAAAAAAAAAAGTGATGCATTTTCTTTACAGAACACTGCAATAGTAATTCAAATGTTGTTTTACAGATTTCTGTGAAATATGTTTACTGCTTGGAGGGTTGTTTTTGCATTACGCACATAGATAAGGTTTTAAACGGTATACTTGTGTGTATTTATGCACTAGTTTGTGTATATATAACTATAGATTGGCCCATGCAACAAAAAGAAATAGTATTTTAATCGCAGAAACTTCAATGCATCCATAGCTTTGATGCTGTGTGTTTTCTCAAGATTCAAAACGAGGAATTGCGATTTCTATGATATGGAAATGTGTTTTTCGAATTGAAATCCTGATTAGAATTTGAAAACTTAGTCATGAATTTGAAGACAAACTAATAAAATATTTCCATAAATTTAATGTATAAAAATGTAAGGAAATGGACGTGTGTTCCTTTTGAACACATAACAGATATCAGCATTTTTATTCTGCCTCTTTGAAACAGAGCCATGTCACTAGCCCTCATGGCCTGAATTATTGGTTCGTGGGCCTAATACGCGCAGGAATGCCAGGCGTTCTTTGGTTTGATTGAAATCTGACTGCTTGCTGATAACTGGGCTGCTAAATTAGGACACCCTTCCGACAAATTTGAGAATTTCAGTCAGCTTTCCAAATAAGGAGAAATGGCAAGTGGGCAGAAGGACAGAGATATTTTGGGCATATGTGCACCCTACAGACAGGTTAAAACAAGGGTTGCCACCACGACTAGCACCATGCGAATGATGGCATACAGATTCATTTACATAAGGTAATCGAGTAGCCGGTACAAAGACCCCTCTTTGATGGGAAATAACCTCAGAATTGTAAACTAAATCATTTAAATATAGCATTCTGGTATGTATTAAAATTTGTATTTGTGTCAAGCACGTGCTACAGTTTGTTTAGGTAGCTGACATAAATTCCTCCCAACTGGCTTCCTATTAGACGTTCCTAAAAAGTGAACTCTAGACAATTTATCAAACAATGTTGCAAAGATTAAAGTTTACATTCTGCATGCCTCACCCGATGGCATATTTACAATGGAAGTGGAGGAGTGAGGAGTTAGCCTTCCTGGCTTAACGCCTCACTCCACCACTTCAGAAACGCAGGGCTGCACCATATTTACAAGAATATGGTGCAGCCCCGCATTTCCCCCTGTGCTGGTGCTACATTTAGCAGCCTAGCGCCAACGCAGGCACCCTTGCACCATAGAGCAAGGGTGTCTGCGTGAAGGGGAAGATTGTTTATGTACAGGAAGGTCCCCCTTCCTGCACATAAACAATCTTGAAATGCTGTTTTGTAACTTCTATGTGTGCTGCTTAATGCAGCACACATAGAAGTTGTAAAACGGCATTTTTAAAAAAATGATTGTTTATGTGCAGGAAGTGTGGCCTTCCTATACATAAACAACCATTGACCTTTTGCTGTTTTCATGTGTGTGCACAACGCAACACACATGAAAACAGCAAACACGAGGAGAAATGAAACATTTCTCCTCGTTGCACCAGGGTAAGAACAGGTTTTCCCTGGTTTTAATTCTGGCGCTGCCTCCTATTTACGGCTCCCTTGTAAATAGGGGGCAGCGTCAGAATCAATGGGTGCTGCGGTGGAACGCTCACTGCAACACCCATTGCCCTCCACTTTCACGCAAAGCATAGCGTGAAAGGGGGCCTTATTTACTAGACAGCGTTAAGCCACATTAAGTGGCTTAACGCTGCCTTGTAAATAAGGCGAAGCCCCTATCGCCACAGGAACGTCATAAAAAGTGACGTTCCCATGGCGATAGGGGCTTGTAAATATGCCCCTGTGTCTTGGCGTTGGAACGTCCCTGTCCTCCCTCCGACCAGGGCCGGACTGGATGAGCGGGCACCGGGCATTCCCTGGTGGGCAGGAGGGGTAGTGGTCGGTTTTGCGGCCGTGGGGCCGGTTTTGTCACTGGGGGCCGGTTTGCACCAGTACTGCAATATCGGCCCCCTGTAACAACATAAAAGCGGCAGCTGGGCTTGCAACTAGAGCTTCTATGTGCAACAAAAAATAGAATTACATTGAGGAGCGAGCAAGATCTCAACAAGGACACTCACCGGCATTTGCAACGTGGAAGCTCTCCCCGTTGCAAAGTGCTTCCTACTCTAAGTCGGTGTCTATCACATTTTAGCTGTTGGTAACCATAATGGCAGTCGCAAATCATTGGTGCAGAGCACTGCAGCATTCCAAATGAAGGGGAATCCCACTTTCATGCCCCTCTTTATCTTAAGTCAGAATGGGTCGCAAAAGTCATTTTGCAAGCCAGAACGTCTTTTCTGATTCGAAAAAAGGTCTTTGAAGCATTGTGACTTGTGATTTTTGCAGTTGCAAAGTCTGTGATGTATAGAAAATCACAGGATTTGTAAATCAGTCCTCAGTTTGCCCCCTCTTAAGCAAACCTGTTTATGGGTGACCATCAGCATAGTTCTGGCATGAAGGTTTGTTGGACATGCCCCTCTCCACAGAGTCACCCCACAAGCGCCTTTGCCTTCTCCCCTCCTATTTTCTGAATTAGTTTTTTCATTGGCATTAGGACTCTGTGCACTTTACCACTGCTAAACAGTGCCAACGAGCTTGTGCTCTGTCCCTTAAACATTGTAAAAGTGACCTGACTGGCACATTTAATTTACTTTATCAGTCCCTAGTAAAGTGATATTTTGAGTGCCAGGCCTTTTAAAGTAAATACTACTTGTGGGCTTACAGCACTCATTGTGCCAACCACTTAAGTAGTATCATGTGTTGTACTTTGATTTAGCCGAACCGATTTTTTATTTATCTTTAGAAATACACTTGTGCAGTCAAAAACATTTATCAAAAATGTGAAACATAAAAGGATTTTGTTGGAAAAAATGAAAAATAGAGATAAGTAAGCCCTCATTGAACGAAAACCAAAACCGAACCAGACGGGAAAACAATGTGGAACGATTTGACAAATAAGCTGTATATTGGTTATTTCATTCAACAGACATCTCTAATTGTACTTTTTTCCAACAAAATCCTGTTATGTTTCACATTTTTGATAAATGTTTTAGACTCCACAAATGTTTTTCTAAAGAAAAATAAAAACGTGGTTTGGCTGAACACATGATACTGGCTTATCTCTCTTTTCGAAACAATGTCTATATTGATTTGATCAAGAAAGGACATTTCTGTCATGAAAAAAGGATAAATTTAAAGGCTTACTTAGATGAAGTCCATACAGAAAAAGTTTGTAACAATTTGTATCTCTTCATCAAATGAGGTCCATGTGGATACTGTTTCCGAGGTTGCTATGACAAGGAGACGGACGTCGCGCCCCTGAAACAGGTAGGGAGATGGGTGGGGCAGGGGTTCTGTTACAGGGACTCAGCAATCTAGTTGAGTTGTATGAAAGCCAGAGAAGCAAACCTCAGTTCCTATCTGTGGGTATTGGTTTGAAAGCAATGCCACAAGTAGGTAGGACCTTTGGTGTATACTGTATTCTGCTCAATTCACAGGGTCTTGGAGATAATACGCTTTTCAACTGGACACAACTGTGTCTCATGGGAAGGGGCAGGTATTTGGTGATCAAGACCAAACAAGAGGTGACTAGCCATGTTTTGAATCATTTGGAGTCTGAGATATTAAGGAAGGCTGAGGAGGATAGCAAGATGAGATGGTAGCTTGGGCGAACATAATCCTGCCTTCAGGGGGCAAGGAATGAACAATATTTTCAATGGTTCTAAGCAGCTGGAAACAAGACCTTGTTAACATGAGGAATGAATGCCCAATATGGGTCACAAAGATCTCTGAGGTTGCAAACTTTGCTTGCTCATGATGGAT
Organism: Calotriton arnoldi; assembly: GCA_963921515.1. Taxonomy (NCBI): domain Eukaryota; kingdom Metazoa; phylum Chordata; class Amphibia; order Caudata; family Salamandridae; genus Calotriton; species Calotriton arnoldi. Next base: position 1,336,190 of record CAWUFW010004549.1, read on the forward strand.
CTGATTCCATTTTCACATAGACTGCATGATAAGCAAAGGATGGTTTACAAAGTGATTTTCATGAATCTATTAGATTCTGGAAGCCACAAGAAGGCATTCCAGAAAAGTGAATGAATGAATACCATGGTAGAAATGCTGGAACATAGTTACAACAGTTCAAATGACAAAAATATTCACACAAGCAAAAAAACTATCTACAGATTTAAGGATAGGATTATGAACTGATTATTCTACACACAACACCACTTCGCATAATACCAAAAGGGCAGAAGACAGTTGTTACAAACTTATGTTATCAGGCTTATATGAGCATACAACAAACATTGTGAAAACAATCTAGAGAAAGGACTAGAACAGTTTTTAGTGAGATACATACACAAGGTTATATTGAGCTAGCTCTAAAAATAACTTTTAGTAAAGCCCAAACCTAAAAAAAATACTATATTCCATTGAAACAAAAGAACAACAGAAAATACACAAGGGGGAAACTGTTTTGAGGTGGGTAAACCACTAATACTACATCATCGTGAATTGTGGGGGTGATTCCTCTTCAGTGCTACCCCAATAAAGCATGTACTCCATAGCTTGACAGGATTTAATGTGTAAGCTTGTCCATGGTGAGCAAGTAACAAAAAAGATTTTTGTGAAGATTCATGCACTCCCAAGTTTGGGAAACTCACTGGTGAACCCACCGAGGAATGTTAACAAACCTGCAACCTGGTGACAAATCTGCTCACTTAGAAATTCCACCAATTGACAACATTTCATTGTGAGCATAAATGTGCCTGCCACGACAAAATTGTGCCATTCCTCATTATATCACAAGTTCCTGATGTTCCTAGTAGAACAATTACACAAAGTATATCTCACCATGTGATAACTCTGAACAAAATAACTTAAAACATATTTAAGTATGTGCTGTGGGATTTTAATTTAATTAATAAATGAACTGTGCTTTTTGTCTTTCGAAGAAATGGTATGAGGAAGAGCAATAGAGTTAGGACTACACAGAGATGTATTAAAACACCCTTGTATATACCACCTACATTTTGTTATAATGGAAATTATTATTAAAATACTGTATTTAAATGACTGAAAAAAATGGGCACCTAGAATATGTGTGTTTCTTTATACATCATATTTAATTATTTAAATAGAACCTGAATATGCAAACCTTTTTAAGATAAGAAAACTAAAGGATAAATCATGACATGTGTTTCAAAATTGATGTAGCATCTAACCCCCATAAATACCCGAGATACCATATTGCCTCCTCTTTCTTTGCTGCTGTGCAACCAAGTTGAGTACCATTTTGTGTTGCCTTTCCAGTGTCACTGTTTAAATTGTTCTCCAACGCAGTGTACATATAAGCATTTTTCAATTGAGTGAGTCAATAATAAATAAATAACATTGTAAAAGGCAAACAACTGCTGATAATAAATAAAATGATAAGTAACATGATATTTCAGATAACTGTGGGTGGGATAATCCTCCCCTCCATGTCCTTAATAGAACTGAAAATTTCTTGTTGCGTAAGCTAGAAAAGTTTTCATTCTGTGTCAGGACCGGAGGCTCGGATTATGCTTGTTAAAGCTGTTCGCTAGACCACTCTGGAATGAATAACCAATATGGCAAGCAAACAAGCATCAACAATATACACCAACAGTAAATGGATGGAAAAAGAATACCACACAAAAGCAAAATATCAATAGTATAGATAAACCACATGCAAGATTTATGTGCGAGAAAGCTCTGGTGGGCGCCTGGTTAACAGGCGGCTACTTGGAAGTGAGTGAAGGTATGATGCGATTTTGCAGAGAAGAAGGTGCCATCTCTAGAGGTGTCAGTCCAGCCAACCTGACCTCAACTTTAAGAAACATTTGCAAAGTAAACATCTGATTAGACTGCACATATTGTCGTGTAGTTCCTATAAAACCTATACAGGATCTGCGCGTTTGGACAACATACACTGCATGCTTGGTGTCCACACTGATTCCAGACACCCCCACCGGATATGTCGGCCTGTATACAAGCTAGCTCACAGTGCCACTAGAAACTCCTCTTACCAAGGAGAGAAGAGTTCTTGGCAAGTATCGAACATGACAACTCTGATCCCTCAGGACCGTGGAAACAGTGTACTACTTTTGGCTCAGTCACTCGTGCTCACTTAGTCTCAGGGAGATACGCAGAATAAACGGTATGGACGTTTTTCAATAAGTATGTATTGAACAGTCGTTATTCTAGTGTAAAATAGGTGTGCTGAAACAATCATTAGACAGTAACAGATATAAATGATTAGAAGCACTAGGAAAGTAAAAAGATGGTAGATTTCTACCATTTTGCTATAATCATAAATACAGACAAGTATATAAAATACATGACAATAAAATTCGTACTCCTACGATGCTACCCTAACTAGATGTACCTAAATGTACCTAGCATGTATGTAGGTGTTAAGCCAAGAATCCCGCTAGGATAAAGTCAACCCCAATACCTGAAGTGAGAGACTGTGGGACCCCGTCTTGGTCTTGAGTTGAACACCCCGTAAGGGATGTTAGACCACTGCGAGCTGGAGTATCTGCATGCAGGAACCTCAGCGTCTCGCGTCAGTGTGTGTCGGCAGGGAAATCCTGATCTCCTCTCCCTGTCTCAGCAAGATGTGATGTTTATATACCTAAGGGTCTCCCCGGGGGTTCTACCTTGCTGTGCCTCTTGTTGGACTTAGGATGACGTTGGGTATGAACTTTATACATAGTTATTATTCAGGAGATGGTAGTCCTCCTGAGTTTCCAAGAATCCTCATGCATAATGTATGAGGCTTTAACCAGGGAAAATCCTGAGTTCGGTTTGCAGTGTCGTATCTAGGTAAAAGGCCAGTTCCCAAGAACCGTTCTGTGTGTAATGTAGGGGAGAGTATAGGTGAAAGGTTACGATGTTACCTGAGCCTATATCGGGGTACCTACATGGAATATAACAATATATATGCAGACGGAGTACACAGCAGGTTCTGATACTGAGATAACATGGTGGCCAGATACAGATAAAACGTGCATGCAACCTCAAAGCTGTTTATGTTATTTAAGGTCAGGAAAAAGTTGGGCTTAGCCAGACTCTAAAGTTGGTATTAAAATGTAATTTGGAAAATTAAACATTTTGGCGATCATGATATAGTAACAAAGAATTATTGACAAATGCATGTGTCAAAACGGTGTATAGAGTGTAAGACAGATAGATAGATAGATAGATAGATAGATAGATAGATAGATAGATAGATAGATAGATAGATAGATAGATAGATAGATAGATAGATAGATAGATAGATACGTATGGATGTCCGGACAGACATAGACAAAAAAAGAGGGGAAAAATAGCATTTGTATATTGGGTGGCTCTTCTGACTTTGCAGAATTGTACACTATATACAATTCTGCAAAGAGAAATAGTCTGCCTTAAAAAAGTTATATGACAGGTGTAATAGTGTGCCTGGAAACCTACACCATGTGTGGATTTCCAGGTGTAGCATGATAATATCTTAGTGAATAGCAACCAAATGTAAAAGTATATTCAGGTTGAGTTTTAGAGCTGTGTCAGTACTTTAAACATTTTTAAGAATAGTCGAAACATTTAGAACCAATATGTTGGCAATCTTCACATGACAAACCAATGATACACTATAGAAATAAAAATCCATACTGGTCTCCTGCTTTAGAGGCGGTGGCCTTGTGGGATGTGGCATACTGCAGATGTAATGAGCAGCAAACAAGCAACCCTTTAGCGCAACTGGAGAGCTGTAATATGCTCTTAAGAAACATTAAAATAAAAAAGCAGAAGCAAAGAAATAAAACAGGAACTATAAAATCAGAAAATTCAAAACTAAAGGACTGGCCAAACAGTCCTAACACTGAAGCACACTCATTTTCAGCTGGATGTACTGTTGTGTAGTTTTCACTAATCATTAGGATCTGTGCGTTTGTGGACAACATAAATCTTGGGTGAGGTGCCTAGACTGATTCCACACACCCTAGTAGCATATTTGGCCTAGAGACCCGCTAGCTCACAGTGCCACCATAAGCCCCCCTAACCTGAACAGGGAGCCAGTGGTTTCTGGCAACCACTGAACATGACAACCCTGACCCCACAGGATCGTGGTAACAGATCTAGAACCCTTTCGCTTAGTCACTTGTACACTCTTGTTCTCAGAGAAGTATACAGAGAATACACAATGGGACGTTCGTCAATATATTTATTGAACCAACGTTATTCTTGTATAGAGTACATGTGCTGCAATGTTCAATAGACAGAAGCATATGAAAGTGATTGCAAGCACCAAAATAGTAAATAGCTGGTATAGTTACATCATAGTGCAAAAAACAGTGTATATATATGTAGGCATATAAAACAATGTAGCAATCAGGTGTATTCCTATTATGCAATCACTACCCTATGTGCGTCTAGTGTGTGTGTGTGTGTGTGTGTGTGTGTGGCGTCAAGAATCCCCCCACGGGGGCATGGCTTGCCTGCAACTAAGATGGCCGCTCGTGAGTAAAGCTCCGCTCGCAGACTATGTGTAATCCCCCCAACATCCGTTATAACTGATCCGTATCGCCCCTCAGCTCCCAGACTGGGAACCCCCAAGATCTGTGCACCGCCTGCCGCAACAACGAGACGAATCTGTCGCTGCCACCCGGAGATATCGAGGCTGATGTTATTAGCCGCTTGGAGGACGGAGCCTCGGCAGTGACGTCGCACGGCGCTCTACTACGCGAGACCCGGCTGTAGGACCTGGGCCTTCCGGACCGGGCCGGTGACTACCGGCGAGCCAGGACGGCCTTGTTGTAGTGCATGGTCCCGGGGCTGTCCTGCTCCCTGCCGAAGCTGTGCCGGAACAATGCTGAGGGCCCCCTTGCTGTCTGTGGGCGGACCGGCTGGTTGCAGGGCCATCCGAGGAGGCGGAAGCCGGTATTGGTCCGGCATCGATCGAGGTGCGCTGGAGTGGAGGTGAGTGTCAGGGGCTACCACCGGGTCCCCGCCTCCCTCCTCGCAGTGCCTGTTGTCTGAGGCGGCGGCCCCCCCCCCTCGGGGTTGTACAGAATTCTCAGCGCTCCTCCCCGCTATTACCCGCATCTGCCCCTGACACGCCGACGGACCCAGGCGACCCAGAGGTACACTTGTAGCTGCCTATACTTGTGGCCCCCCCTGGGGAGACCAACTGGGCTAGTGGTTCCAATTGGCTCGTGGAATCTTGGGCGCATGACCCCCCCGTGACTTTGGCGGCCGCCATTTTGGGAACGGCCGGCGGTGCCTGTTGCGCACTTGTTCTAGCGGGCACCGGGGAGAAGTGGGCCCATAAACAGCGTGGGTGCCTCGCTTGGTGGAAATCCCGAGGGGTCCAACTAATCACGGAGCCATTGATCCTGGGTACACTGGACCATACCGGCTCGCCGTCTAATGAAGGGATTGGCATCCAGATACTTCACTGAGCCATTGGGACCTGGTAGAGGGTCACCCCCGCACCACGATAATCTGCCCCGGCGACCCTCGTCTCCTGGGCCCGTACTGTCTCTGGCGGCACGGATCATTCTTCAGCGGCCCCCCTCCCCCCGGACAAGATGGCCACTGCGAAGGGTTCAAAAGAGTCCCATGTCACGAAATTGGCTAAATTTGCACATACCAGGTCAGAGGGGGCAGAGGAACATCAAGAATCTTTGGACCCTAAACAACAATCTGAAGATGGGGCCCTGACTTTAGCGGATGTGATGGAGGCGATCCAGGGGGTCCGTACCGCATTGGAACAGAAGATTGACACTGTGTCCACGGAAGTTACATTAATACGTGCAGACCTGCGGAACATGGGCGACAGGGTCAAGGCGACCGAGGAGTCGGTCACTACCCTCCAGAACTCTACCAAATCGCTGGAGTCCACGGTTAAACGTTTACAAGCCCAGACTTCTGATTTAGAGCTAAACTGGAGGATTATGAGGGGCGGGCCCGTAGGAATAATGTTCGCATTTTGGGGGTGCCAGAAAAAGCGGAAGGCCAAGCCGCGGACCTTTTTGTAGAAGACCTGATCAAAAATCATCTGCAGCCCCGCTCCCTCTCAGATTACTTTTCGGTGGAGCGGGCCCATAGAGTCCCTGGGGGTCCACCCAAGCCCGGGACCCCACCACATCCCATTCTCGCAAGATTTTTTAATTTCCGAGACAGGGACAACATTTTACAGACCGCTAGGGCCGCCCCGCCACTTAAATTTGAGAACTCTATCATCTCCTTCTTTCCCGACTTCACGTATAAAGTACAATTGAAACGCAGGTCCTTCTTGGAAATCAAACGAGCACTTAGGAGTCATAACCTGAAATACGCCATGCTCTTCCCTGCGAAACTTCGTGTGCAAGCAGATGGCAAGTCGTGGTTTTTCCAAACTACAGAGGATGCCTGGGACTGGTTGGAGGGATGGCGGACTGCCAACACTCAGAGACGCTCTTCCCATACTGGTGACCCTGGATCAGAGAGTCGTTAGGGGGACATTTTCTCAAGAGGGACGGCACTTTGGCTGATGATGGCTATGTAGTGGAGGTCGGCCATGTGTCTGTGAGACAGTGAGGTTTTTCGCACAGGTCTAAGATGTGGAGTTGCCAAAACCTTTCAAGAGATGATGGGTGTTCATTTTTGATTGGTATTCTTGCTCCTTATTGCCCCTTTTTTCAGACTTTAAGGTTTGGCACTTGATTCAAAGTGATTCGGGCTGTGGCTTTGATAGCTGGGTTGTCGCGGTGGGTGGGACTGTTTGCTCTCTACTGTATTTGAGTGTTTTTTTTTGCTACGTACAGAGCCAAGATCTGATTATGGGTAAATTTGGGCGGGAACACTAGACATCTGGGGGGGAACAGAGGCTTTTCTTGGTATGTTTAGGCCGAGTAACTTCCCCCTTTACGTGGTTTTCTTATTTTGGGGTATACAGGCGCTCTGCAAAATTGGGGGGTGGGCAGTTCTAAGTCCACGTTGCAGGGAGGCAGGGTGGGGGGGGTTCCAGGGAGTTATGTGGGGTCTGTTTGCCTTTTATTTTTCAGTTTTAGATGCAGTCTTCATTTGGATCGCTATTGTGGTGTGTTTGTGTCTTCCCATGATCATGGGTGCATTATCTTCACTGTGAAGCTCTATGACTGGGGCCGCTGGTATTTACAACAGTTCCTTGGTGGCCGAGGTGGAGGGCTTCTAACTCTCAGGTTAAATGGGTGTGGCCCGTACTTCTGAGACTCCAGTGGGTCGCCTTAAACTACTCTAGTGGAATGTTAATGGCCTGGGGGATCGCATCAAGAGGAGCTTGGTGGTACAATATTTAAAACACCATTCCCCCGATATAATTTTGCTCCAGGAGACACATATTCATGGCAATTCCTATTGTGCGCTTAATCGCTGGGGATTTAAACTGATTGCTCACGCGGGCTATACTTGAGGTTCCTGGGGGGTGGGCATTCTAGTACGTACTTCCCTCCCGTTCCTGGTGCTTAAAGTTACAAGAGACCCACTTGGCCGATTTCTTTCCGTTTCGGGGCAATGGGAGGGAATGTCCCTAAATGTAACTTCTATTTATGTGCCCCCAAAGCTCCACTCCTCTAGTCTGGCTGACCTTGGTCCACATTTACTCAATTTACCCGAGGGCGATATACTGCTGGGAGGGGACTTTAATGCTGCCCTCCACAGAGATCTAGATCGTTTGCCACCTAGACACAGCGAATCCTCTGGTAAACTTTTGACGGAATTTTTAGAGGCTATGGGATTCATTGATATATGGCGTATATGCCACCCTGCAACTAGACAATATACCTTCCATTCCGGAGTCCATGGGAGTATGTCTCGTATTGATTATCTTTTCTGTAAAGCAACCCAAATTCCCAACTTCGGTGAATTTGCCTTTCTCCCCAGAGGTATTTCCGATCACTCCCCGATCATGACTTGTTATGGCAGTATAGCGACCCTTACCATCCGCAACATGGTGCTCAACCCCTGGTACCTTCGTATTCCCGAGATACATGAGAAATTGACATTGGCTACCAAAAATTACTTCGCTGAAAATGAGGGTTCGGTAGACTCTGACGTGATGTTGTGGGAAGTGTATAAGGCGGTGATCCGTGGTTGTGGAGTCGCAGCAGTGGCGGGGCACAAGAAAGAGAAGCGTAGACAGTTGGAAGACATAGAAGGGGAGCTGGGTCTGCTTGAAGCCGACATGCTGGAGTCCCCATCCCCTGACGCCTCTCATAAATTGGCCATAAAACAAAAAGAATATAGAGATATAGCGGGGGAGGCAGCCAGAGCTCAATTTCGTGCTACTCAACATCGTATATACGATATAGGAGACAAAGCAAGTAAGTTATTAGCGTGGCTCGATAGGAAAGAGCTGGCCAATAGATGGGTGGCAGAAGTTTTGGATTTGCGGGGTACTCGACATTATGATAAAGTTGGAATTGCCGAGACATTTGCGCATCATTTCAGATCCGTGTATGCCCCCTCGCCCACGTTGACCCAAACTGAGGCATCGGAATTGCTCTCTACGCTGCCGTTGCCACAACTGGACCCCCAGGAGGTGTCGGATCTTGATGTTGCTTTGTCTCCTGAAGAAGTGACTAAGGCGATAGGTGCATTGCAGTCCGGGAAGGCAATGGGTCCAGGTGGCCTCCCGGTCGAGCTTTATAAGTCTACCGCCTCAGTTATAGCACCATTTCTAGTGCGTATGTATGATGAGAGTGTAACCCGGGGTATTCTGCCTGAAGCTCAGAGATTAGCTAATATTGTGGTCATACATAAAAAGGGCAAACCCCTGGATTGTTGCTCCTCGTACAGGCCCATTTCCCTCTTAGACCCAGAGGTCAAGATATTAGCAATAATTTTAGCCCTTCGTCTCTCTCCCTATCTCCACAAACTGATTCATCCAGATCAGTCCAGCTTTATGCCAACTAGAAATACCGCGGTCAACCTTCGGCGCTTGTTCGGGGTCTTGTGCCGAGCCTCCACTATTCAAGAAGACTCGGTGATCATGTCGCTAGACGCAAAGATGGCGTTCGACATGATTGAATGGCCTTTTCTGTTTGCGGTACTGGAAAGATATGCCCCTTATCGCCTCTTCTTTTCGCCCAAGACCTTGAGCCTCTGGCCATTTGGATTAGAGGTGATCCCTTGATTCGCGGCCTCAATTGGTCTCCGGAGTGGACGGATAAAATCTCCCTCTATGCCGACGATATCTTACTTTATCTGGCCCGTCCCCGATTTTCGATACATGAGGTGCTTCATATTTTTGCTCTTTTCCAAAAATATTCCGGGTATACTATCAACTGGGACAAATCCCTGGTCTACGTCCTAATTGGAAAACACCCGACACTCCCCTTGGGATGCGAGGCCTGGATAGTCGGTGACGGATTTCGATATCTTGGAATATATTACCAAAGATGCCGGAGTCTTTCATTTGAGGAACCTCGCCTCTCCCTTTCAGCGTTTCCGTGCTGATGTTCAACACTTGAAGTCCTTACCCCTAACACTTCTGGGGCGGGCCGCTCTCTATAAAATGATGGCACTTCCCCGTTTTCTTTACGCCCTACAAAACACGCCTTTTTTGGTCCCACCTCAATATTTTCTATCCATTGACGCTGAGGTACGCTCCCTAGTATGGAACAATGGGACACCCCGAATTGCCTTGGCCAAACTGACCAAAAGCTGGTATGATGGCGGAATCGCTCTCCCAGCGATTAGATCCTATTACTGGGCCTCGCAATTGGTGGTTCTCAACCACGGGATGCATCGACCCATCACTGACCCGGCATACAGAATGGATAGGTACAACATGCCCTTGGGCAACTATCTCAGGGCACTATATGGGGGGAAAAACTACATACCTAAAAATACCCCGACCTCCACTACAGTTTCTATTTGGCATGCAGCAATGGCTGCGTTGGGTTGGAGAGGCAGGATTACTCAGGCTACTCCTCTGTTTGACTCCGGTCAATTAGGTATGCTCTCACAACAACCAGGGTTTGACAAATGGGATCTCATTGTCCTTTCGAAAGCGGGCGACCTATGGGCGAGGGGGGGAGTTGTCCCGTTTGGAGACCTACAAGCCCAATATCAACTCCATGTGGGTGAGACTTTCCGATACCTCCAGGTACGACACGCACTGCATAAAGCAATACCCAAAGGCTCGGATCTGCCGGTCTCTTCCCCATTAGAAGATAGACTATTAGATGACTATCTCCCAGAAAAGGCGATTTCGTTAACATACTGGAAAATTCTCAATAATTTACCTGATGCCCATGACAAACTATGCTACGCTCTTAGGCACCGAAGGAAGAGCGAGCACAAGTCGTGCAGTGCGTGCAATCAAGCAGGCCAAAAAAAGCCCGCCGGCACCCCGAGGAAGTCCGTAGTTAAGGACTGAAAGGTACTTATTGACCTTCGTTTATATTAGGTGAACACGAAACGTCCTCACCTAGACTGCTACAATTTGCAGCCTTCACTCTACATGGTCCTGAAGAAAGCCCCCGACCCGATAGGGCAACGATATGGGGCTGAAACATGTCGACCTTACACATGGACACTCTAGTGCGATAGACTGGTAACTCGTCACAGTTTTTACTCGCCGCTATTCCGAACTGAATAAAGGTACAGTTCAGGTAACACGTGGCCATTTTTTAACTCACTTCACCGGAACTCACCTCACTTGAGCACCCCCCTTTTTTATGACTGATCACTACTGCAATAACCAGTGGTTTCTCCTCCGGGTAGAGGATAGCATACGAGAAAAAGAAACCCAATGATGATGCTGTCACGTTTTTAATAAGGCGGAGAATCAAGATACACCACCTCACGGCCTGATACGTGAATGAGGGTTTTCTATTGAAAGACAGCAAGAATACAGAACCCTAGTTACTCAGGTACTAGTGATCCATTCCCCATTGATATATTGCATTATAATTTACAAACAACCTACAAATCTTCCATACTCATATTTTGTCAGAGGGGGTACCCAACATAAAAACTCTTGTCTACTAAAGTAGACCCTTGTCTAGTAATCTATGAGATTCCATGTAACAAAAAACCTATCTATAGGCTTTGATTCAGAGTAATAAAAATCCACCCTTAAATGCCTATTGACTTTAACAAATAATTTCCACATTCAATATGGCAGGCTTAGTGCCTTTATCGAAACGTTTCATACTAAACAATCAAACACATAGCCTGTATCATTGGCTTGTCACCCTAAATAACTCAAGCTCATTGTACTGAGCGGAAGCTTTCTACAAGGCAACCATCTGGCATACAGTCATAAATGTACAGACAGACAGACATATGTAAAATTACAGTTGGCAAAACAAAATACTATCGCTCCTAAAACCGGTTAACAAGGCTTATTGCAGTGCATACCTTCTATCTCGACAGTTTATTCGGGTGAATTACCAACACCGAAATCCTTGCTTACTACTGTACTACGTGAAATTCCATGCAAAAAAATATCTGCCTAAAGGCTTTAGCATAGTGTAATAACAATCCATCCTTTAAAACATGGTGTCTTTAATGCATGCTTTTCACAATAAGTCTGGCTTACTAGCTTTGACAGTAATACACAGATCAAACCTATGAATTCTGGCAAGACATTTGACACTGAACCCTTTACCCTTCAACATTGGCTGTACACATTACCCAACACAAGCCTAAGAAGTGCACATAAACTGGCAACCATCATGGATACAGTCATAAAATTACAAATATGTAGAAAAATACAGCTTGCAAAATATTATGCAACCCCTCTCAACAGGGCCTATCAAGAATCATCACAGTGAAAACCCTATCAGAGTGGGTGGCAAACGCCAAAACCCTTGCCTACTACAGTAATCTGTGATATTACCATCCGGTTCTGGTGGCTTAGTGGACTAATGCATCCACTGTAGCATGTGTTCGACTTCATGGTCACAGGTTAAAATTCCGGTGGGTGCACTCTACCTTTCACCTTTCTGAGATCGGTAAAATGAGTACCATTGAGTTGGGTAACAATAAACACCTGTTATTGAGTACCAAGATACCTTTGGGTGAACGTGCGCTTTACAAATTCACATGTTATGTTAATATGTGCAACAAAATACCTACCTCTCTATAGCCTGCTACACAATGTGAAAACAACCAGCTGTAAAAGGCTTACTGGTTTTAACAAATGCTTTTCACCTTTAATAAGCTAGACCAACTACCTTTGTCATAATGTTTCATAATAAGCAGACCAGACCTATGGCATCGGACATAAAGTCTCCAGTGCACCAAACAGGCATCTATCTCATCACCATAAACCACTAAGGCCTACAGCTTTGAGCATAAGCTTTTCCACAAGGCAGCCATCGGACAGACAGTTATAAAATTAGATAGCTATACAAAATTACATTTGGCAAAAGAATATCTCCGCTAAGACGACTGAACAAGAATTCTCACAGACCAAATATTTTCTAGCCACGGTTTGTTAAACTGAGTGACCAACACCTAAAACATTGTCTACCAAGGGAATTTGTGAGATTCCATGTAATAAAATACCTACCTGTAGTCTTTAATATAGAGTAATAGCAAACCACACTTAAATACCTGTCTACTTTAACATATGCTTTTTATAATAAATATGTCAGTCCTAGTGCCTTTCTCTTTAATAATAAGCAGACCAGGCCTATAACCATGATCATAGGCTTCCCACTGTAATCAACTCAGTCCTGCGGTATTGAGTATGAACTTTGCCACAAACAAAAAAAAGTGCAATACCAGCAGTGTTTTTAGTGGAAGCACACAAATGTGTCCCAATAAAATCCTGTATTCAGGGAACACACAATGTTGGAGAGCCACTCTCAAATAATCAATCAGTACTTATATAGTGTTGCTTAACACCCGAGAGGGTATACAGGCACTGTGCTGCTGTGCTAGTCGAAGAGCCAGGTCTTGAGTCCCTTCCTAAAGTGAATCAGCGAGGTTGAAGTACGTAAGTGAAGCAGGAAGGGTGTTCCGGTACTTGGTGGCGAGGCGAGAGAAGGAGCATCCTCAGGTGCGGCAGCAGCGGATGCATGGTATCTGGGTGACGTCAAGGTGAGCAGAGCGGAGGTTCCTGGGAGGTAGGTGACAATTCAGGCAGTGGTTCATGTAGGCAGGTCCTTGGTCATGGAAGGCTTTGTAGGTGTGGGTCAGGATCTTGAATTAGCATCTTTTATTGATGGGGAGCCAGTGGAGGGCAACTATCTCAGGGCACTATATGGGGGGGAAAACTACATACCTAAAAATACCCCGACCTCCACTACAGTTTCTATTTGGCATGTAGCAATGTCTGCGTTGGGTTGGAGAGGCAGGATTACTCAGGCTACTCCTCTGTTTGACTCCGATCAATTAGGTATGCTCTCACAACAACCAGGGTTTGACAAATGGGATCTCATTGTCCTTTTGAAAGTGGGCGACGTATGTGCGAGGGGGGGAGTTGTCCCGTTTGGAGACCTACAAGCCCAATATCAACTCCATGTGGGTGAGACTTTCCGATACCTCCAGGTACGACACGCACTGCATAAAGCAATACCCAAAGGCTCGGATCTGCCGGTCTCTTCCCCATTAGAAGATAGACTATTAGATGACTATCTCCCAGAAAAGGCGATGTGGGTTCTCTTCGGCAGGTTGAGGATCAGTCTGGCTGCTGCGTTCTTGATTGTCTGGAGTCTTCTAATGAGTTTGGTGGTGGTGCCTGCATAGAGTGTATTGCCGTAGTCCAGTCGGCTGGTGATGAGGGTCTGCGTCACAGTTTTCCTGGTGCTGATAGGGAGCCACTTGAAGATTTTGCGAAAGAGAGTGTGAAAGCAGGCTGAGAAGACAGTGCTGACCTGGCATTTCATGGAGAGTTCGCTGTCCAGGATGATGCCAAGGTTGCAGGCGTGTTCTTTAGGAGTGGGTTGTGGGTCTGAGTTCCGATGGCTACCAGGAGTTGTTCCAGAGGGAGGTGTGTCTGCCGAAGATCAGTACTTCAGTTTTGTCTGTGTTGAGCTTCTGATCAGTTGTTCTTCATCCAGGCTGAGACGTTCTTCATACAATTGTGGAAGTTGGTCTTCGTCATGGTGGGGTCTGCTGAGAGAGAGAGAACGAGCTGGGTGTTGTTGGCATCGGAAAGATGTTGATGTTGTGTGTTCTGACGGTATCCACAAGTGGCGTCATGTAGATGTTGAAGAGTGTTGAACTGAGGGATGAGCCTTGAGGAACATGGCAGATGGTGCGCTTGTTGAGAGGTGAAGGGAGGGAGACAGCATCTCTGGGTGCGCCCTGTGAGAAAGGATGCCATCCATTTGAGCGCCTCATCTCTCTCAGTAGGGCTCTGCAAGCTCTTTTATGTTGATTCCATAAGGTCAGGCAAGAGTTGCCAAATCTAAAAATCGATGTAGTTTAGGGTAGCCCTGGGCTCTCAAACACAAAACTGCACTCTGAAAGTTTATGACTGCCATCCCATATGTACTGCTGCCAGAAAAAAAAAAACACCGTAAATTGTCTAGTTATCTAGGACACTTTAATAGCATTACAATGTCATTTGCGTGCCCATGAAAGTTGAAGCTAAATATTACAGCTGATTGGAGGACAAGTACGGTTTTGTGAAAGCACACAACTTCTGCCCAATGAAAACCTGTAATTCTGACTACCAACATGTGGGAGGATTGAAACCCCACTGTCAAGCCAGCCCTAAAGATCAAGGGGAATAGTTACCAATTTCTAGTGCAGTCTGCTGCTTTGTGCTGGTGGAGGGAGCATCGCAAAACCATATCCACTTAGATTTGGCGCTGATGCTCTCTTCTGCTGATCTGGCCCACAGACAGGCAGCCTAATGTCATGCATATGACTTTGCAGCATAGTTGCTGTACGGTGCAGAAGACATTCATTGTTCGAAAGTTAGGAGAAATTAAAACATTTCTTCCGCTTCACGCCTGTCTCTGGGAGGCATTATTTTTTGGCAAAAAGCCCACTCTACTATTGACAGACTATTATCCTATGAAAATAAAATTTTACACTAGAATGTAAATACTTCACCAACAATGCGCAGATTGCATCACTTTTTGTACTGACAGAGAGTGTTAGTAAATCCAATCCAAGAGTAATTATTCTAATAATTTTCAAACAAAACAGGCTAGGAAACCTGTTGTTTATAACGTTTGTACATGACAGTCCAACATTTGTACTTTGGGGCACTCCTGATACCTATTGAGTTTGAGCAATGATATACCTGCCTTGTTACAATACTGAAATGTTGATTTCACGGTGAGTTTTCTTTTTTAATTATAAAATTAAATTTTTCGATCTGTTCTGGCGGGACTAATGCTTTCGAAAGTTCTATATTTTTTATTCAAAGAGACCACCACTATGATTTATCCTTCAAATTTCAACATAAATGACTGCCCATAAGGGAACAATAAGGTATCTGAATTCTAATATTATTGTAACTTGTAACAAAGCTGGAGGAGTAGCCAGAGCTGTCATATCCGAAATTAAATGTAAAATGGAGAAGGAAATGTTCGTTGACAATAAATAGTAATTTATAAAGTGTAACCCAGCAAGAACGCAGAAACAGCTCGTACTAGTCCTAATCACAGTAAAGTGGAACACATTCAAATATAATGGGGGCTGCGACTTGACAGTATCCTTTGGGGTTTTTTAATTGTACAGAAAATTAAACAACTGAACAAAATGAGTACATAATGAGTTAACAATGTCAGTGCTATAAAAATGTATTCAATAAAAAGAAAAGTGAGAAAGTCTATCATGAACCTTTATAATTTGGAAGGCTGGGGACCCTGTATCAATAAGTGTCACATCGACACATAAATTAACACGGACCCAAATTGCAAGACCTCCCATAGCCCTACCACGCGGAGAGGGAATTGCTTGGCAGGAGTAGCATGCATAACCATCAAATAAAATAGGGATGCTCGCCCAGGTCTTCTGCAGGGCAATAATGTCATATTTGTTGATAAAAGTCTGCCAATGGGGGTTTTCAACGTTCCCTCTGAGCCCTGCAACATTCCAACTTAAAAGAGAGTAGGTGCGCACAGTATTCTTTCCAGGTAACACTCCATCTGAAGGGGCAGTAAACTGGCCAATACCAATGTCAATAGACAGGTTTGCCACAGACAGCAGTCAATTAATGTCTACAAGGCCGTCAAATCTATTTGCTGTAGGAACTGTGAAAAGCGCAGTGGGCCTCTGCAATGTGGTTGCAGGACCTTGGGAAGGAGCTCTCGGTGGGATTCCAAAGGTTTGGGAGGTAATTTGACAAGCAGAGGGCAAGTGCTGAAATTCATCACTAGCTATTAATTGGTTGAAAGGAGGACCCATAGGGCTAAATCTGTTCAGATGACAAACAGTTGGCCCCAGTTCAATGTTTTATTGTACAGTTCCTCATAAGCTTCAAACTAGCCCTTAGTCAAAGGAGGGACCCAAATGACTACAGCCATGTATGGACACGTTGCAGGTGGTAAATTAACTGCAGTTTTGTCGAGGACCACCTCACGCCCTGTGAGCCCCTTAGCCAACTTTGAACCTGGAGAAGTCACACTAGATGGACCCAAACCTGTAGCTGCTACAACAATAACATGGGTGTCTTGTTGGGTAGCCCCAATTGGCCCACTCTTCTGATGGTTTTGGCTGACACGCTCCATGGGTGGAGGATTCCTGAGTGGAGCTGAACTCCTGGGAGCCTCGGTATTGGCTACAAAAGCAGGAGCCTCACTGTTGGACAAACTTGCACTTACACGACCTGAAACTGCTGGATGGTGGGTATTATCTTTTCAAGCAGGGGCTGATGAACAACAGCATACCAAGGCAGAAGCAATTTGGTTTCTAAGACGTCCGAACATGACAACAGGGGAGAAATTTTTGACTTCTAATTGAAGGGACAAGTTATCGCTAGCCATGAGCTAAGAAGTCCCCCCCTCAAAGGAGAAATACACTGGGGAGAAAACAAGACTGTTGGACTTGGTCCTTTTTGCAGGGTCATCCCTGAACTTTTTGCCTTCCTCCTGTATTTTTTCTGACCTGTTGTTGGCTGTTTTATGACTCTGGGCACTTTACCACTGCTGATCAGTGCTAAAGTGCATATGCTCTCTGTTATAAATTGATGTATGGATTAGTGACTCCATGATTGGCTGGATTGGTTTACTTGTCAGACCCTAGTACAGTGCACTGAGTGTGCCCAGGGCTTGTAAATCAAATGCTGCGGGTGGGCTTGCAGCACTGGTTGTGCCACCCACAGAAGCAGCCTGTAAAAGTGTGTCTCAGGTCTGCCATTGCAGAGCCTGTGCGCAGTCTGGTGCTGCCATGTTGACTGGGCAAGTGCACCCACTTGCCAGTCCCTAAACCTTCCCTTTTCTTCATATCAGACACCCCTATGGTAGGCCCAAGGGCAGGGCGCATTGTAAGTATAAGGTAGGACATGCCCTGGTGTGTGTGGCATGTCCTAATAGTGAATTACAGCCATTTTTGTTTTTCACTATTGCAAGGCTACCTGTTCCCCATAGGCCAGAATGGGCAGTTTGATTATTACATCTTATAATCCTAACTGACACAGGGAACATGGTAGAAAAACGAATTTAGTATGCCTGAACTCAGAATGATAAAATACATCTTTTAGTGAAGTTGGTTTTAACATTCTGTGTTTGAAAATACCACTTTTAGAAAGTAGGTATTTTCTTGCCTAACTATCCAAGCATGCCTCTGCTAGGTTGTGTATTCCATGTCTGGAGTTTTAGTGACAGGGGCTGGGGGATTCCAGGAGACAGGGTGAGTCAGCACACGGCTGAATTGAGAGATCTGCATGGAGATGGGTGGGAGGAGTTGCACCTGGGACCTGAATAGGGCTGTGCCTTCCCTCCACAATGCTGGCTCCACCTCCTGTGGTGTGTCTGATGTCCCTGGCCTACACTGTGAAAGGAAAGAAGGAGTCTTGTCAACAAAGTGCTCCAGGACTGACCAGAACTGGTTTGGACTAGGCAAAGGCATCTCTGCCTTCAGAGAACAAAGGGAAAATGAGTATAAAAGAGGGGACCCAAACCCCAGAACTTTAGATCACTTTGGGAAACAAGAAGAACCTTTGCTGAGGAGAGGAACCAGAGAAACTGAGGAGGAGACTATCCCTAAGCTGAGTGCTGTTTGGGGGATTGGCCTGCAGTGGTTGCCTGACTGCCAAAGAAAGGAGAAAGGAACTTTGTGTGTACTTTCATCAACTTGTAAAAGTTCTCCAAAGGCTTGAGAGAGAGCTTGCCACCTACTGAAGTCTCAGGGACAACAGACTTCACCCACCAGCTCCCCAAGAGTTCTTTCGAAGTGCCTGCTGTTGTGTTGGGCCTTCTGAGGGACTGCGTGTCGCAAGGAGCTGGAAGTGCGACTCACGAAGAAGAAGCGTGTCGCCGCCGCAGCCGCTGTCGTCGCATCACTGAAGAAGGGTGTCGCCGCTGCCGCTTCGCAACGCAGAAGCGCCTCGCATCGCCGGAGAAGAGGATCGATGTCGCATCAGAAGCCGCTGCATCATCGGAGAAGCGTGTCGCCGCCACAGCCGCTGTCGTCGCATCGCTGAAGAAGGGTGTCGCCGCTGCCGCTGTCGCATCGCATCGCCGAAGTGCCTCGCTTCGCCGGAGAAGAGGATCGACGTCGCATCAGATGCCGCCGCATCACCGGGAAGCGTGTCGCAGGGCCTGTCGCGGCTCAGAAGAATCGTTGAGTCGCTGCACGGCCGTCGGGTGTGCACGCATCGTGTCGCATCAAGAAGAAGACACCATCTTTGTTTCATTGCACCGGATCTTCATCGCATCACGGCGTTGCTGGTCGCATCGCCACGGAAGCGCAGTAAGAAACCGACGCATCACCTCCCCACACCGAGAAGAACCGACGCATCCCCTACGCATCAGTAGGGACCCGACGCATCACCGTTCTTGCGTGTAAGGAACCGACGCTTCACCTACCCTGCAACACTTTCGTTGTATAGCGTTACGCATCCAAAGGTACATTGAACTCAAAGTGTCGCATTTACCATCTAAAGAGAACTGAGCTAATTCTACCATTTTTGAAGTACAGTATTGTGGACTTTTGTCGTTTGTGGTCTTGTGTTAAATCTATATAAAAGATACTTATTTTTAATATACAACTGGTGTGGTGTCCATCTGTAGTGTTGTCACTTGATTACTCTATGTGTTCACAAATGCTTTACACACTGCCTCTGAGATAAGCCTGCCTGCTCGTGCCAAGCTACCAAGGGGGTGAGCAGGGGTTATTTTAGGAGTGTACCCCCTTACCCTGACTAGACGCAAGGGTCCCTATTTGGTCAAAGGTACCCACCTCTGCCAACTAGAGACCCCCAAATCTAACATTGGTGGGCAGCGGTGAGGATTCTCGACTTGCATTTGTGACTCATGTACAGTAATTGGTGTACACTACTAGTGAGTGCAGACCAAACGCAACCACATACTATTTTTCCCTGTTTCCCTTTGGACTTTGGTTTTTGAAACTCTGGTTAGTTGTTGCACCTGTTGGGCCTTGTCAAAATGGAAGTCAGCTTTTGGCACCTGGATATCTACAAGATGAGGGAACTAAAAGTATTTTGCAAGGAGAGGGGGCTACCTGTGAAGAGGAGATCCACAAGGCAGGATCTTGAGGCAGCCCTGCATAGCTATGAGGTGCTACGCTGGGAAGCAACACTAGCAGATGACTCTGAGGAGGAATCTGAGGGGGAGGATCCCCAGCCAGAATACCAAGAGGGCAGTGGCCCTGAGGAGGAAACATTTTGGGAAAGATTGGCTCGTGAAGAGAGGAATCGGATTTGTGCTTGTGACCGGAGGCTGAGGGAGCTAGACCGGGAGTGCGAGGAGATAGAGCGAGCCTTAGCTGAAAAAGAAATATGTGAAGCTCAAGAAGTGAGCTTGGCTGAGTTGGAGGTGGAATCCAGCTCAGATGGTGGCAGCAATATTGAATTTTCTAGTGCTGAGGGAGTAGTACACACACCCAGAGATGTGGCGCCTGACTTGAAGGAGGGGGTTAATATACACCAGGGGGTTATAGGATGTGAGGTAGCTCCAGTGGTGCGCAGTGTCCCTGAGGTGGATTGGGGAACTGGCACAGGGGTTCATAGTCCTAGTGGTGGGAGGGACACTCTACTGACTCTAGATGAGAGGTGCAGGGAGAGGGGTTCCCCCATGGTTGAAGTCCTGGTGTGTGAGTGTGAAGACCGCCCAGAAGAGTGCGGGTTGAGTGACAGAGACAGTCAGATACTGTCTTGCCAGTCTCAGGAGAGTGGTGTGGGGTACGTGTGCAAGGCACTGGATGGTGAGGTGAAGGATAGTTTGGTGGGTCTGTGTGATCCAATTGAGGGAGAGCATATTGTAAGTCCCTATTTTTCAGAGCTATGCCAACACCTGGTGGAGGGTGAGTTCTCTGACCCCAGGGAGCTCACAATGGAGGCAGACCTTTTGGTGGATTCCAGAGGGTCTGAAGAGGCATTGGGGAGTGACCCTAAGAGGAGTGGCTCAGGTGTCTTCCAACCCAGAGTGGTGGGAGAGGTTCAGTGTAGCCCAGCTAGGTCCCGCGGTAGTGGGAGGGGTGTAGGGGCTCACGTCCTGTCTCTGCGGAGAAGGAGTGAGTGTGGGGCTGCGTGTCCCAAGGTGCCCGAAACCCAGTCTCAGGGCCTGGAGGGTTTCTTAAAGGAACACCAGGTTGGGGGCCTAGGCTGTACTAGTAGGCCATTTGAGGAGGATCTCCAAGTGTCAGGAGAACCTGCAGCATCTGTAAACGGAGCTCCAGTGGTTCTGGTATCTGGCGGGGCAGCTCCAGTTGGGAGGGTGCAGAAGTCCAGATTGAGGGGTGAGAGGGGGATGTGCTCCCCAGTGGGAGAGCCAGTGGGTCAGGGGCCAGCCAGAAGGGCTGAGCCTCCTAGGAGTGACCATGGTGATACCACTTCTGTTTTGGGGGGTCTTCACGCACTGTCAGGTGGACAGGGGTCGGGAGATCAGCGCCAGGCAGACTGTCACACAACACATGAGAGATGTGTTACCCTCTGGGAGGGCATGCGTGCTCCCCAGGAAGTCCTGGTGCACCAGGCAGATTCTTACACAACTCTAGAGGAGTGTGTTTCCCTTGGGGGGGTTGGTGTACCCCCCCGGAAGTCCTGGGTTGCGAGGCACAGGTCCAGCCTAAGGGTACAGACCCTGGGTGGGAGGGCCAGGTTCAGGGTGTCCCCCCTGACCTGGAGGAAGGGGCAGCTGCTAACAGTGCCCCTAGCAGTTTGTCTTCTGTGGGTACCGCTCCTGATGGGAGGGGGCAGTACTCTGGAAGGGGGTGCAGAGGGAGGGAGTCCTCGCCTCTGACCCCGGTTCAACTGGAGGGTTTAGACCCTAGGTTGGAGGGCCAGGTTCAGGGTGTCCCCCCTGACCTGGACGCCCAGTTGCAGGATAGAACCCCTGAACTGGTGGGGGAATTGTGCAGGACACCTGCCACAGGTGCCCTGGCAATGCTGGAAGGGGATACCACTCCAGGTGGGAGGGTACAGAGCCCCAACGAGGAGGAGGAGGACCGGGTGTGGGAAAGCCCACCACAGTCTCCAGTCCAGCCGCCGGGTACAGGCCCGGGGCTGGTAGGTCAGTGTCAGGATGTCATACCTGACCTGACAGGAGGGAGAGTGGACAAAGGGTGCCAAGCACCTGGGGCTACTGCCCCCCGCTCTCTGCCGCCATAGAGGTTTGAGAGCCCTGAGAGGCATAAGGCCTGGGTCTCATCCCTGACCACTGTCAGTGGCCACTGTGGCTTGCTGACTGTCTGTTGGGACACACCTGTGAGCAAGTTAAGGTTAGGTGTTGCACAGGTGGTGTCCACAGGTGAGGAGAAGGGTTCCCCAAGGATTAGCTTGGTGGGACCTGAGAGTATGGACAGAGGGATCCAAATAGGTTCAGATTGGCGTAGAACTGGAATATGCCCCTGCTGTATCGGGCCAGGTCCAGGTTCTATCGCCCAAAGCAGGGAAGCCCATCAAGGTAGTGATTGGTCTACCCTGCGTTTTGGCTGGAAGGGGGTTGTGTTGGACTTGGCCCTTTTTGCAGGGTCATCTCTGAACTTTTTGCCTTCCTCCTATATTTTTTCTGACCTATTGTTGGCTGTTTTATGACTCTGGGCACTTTACCACTGCTGATCAGTGCTAAAGTTCGTATGCTCTCTGTTATAAATTGATGTATGGATTAGTGACTCCATGATTGGCTGGATTGGTTTACTTGTCAGACCCTAGTACAGTGCACTGAGTGTGCCCAGGGCTTGTAAACCAAATGCTGCGGGTGGGCTTGCAGCACTGGTTGTGCCACCCACAGAAGCAGCCTGTAAAAGTGTGTCTCAGGTCTGCCATTGCAGAGCCTGTGTGCAGTCTGGTACTGCCATGTTGACTGGGCAAGTGCACCCACTTGCCAGTCCCTAAACCTTCCCTTTTCTTCATATCAGACACCCCTATGGTAGGCCCAAGGGAAGGGTGCATTGTAAGTATAAGGTAGGACATGCCCTGGTGTGTGTGGCATGTCCTAATAGTGAATTACAGCCATTTTCGTTTTTCACTATTGCAAGGCTACCTGTTCCCCATAGGCCAGAATGGGCAGTTTGATTATTACATCTTATAATCCTAACTGACCCAGGGAACATGGTAGAAAAACGAATTTAGTATGCCTGAACTCAGAATGATAAAATACATGTTTTAGTGAAGTTGGTTTTAACATTCTGTGTTTGAAAATACCACTTTTAGAAAGTAGGTATTTTCTTGCCTAACTATCCAAGCCTGCCTCTGCTAGGTTGTGTATTCCATGTCTGGAGTTTGAGTGACAGGGGCTGGGGGATTCCAGGAGACAGGGTGAGTCAGCACAGGGCTGAATAGAGAGATCTGCATGGAGATGGGTGGGAGGAGTTGCACCTGGGACCTGAAGAGGGCTGTGCCTTCCCTCCACAATGCTGGCACCACCTCCTGTGGTGTGTCTGATGTCCCTGGCCTACACTGTGAAAGGAAAGAAGGAGTCTTGTCAACAAAGTGCTCCAGGACTGACCAGAACTGGTTTGGACTAGGCAAAGGCCTCTCTGCCTTCAGAGAACAAAGGGAAAATGAGTATAAAAGAGCGGACCCAAACCCCAGAACTTTAGATCACTTTGGGAAACAAGAAGAACCTTTGTTGAGGAGAGGAACCAGAGAAACTGAGGAGGAGACTATCCCTAAGCTGAGTGCTCTTTGGGGGTTTGGCCTGCAGTGGTTGCCTGACTGCCAAAGAAAGGAGAAAGGAACTTTGTGTGTACTTTCATCAACTTGTAAAAGATCTCCAAGGGCTTGAGAGAGAGCTTGCCTCCTGCTGAAGTCTCAGGGACAACAGACTTCACCCACCAGGTCCCCAAGAGTTCTTTTGAAGTGCTTGCTGTTGTGTTGGGCCTTCTGAGGGACTGCGTGTCGCAAGGAGCTGGAAGCGCGACTCACGAAGAAGAAGCGTGTCGCAGCTGCCGCTGTCGCTTCGCAACGCAGAAGCGCCTCGCATCGCCGGAGAAGAGGATCGACGTCGCATCAGACGCTGCCGCATCATCGGAGAAGCGTGTCGCCGCCACAGCCGCTGTCGTCGCATCGTTGAAGAAGGGTGTCACCGCTGCCGCTGTTGCATCGCATCCCCGAAGCGCCTCGCATCGCCGGAGAAGAGGATCGACATCGCATAAGACGCCGCCGCATCACCGGGAAGCATGTCGCAGGGCCTGTTGCGGCTCAGAAGAATCGTTGAGTCGCCGCACGGCCGTCGGGCGTGCACGCATCGTGTCGCATCAAGAAGAAGATGCCATCTTTGTTTCATTGCACCGGATCTTCATCGCATCACGGCGTTGCTGGTCGCATCGCCACAGAAGCGCAGTAAGAAACCGACGCATCACCTCCCCACGCCGAGAAGAACCGACGCATCCCCTACGCATCAGTAGGGACCCGGCGCATCACCGTTCTTGCGTGTAAGGAACCGACGCTTCACCTTCCCTGCAACACTTTCGTTGTATAGCGTTACGCATCCAAAGGTACATTGAACTCAAAGTGTCGCATTTACCATCTAAAGAGAACTGAGCTAATTCTACCATTTTTGAAGTACAGTATTGTGGATTTTTGTCGTTTGTGGTCTTGTGTTAAATCTATATAAAAGATACTTATTTTTAATATACAACTGGTGTGGTGTCCATCTGTAGTGTTGTCACTTGATTACTGTATGTGTTCACAAATGCTTTACACACTGCCTCTGAGATAAGCCTGTCTGCTCGTGCCAAGCTACCAAGAGGGTGAGCAGGGGTTATTTTAGGAGTGTACCCCCTTACCCTGACTAGACGCAAGGGTCCCTATTTGGTCAAAGGTACCCACCTCTGCCAACTAGAGACCCCCAAATCTAACAAAGACTTTGACTCATTGGTCTGTAAGGAGATTTATCGAAGGGCCAGATCACGGACAATGTCATCACTGTATTTCTTACGAGTTCCCCGTTTAGACTTTCTTAGTGGTGCTGCCGCTTTTGAAGAAGAGGGGCTTGGCGACTTCAACGGATTCAGGCTTAATAGGGACACACATGGTGAGATGCCAGGCGCACCTGCAACTGAGGCAGATAAACAATCCATCAAAAGGGGGCTTGACTAACTGAGTCCAGCACTATAGTTTCTGACCACCACCAAACACCAGTGCTCATGGACAATCTCCTCTCAGAGAGCGCAATCTCTCCCCTAACAACGCTGATTGCCCGCTCATGCATATGATCAATAGAAGTGGTTTTAGCGATTGGGGTAGTAGCAGCACCGGGACCGATGGCCTTCTTTTTCCACATGATGGTTAAATCAATCGACAGTAGTTAACTGGCACAGATGCAGAGCAAGAGTGCCCGATGTCAAACAGTCGACAAGGTCACAAATGAACTCCACAAACAATAGCGCTATTCAAAATAGAGGCCACTATAAAAACTGTACCTTCTGTAACCTTCTGGTGTGACGAGCCAAGAGACCAGGCCCAGCCCAGCCTCTTCCGTCGATGACGGATGAAGACAGACCCGCCCTTGGCCCGGGCAGTCCCACGCTGTGGGACTGTAGAATGCACTTTGTAGCAGTGATCACCAAAGGCCGCCTCCTGGGGCACTGGGGAGCTGGATGTTGTAGTCCAGAAACAATGCAGGCGTGAGTGGCCTCCCGCAAATCTCCTACATGGCGGGATGGCAGAAAACATTTTATAGCGCTTGCTGGTTTCACAGGTGCAGTGAGCACCAGAGACCACCTCCTGGGGCCCTGGGCTGCTTGGTGTTGTAGTCCAGAAACAATGCGGGCGTGAGTGGCCTCCTGCAAATCTCCTGCTTTGTGGGATGGCAGAACATGCTTGTAGTGATGAAGTCCAGACAGATTGATGTAGTTAAGATGATTTATTGTAGATATGTAGATGAGCCCCAACAGGAGCAGCCAGCATGCTGCTCAGCCCCATCACAACTGTGGCTTTTCTTGACAGACACCCAACATTCTGTAATACATCATCATACTGTAACATTCCAATAGCAGAGCATGTGGTGGAAAATGGCATACACAAGCATGGACAGTAAACTAGGATACTACATAGCTTTATAGCATTTGCTGGTTTCCCAGGTGCTGTGAGCATCAGAGATCGCCTCCTGGGGCCCTAGGCAGCTGGGTGTTGTAGTCCAGAAACAATGTGGACGTGAGTGGCCACCCGCAAATCTTACTTAGCATCACAGGGGTGTTCTGTGGGTAGTCCATGAGCATTCCTATGCAACCACCCAAGGTTTTTTTCGTAAATCCCCATCTATAACAGAGGTGTGTGCTAGAATCCGGAGTCTCGCTGAGGCAGGCGTAACAAGGAAAAATCTTTAAATTTTTCTTCGTATTCCCCTGTTTGCATGTGTACTGTATTCTACAAAGACAGAATGCCTTAAAGTATAGTTTTTGTACAAGAAAGCACCCTTTGCTGGACAAAAGCTATACTTACACAATGCAGACACCCTTAAACTGTGGCACAACTGCGTTTGCTCATTGGAGCCAAACGTGCGTCAGCACAGAGAGAGAGCAGAGTAGCACCATATCTTAGTAGATATGGTGCTGTCCTGTTCATCCCGTTGACTCAACGCAGCAGAGCAACTTATTTGGCATGCTGCATTGGGTCACTTCTTTGTAAATTTGTTCCCAGAGTGGGAGTACCTTATGGCTTTCTATGTGTAAATAAATATAAAGAGCAAAATGGTCGTTCAGTGAGCCACATGACTGTTTTGCTTTTGCCACTCTGTGCACCATCTGTGGGGTTACAAAATGTACTGCCATTGATGGTGTTGGACCTTGCCCTTTTTGTAGGGTTATCCATAAACCTTTTGCCTTCCTCCGTCTTCTTTTCTGACTTTTTTGTTGGCTTTAGAACTCAGGACACATGGCCACTGCTAATCAGTGCGAACGTGCATGTGCTCTCTCCTCTAAAACATGGTATGATTGGTAAGTCCCTTGTAAATTAGTATCCTATATATCCAGGGCCATAAAATTAAACGATACTAGTGGGCCTGCAGCACTGATTGTGCCACCCACAGAAGTAGCCTTTTAAACCTGTATCAGGCCTGCCACTGCAGGGCCTGCATTCGCAGTTTACTGCCACGTTAACTTGCCATTTTAACCAAGCCCTAAACTCTCCTTTTATTACACATAGGTCACCCCTTAGGTAGGCCCTAGGTAGCCCTATGGGCAGGGTGCTATGTAAGTAAAAGGTAGGACATGTGCCTTTATTGTGTGGTATGTTACGCCACTAACCTCCTGACATTCAGGAAAGGATTAAAAACCTGGCTCTTTAACCTGTAATGTTGTCTTCCACTTCGATGCCTAGAGGATTGCAGCTAGCTCCAGGACACCCTTGGGTAACCGTCGCGCTTTAGAAATATCCATAACATAACATAACATAACGTATGTCCTGGTAGTGACACACAGCCTATTTTGTTTCTCACTGCTGTGAGGCCTTCTCCTCTCATAGGGTATTATTGGGAGTTCCCTTGTTTACTTTTAAATGGTCATTCCTGATCTGAAAGGAGTAGTATTTCCATGTTTGGTATGTTTAGAATGGTAGTGATAAATCCTGCTTCCTGGTGTAGTTGGATTTTACATTACTATTTTAGAAATGCCACTTTTAGAAAGTGGGCATTTCTCTGTGCTTATGACTCTTGCAGCCTGTCCATCAATTGTTCTTTTTGCATTTATCACCCCGAGTGGGTCGGGTATGCCCAGACGTGGGTCCCGAGCTCTCCATGCCACTGGAGTCAAGCTATCCTGGCTGATGAGGGGTGAAACCCCGAAACCGGTCCTAGGATGCTTGTTTCCAGTCCAGGGAGGACCTGGCCTGGCAGTTCGAGCTGGACTGTTCCCATTGGGCACAGGGTCAAGGCTGATTTGCATATGGCTGGGTTCAAACTGGTATAGCGAGCAAACAAACAATGGATTTAGGCCCAGATCTCTGTACTGGGGTGAATGTATGACTTTGTTCTACATTCTGTCCGTCAATTGTTCTTTTTTGCATTTATCACCCCTAGTGGGACAGGTATGCCCAGACGTGGGTCCCGTGCTCTCCCTGCCACTGGAGTCAAGCTATCCTGGCTGATGAGGGGTGAACCTCCAAAACCGGTCCTAGGATGCTTGTTTCCAGTCCTGGGAGGACCTCGCCTGGCAGTTCGGGCTGGACTGTTCCCATTAGGCACAGGGTCAATACTGATTTGCATATGGCTGGGTTCAAATTGGAATGGCATGGTGAGCAAAGAAACGATGGATTTAGACCCAGATCTCTGTACTGGGGTGAATGAATGACATTGTTCTGCATTCTGTCCATCAATAGTTCTTTTTGCATGTAATTGCACGCCAGCATTCTACTCATTACTTGAGATTGTCAATGAATCAAGCAGGGCATTCGTGAGTATCTGATCAAGGATAAGACCCGACAAACTACTCTATATTCATCATGGCCTGCAGATATCTTAAATATGTACCTGTGTGTCTAGATCTCTGTCTGACGCAGAAGGCTATTTGACCTGTTGTTTGACAGTGTCTGCTGACTGATTGTCTGCTGCTTTATTCTGTCTGCTGCCTGCTTTGACCAACTCCCTTTGCTATTTTCTACAATGCAGCATTTTGCTTATAAGCTTGAAGACAGTACATTTATCACGCAGATGTACAGTACAGCAAATTATTGTGGTGAGGGACGTCCACAGTTTGTTGATTACCTTAGCTACCATCCAAGGAACAGCATCTAGGAACTATTTTTAAATGTATTCTTGTCCTTCCACAGATATTGTGTAAATGATGTATGTTGCCACGCAGGTGGTTGTTGTCAACATGCTCATTTGCTCTTTCAACCCTACCTTTGATTATTTTGCTCTGAGCATTTGACGTCTTCAAATAGATGCTTTCCCTGTAAGGCTATCAGTGCCCCACAAGCCTTTTCTTTTACTCAAAACTTTGCTCCACTTGTCGATCTTCTACTTGAGTGTCTAGTCCTGTTACATGTGAAATGTGTAATATCTCATTAAATTGTCTACAGTTGCCTTCTTTCCTCTCACCCTTGGGATGATGCAACCAGTTTGCACCTTTTGCTTAAGGATCCTAGGATCTGCGAGTGACTTTGGCTGTTCTTAGCCCTAATATTGTCCACAGCATGCAATGCCTGCTATACCTTCTTTAAAAAGTATCTTAGATCTTTCTCTGCTCTCGCTTTACCTGTGCCTGCTTTTGAATTCCAGTCTGCTGGGGGTCAGAAAGGCACATTTCACACTGCAGGAACACCTATACTCATTATGAAAGGTAGCATTCAACAATGGATCTTCATGCCCTCCACACAGTTAGATCCATGTACTTTCTTATTTCAAGTTTTTTCCTTGGGATATTGCTTTGAAAATTAATCCTTGCTAGACCAGGGCACTACGTTCAAGTGTTAGTGTGTTTTCCTTCGTAGGAGGGGTATGTCTAGACAAAGGGTCCCATACGCACTGTGCCACAACTCAAGATGCCCCTCACATGGCCTTAACTAGTCTGGCATTGCTTGTGTTCTTGTTGGACTTTGCCTTTGGAGGAATGCCAAGGACGATTTTCACATGGTTGATCTATAACTGTAGTAGCATAGGGGATTAAAACAATGGGCTGGCATGCAGCCCAAGTGATTTCCAATGGCTGAGAATTTCGCAGGCTTTTCACTGGTCACTCTTTGTTTTTCTAATGTTCAGTAAACACCTGTCAGAGGAAGAGAGGCATTGACCAAACAATTAGATGAAGGACAGATGGCAATTCTTACATGTACCATGGTAGAAAATGTGAAACTTCTCAGAGATAGACAGGCAGACAGACCCACTCTGTTATGCCTTCTTTTGTAGCAGTGGGGTGTGAAAAGGGGAGCACTGTCAGGATTTAATTTGAAGAAAGGATTCTCTGAGACCTTCAGGCACCTCCTTCCATGGGAAAGACGACAGATAGGAGCTGGATAGAGGTGGGCTTCACTCTGGTCACCAGAGGGCTGCACAAGTAGTGGCAGGGACTGACATCATCATACTTGGGAGTGGCACTAGGGAGCCAGGGGAGAAAATCCTGTGATGAGAACGATAGAAGATGATGCCGATATTTTATTTTGGTAAGTGTAGGGCAGTACCCCAATCATAAATTTAGGCTCCCATCTCTCACAACTTAGGAGTCTGATGGGAAAGATAAGAGGAACAGGCTGTTTTTTGTAGGACAATATTTTGTTTCCGATATTCTGCCTGAATACCACAGGAGCCATGCCAGCCAATGTTTAATGTGTCCTTCATGGACAGAAAAGGATCTGCTAGAGTGCTTTTGCTGATGTGAGGAGTGAAGAGAGAGGGCCTGATTCACAAACGTAAACTTGCACTTTTGTGTAAGTTTATGGGTTTTTTGGTATTCACAAACAGTTAGAAATGGGGGTTGCTATTTGGCAATGGTTTGCACCGTTGTTCAAATAGGGACCCTTGCTTCTAGTCAGGGTAAGGGGGATTCACTTCTAAAATAACCCCTGCTCACCCCCTTGTAGCTTGCACGAGCAGACAGGCTTATCTCAGAGGCAGTGTGTAAAGCATTTGTGAACACATACAGTAATACAGTGAAAACACTACAAATGGACACCACACCAGTTTAGAAAAATAAGTAATCTTTATCTAAACCAAACAAGACCAAACGACAAAAATCCAAAATACAGTAATAATAATATGACTTTTAATTAGTAGAAATAGTTCAGTTCAAAGCAAATTGCAGATGCGACACTTTTCACACAAAGTACCTTGGATGCGTCGCGCACACAAACAAAAAGGGCCGCAAGGAAGGTGATGTGTTGGTTCCTTACACTCAGGGAAGGTGAGGCGTCAGTTCCTTGCTCCGGGGGAGGTGATGCGTCGGTTCCTTGCTGCTGTGCAGGGGAGGTGATACGTCGGTTCCTTACTGGAGAGGAGGTGATGCGTCAGTTTCTTACTGTGTGGGGAGGTGATGCGTCGGTTTCTTACTGCGTCCCCCAATGATGCGACAGACCAGACACCTCGATGCGATGATCCGGGATGATGCGTGGATTCTTGCAGCCGCACAGCAGGGCTTGCGTCGGAATCGGTGCGGTGAGCTCGGACTTCGGAGACCGGTGCACTCGAAGCAGCGTGCTGCGATTTCTCGAGCCGCGGGCAGGCACTGCGACGGTTTCTTCGGCGATGCGCCGGAAACAGGCGCGGATGCGTCATGCTTCTTGTTATTGCGTTGCTTTTCCAGCTCCCAACATCCAGAACAACCTCCCGAGGCTAAGATCAGCTACAGACACCTCTTGGCAGGTCAGAACTCCTTGCAAGGAAGTTCAGGGGAGCTGGGGGGGAATTCTTTGTGTCCCTGAGACTTCAGAACAGGAGGCAAGCTCTTCTTTAAGCCCTTGGAGATCTTCCTCAAGCAGGGGACACAGCAAACAGCAAAGTCCTTTTCCCTTTCCTTGGCAGAAAGTAGACACTGCAGGCCAACCCCAGACAGCAAACAGCACAGGGGCAGTATTCCTCCTCAGTTTCTCCATCTCTTCTCCTTGGCAAAGTTCCTCTTGATTTCCCAGAAATGATCTAAAAGTCTGGGCCCCTCTTTTTATACAGTAAATCTCTTTGTTCTCTCCTGGCCCAGGGCTCCAAGCCCAGTCCAAACCAGTTCTGGGGGGCACTTTGCTAGTGCACAACAACCTCCACTGTCAGTGGGAGCCCTGGCTCCAGACACACCACAGGGGGGCAGAGCCATCATTGTGGAAGGCAGGCACAGCTCTATTCAGATGCAGGTGCTACTCCTCCCACCACTCCAAATGCAGTCCAGGCCTATTCAGCCTAGCGCTGACTCATCCAGATTCTTTGGAGCCACTGCACATCCCCAGCCCCTGTCACTCCAAAGCCAGACAGTCAATACACATCCTAGCAGAGGCACACTGGATGTCTAAGCAAGAAAATACCTACTTTCTAAAAGTGGTATTTTCAAACACAGAAAGTAAAAATCACCCTCACTAAACGATGCATTTTAACATTCTGAGTTCAGGCATACTAAACTTTATTTTCCTATCTGGTTCCCAGGGGCAGTTATGCTTATAAGATGTTATAAGCAAACTCCCCATTCTATCCTATGGGAATAGATAGCCTTACAATAGTGAAAAACAAAATTGGCAGTATTTCACTATCAGGATGCCACACACATTAGGACATGTCCTACCTTTCACATACACTGCACCCTGCCCACAGGGGTACCTTGGGCCTATCTTAGGGGTGACTAACATGTAAGAAAAGGGAAGGTTAAGGCCTGGCAAGTGGGTGCACTTGCCAAGTCGACATAGCAGTACTAGACTGCACACAGGCTTTGCAATGGCAGGCCTGAGTTACATTTACAGGCTGTTTATGTGGGTGGCACAAACAGTGCTGCAGGCCCACTAGCAGCATTTGATTTACAGGCCCAGGGCACACACAGTGCACTGTACTAGGGACTGACTAGTAAATCAAATCAGCCAATTATGGAAACACCAATCCATACATACAATTTACAGGGAGAGCATATGCACTTTAGCACCGATCAGCAGTGGTAAAGTGCCCAGAGTCATAAAACCAATAAAAACAGGTCAGAAACAGAAGGCCACAAAGCAAAAAATCTGGGATAAACCAGCTGTAAAAGCCAGGTCTAACACAAACTATGAGTTAATAGTGAGTTTATGACTGCAGAGACTCCACCTTCAGGCACATAATTAGGCACATAACAAGAAAGGCATGTCTTAAGGGTAGATTGATTGTCAGAGGTCATGCCAGGTTGCCGATCCAGCCGCTCTAAGTCCAAGACCTGACTCTGGGAACTGTGCTGTGCTGAAGTTAAACCTAGCCGAATGCACACATTCTTAATCCCCCAACTGAGCTCTGATAAGGAAAGCTGAACTAGCTGTTCAAAAGTATGATGTATGATCCATCTTGAGAAACTCAAAAGGCAGATTTGCTATTTAACACTGTAGCTACCATTTAGTATAGCTCTTAGAAATAGCTCTGGGGGTTACCATGTTGAGAACAGCTCACTAAAATGCTAGGAACGTTCTGCTTGTTTTCACTGATCATAACATGCCTCACTGCTCTCGCTTTTATATTCTGTGTGGTTACCATTGTTATTTTATGCACCAGACTGAGGAGTTTAAACTAAACACTTTATTCTACATGTCCATGTTCCTTGATGTCCTAGTGTGCTGTTCACAATCAAATGTTTGATTAGGTTGCACTATGTCCCTGAAATTTGAATCCGACTGATAGTAACTTGAAAACGCTTCCTGTGCAATATTGCTCAGCTGGTCCGTGTCAGCGGTGTGGTCCAACTGCTTTCCCTAATTCAAAGCTGGTGCATTGAACTAAGTCCTTGCATCAGGTGTCTAGGGAACCAACCCCAGCGAATGTATGACGGAATTCCGCATGCAT
This sequence comes from Calotriton arnoldi, assembly GCA_963921515.1. Taxonomy (NCBI): domain Eukaryota; kingdom Metazoa; phylum Chordata; class Amphibia; order Caudata; family Salamandridae; genus Calotriton; species Calotriton arnoldi. The sequence continues at coordinate 1,369,198 of CAWUFW010004549.1, forward strand.
TTTTCACGCATGCCTTCGGAGCTCGGTCATTTGAACGAATGCGTCTTTAGCACACATTTGTTCTGCACGCAAGTTGTTTTAAAGACTTGCCTTTGGGGGATGCTGAATATTGGAATAGTTTAATTTACTATTCCAACTCCAGTCTGCACAACAGTAGGGAAGGTGTTGCACTTTAATTCCAACACCACTCCACCATTGTGCCTCCTAAAGCAAGTTGTTGTAACGACTTGCATGCAGAATGATTGCGTGCTAATGACACATTCGTTCTGTTGCCGGCGCTTTGAAGGCACAGGGTGATTCCGGCTTTGTCTTACAGGACGTTTGCCACCCCTGCAGCTGTGCCTGGATGTGTGACAGCATAACTCAAGCAAAGAAGTAGTAATGCATAGGCAAGAAGAATGCCTGTGGGTTTGTTTGTTCTGTGCAATTGCAGAGAGATTTAGTTCGTCAATGGAGTAGCAAAAAGCCTTTTTTCATTTATTTCTGCCAGTGCAAGGTATGAATAGGCTTGTCCTTGGACATGGTCAACGTAGTCCCTATCAACACGTGTATCACCCGTCTCCATTAATCACTTTGAATCTGCGAAGAAGTTGGCACTATCGAAACGAAGCGCTTGATGAACTATCTCACCAATGAAACTACTAGTGCACAGACACAAAATAGAGCTTAGAAATTAGTCCTCCCCTTCACGTAAGTGTGTCGCCCTTTCTCTCTCCCCACCCCAAAATTCAGTGCACATTAAACTTGAGTTGCAGCACAGAATACTTATGTTAGTACTTCGCAGAGTACTGTTGTGTGCAGCACAGGGCTGCTTCATGGCACCTTTTTGTTTCAGACTTCGATAAGCTAATGTAGTTGCCATGCAGGATTTACTGTGGTATGTTTGGTAATATTTTTAGGTACAGTTAGCAGTGAGGGGCTTCGATGTGAAGCACTTTTTAGCGTGGCCACATCATCCTTGTTTCTATTGAATTGTCTTTAATATGTAAATGACTACTGTATCTTTTGCCATATAATTGAACAGGTTGTTCTGTTTCAGTCATGGCACCCTTTTGTTCATTTTCATGGTTGTTACTGTCTATACCTGATGTGGGTGACTTGCTTTCATCTCCTTCATGCACATGAGGCGGAGTCAGCTGCAAGAATGTAAATTCATTTATGACAGGCAACTACACAGACTTCAGACAGCTGAGGTAAGAGTGACTGTGAATGTGCTATCAAAGATTGTATTCCAAGCACAAGGCTGAGTGAAAGGGAAGCCGTCAGGAATAAAAACAGAGTCCTGTTGGTCACATTCTGTTTCATTCTCTATGGTTTATCTAGCATATCCTGTGAAAAATGTAGATGGGATGATGGGGAAACAGGTGATCCTTTGTAAGTCGTTGTAACGACTTTCGTTGTAAAAACCGCAATCTAATGGCATGCGATGTAATGCATGCGTTCTAAAGGTTGTTTCCCCAGCAGGCCAGCTGCACGCTCCTTTAACTTGAGCTTGATCAAGAACTGTGCTCTGCTTGTCTCTGTTTTCCTAATCTGGGTCACCTGCTAACCTTTTATCAACTCTTTCTCTGTTTTATTGAGGTTTACAGATTTCTGGTCAAATCGTATGCCCATTGAATCCTAGAGACCCTGCAGTATGTGAATGCAGATAGTTACAACTGAGGTCACACAGCAGGGGTCAGTGACCAGATCTTTTCTCTATTGTCACCCTCTTTATTCATATCTTGTGTTTCTCAGTGATCTGTATGTGCAGTAATCACTTTTTTGTATATTGTGAGGGTGAGATACGAGTAACATCGTTGGCTGAACATTTAGGTACCTACAGTTTGTAATAAGTGTTCCAAAATACATCTCCAGGAAGGCCCTATGAAGATGGAGTCAAGCTGCATCCCGATGTTCACCCCTGATGCCATTGCATGAGCTTAGTTTATATCCTTCCCTCTCTAAAAAGCACAACGCTAATGGGTGGTATTTACAGGCTCGCTTTATAATGCTGTGCTAAAGTCTTTAATTGATACTTTGGAACTGTGTGCAATGTACTTTGATGCAATCTTCACATAACCATGCGTGTTTGGATAAAAGAACGAACATATTCTCAATCAATCAATCAAAGATTTATAAAGCGCTGCAAATCACCCGTGAGGATCTAGAGCTCATAAGTTATTTTATGGGGAGATCTTTAAGCTGGACTTTATTTTGGTGTCTGGACCCTTATCCTCTCAGCATGCAGAGCCAGCAACCGCATGAGAAGCTGATTCTTAAACAATTTATGAAAGGAGGGTCAGGTCTTTTCACAGCAGCCAGCTGAGCAGCACAGTACACTAACCACTGCAGTCTTCCTTCGGATACCCAGAGTCTCTTCAAACAATATCTGTTTGGAGTTTTGTGAAGTGGTGTATTCTTCCATTGGAGGAGTCCTTTAAAGATCATTGATAGGCCTTTCTGGAAAATGGGAGACATAAATTCTACCAATGAAAATGCAGTTGACAGGTCTTCTCAATTTACTGCACTAAAAAGGAAAGTCACTTGTGGCAGAAATGTAACTAGCATATAATGATCCAGCAGAGATCTTTGAGGTTGTAAATGTATTTTTCAGTTTATCACACCTCATGGAATTATTTTGTTAATATGTTTAAATCAAAGCATGACCAGCCTTTTATTTATCCTGTCTTATGCTTTCTAATGGGAAGTTTCTCTTGGTCTTCTATTTCGATCCAGAATTAAACTCTTGTCAGACGATGCACTGGAATGTAAGATAAGCAAAATGTATGCTCTCACCAGTCGAAAATAAGACATCGTATGTAAGAGTTGAACAGTTGCCTTTGTTTTGTCTAAAAGCTGTTTATGTAGGCACTGCCTGTGATTAGATCTATAAGGACATGGCCAGCAGTGCTGTTCTTGGCTCCCTTAGATCAAATGTTTCATCTCAGCCTAGCATCTGTTTTTTTTGTTCTTCCATGTGGTAGATATATGGCCTCACTGCAGTCCTGCCTACCTTTTTGATCAGTCAACCGCCATTTGTAAAACTGGACTTTTTGCTCTGTTGTTTAGGAAACTGCTATAGACATCAACAAACCTTCAGACAATCAGTAGAAGGCATATCATCAACTATTACACTCTTTGGCTTCATTCATCCATCAACTCACTTGTTTATCCAGCAGTTTATTAATTTTGCTAGTCACCCACTCAACCAACCACACACACAAACTCGCCTTATAAACTAGTCTGACCTATGGCTTTGCCAATGCTTGTTTCCTGTATGTAATAACAACCATTCCAGAGCTCTGTTCTTTTCCCCAACTCACCATACCATGAAGCTGTAACCCCATCTCCTTTCCTGTGACACCTTGGCCCTGCAATAGCTTCACTCCCTCACAAGTACCAACCGCTTCACGTTTCATTTATTGATATGTGCACCCAATTCTGTGTGAATTCTGCAATGTGTATGTCACCATATTCCATTTTTAGCAAATTCTACACCAAGCAGTAAACATCATTCCCTTAGAAGTCCTAATCTTCTACATCCTTAATAGCATCAATTGAAACAGTCATGTCAAAAAATATACCAATGATCTTCCACAGACATTTCTAAGCACAGTAAAGAGAAACGTTATAATCAGTACAGTACTGTTAGACCTGGCAGCCTTGGCGTGGGTTTCCCCTGCATTTTCTGCTTTTGCCTCCTGTATTTATACCATGTGATGGATTTCGTTTTGCTGGTCTAGATGCTTTGGGCACTTTGCCACTGCTGTTCAGTGCCAAAGTGCAAGTGCTCCCTTTGTAAATTGGTGTTATGGATTGGTGTTTCCATGATTGGTTTATTTGGTTTACTGTTAGTGTGCCCAGGGCCTGTAAACCAAATGCTGCTAGTAGGCTTGCAGCACTGATTGTGCCACCTACACAAGCAGCCTTGCCACAAGGTCTCAGGACTGCCATTGCGGAGCCTGTGTGCAGTCTAGTACTGCCATGTTGACCAGGCAAGTGCACCCCCTTGCCAGGCCCTAAGCTTCCCCTTTATTACATGTAAGACATCCCTAAGGTAGGTCCAAGGTACCCCTGTGGGCAGGGTGCAGTGTATGTGAAAGGGAGAACATGCCCTGATGTGTTTGGCATGTCCTGATAGTGAAGTACTGCCAATTTCGTTTTTCACTATTGTAAGGCTATCTGTCCCATAGGATAGAATGGGGAGTTTGCTCATAACATCTTATGAGTATTACTGCCCATGGGAACAAGATAGGAAAATAAAGTTTGATATGCCTGAACTCAGAATGTTAAGATGCATCTTTTAGTGAGGCGGGTTTTTATATTCCGGGTTTGAAAATACCCCTTTTAGAAAGTAGGTATTTTCTTGCCTAACTGTCCAGTGTGCCTCTGCTAGGTTGTGTATTGACTGTCTGGCTTTGGAGTGACAGTGGCTGGAGATGTGCATTCTGTTCAGACAGCCACTTGGGGGGTTGTGGTGTGTCCTGCCTTTCCAGGGTGAGTCAGGGCTGTGGTGAATAGACCTGGGCTGCATTCAGAGTAGGGGGGGGGAGATTTCTTTCACACCTGAATGGGCCTGGTCTGCCTTAGACAATGCTGTCTCCACCTAATGCCAGGAAGCTGCACCAGTGAGGACAGAACTGGTTTTGGCTGGGCAAAGAGCCTCTCTGCCATAGAGAGCAAAGAGAATTGCTGTATAAATATTGGGGCCCAGACCCCAAAACTTTAGATTACTTCTGGGAATCAAGAGGAACCTTTGCCAAGGAGAAGAGCTGGAGAAAATGAGGAGGAATACTGCCCCGGTGCTGTTTGCTGTCTGGGGCTGGCCTGCAGTGGCTACTTTTTGCCAAGGAAAGAAGGACACTTTGCTGTGTGCTGTGTCCCCTGCTTGAGGAAGATCTCCAAGGGCTTGAAATAGAGCTTGCCCCCTGTTCTGTAGTCTCAGGGACACAAAAACGTCACCCCCAGTCCTCCCTGAACTCCTTTGCTGGGAGTTCTGACCTGCTGAGAGGTGCCTGCCAGTGTCTTCGACCTCTGGAGGTTGTTTTGGGACTGGGAACTGCAAGAACTGTGAAAATCAATGCATCGCCTGTTTATGACGCATCGCAGTGGTGCGAGAAGAATTTTCCGACGCAGCGCCTGTTCGCAGCTGAAGTGTCAGCCGTGCGACGAATCCTGTGCACCGAGCTCCGACGTCCGAGATCACCGCACCGATTCTGATGCAAGCCCTGCTGGGGAAGAACCGACGCATCGAGGGGAAGCTGCGCATCCTGGGTCTTCACGCATCGGATCATCACGCATCCCATCGAAGCGTCAAGTCTGTCGCATCGTTGGGGGACGCAGTAAGAAACCGACGCATCACCTCCCACGCAGTAATAAACCAATACATCATCTCCTCTCCTGTAAGGAACCGACGCATCACCTCCCCTGCGCAGCAGTAAGGAACTGACGCATCACCTCCCCCGGAACAAGGAACCGACACATCACCTTCCCTGAGTGTAAGGAACCGATGCACCACCTTCCCTGCGACCCTTTTTGCTTGTCTTTTTTGACGCATCCAAGGTACTTTGTGTAAAAGTGTCGCATCCCACATTTTCTTGGAACAGAACTGTTTCTACCTTTTAAGAATTATATTTTTAGTACTGTATTGTGGATTTTTGTCGTTTTGGTTTAGATAAAGATTACTTATTTTTCTAAACTGGTGTGGTGTCCATTTGTAGTGTTTTCACTGTATTACTGTATGTGTTCACAAATGCTTTACACACTGCCTCTGAGATAAGCCTGTCTGCTCGTGCCAAGCTACCAAGGGGGTGAGCAGGGGTTATTTTAAAAGTGTATCCCCTTTACCCTGACTAGGAAGAAGGGTTCCTACTTGGACAAAGGTGCAAACCCTTGCCAACCAGAGACCCCCATTCCTAACAAGTACAATAAATACAGGATAGCATGAGGCATGTGTAAGTGTGCATACAGTAGGAGGACAGAGCCTTTACAATGATATAGTACAAAAGGTTATTTTCTTCTTACAGGTAGTGCATACATAACTCACTGAAATGGCCCACTGAGCAATCCACAATCAGTCATCAAATGTGTGGTGAAAAAGACAGCAGCCACTCTATTAAAAAATCATAATTACCGTAAAAGAGTTTAACTGGCCATGGTTCTTTATAATACTTTTTGAGGTCTGGCTACAGATAGCACTGGACACAGTACTACATGGAGTAGGTCTTGAGTCAACCTCTTCTTCATAACCAGGTGACTTTCTAGTCTATCTCCTTTCCCTGCACTTTATTGGTTGGTTTTCCTCCCTATTTATGTGCTTGTCCTACCCGAGGAGCATTTCTTCTTTATCCTCACTTTTGATTGGCTGAGTTGTATCCATCTGTGCTGATGTCTGGGACTATTTTTCTTTATTTCTCATTTTGTTTCTCATTTAGCACTCCATGCAGCACATGCCCTACTTATTCCTATGGCATATAGAGTGCGTTCACTAGCTTTACTTACCTTCCTTAGTCTCTGTCCTTCTTTGTCTAAAACCAAGCACTGCACTCTATCGTTGGCCTCCTCCGTCTCTCTCTCTCCTTCCCTGCTCCCAGTTTGAGAAAGACCTTGAGAACCCTGCGGGTATACACGTACATTCTGCAGCACACCAGCTGCCAGGTGGCGGGTTTGGTAACAAGGATGGATGTTGTCAAGCAGCACTTTCATGCGCCTTTTGGGACCCTCTTTGCTTTGGCTTCTTTCCCTCCCCTGCCTCTCTCCCCGCACTCCTGTCCTGCTACCCCTTCCCCACTCCATGTAGGCCATAGGTATAGGATTTGCCAATGAGAGACTCTTTTAAAATGTGCTGCAATCGGCACAGGCAATAACGGCAAACGGCCATTTTGAAAGTGTATTTGTTATATTTTCAAGATGGCTGCTACCTTGTGTGATGCAAAATGGTGTGGCACAATATGGCAGGCAAAATGAAAGTGTAGAAAGTAACGTTTTCATACTTTTAACCCCTTGCATGCTCACGACGGCCCCCAGCCGTCACGCGTTACAGTGGGCGTGTGCTCACGACGGCTGGGGGCCATCGAAAACCCGCCCACGCGTTAATTCTCCCGCACAGCGGGAGAATTTACCACGCACGGAAGGGGTTAAGATGGCCTCCACATCGAGTGATGCAACATGGCATGATGCAACATGGTAGTCATGACATTAAGCATAAAGAGTGCTATAAAAGGATGTTGCAGTTTTGGGCGAATAAAATATGGAAATATTGTTCACTACTGTTTAAGAAAGTATATGAAGTCATTAACTTTCAATGTCAATTTCTTCAACAAAAATGTGAGGCAAAGTTTATTGTTTGTTAAAATAATACATTACATCAGTTGTCCAAGATCCCGTTTCTGTCTGATGTATCCTGTAGGTGTACACATAACCTTGGAATCTGCAAATGGAAAAATACAACTTCTTAATAACAGATCGTCATTTATCAAGCTTATTTGTTTCCTTAGAGACTCACAATACTTTGAGCACAGAAATAACATGACAGTTTGGATACTAATAATACATTGGTCCAGCATTTAAACATATCTTCAATAATTAATTGCAACATAGTGAACATCAAATACTTCGTGCCTACTATATCTCACTTTTCCTCTTAGTAGTCATAAATAAACTTCAAGGTGTTACTACGTCACAGTTTTATCATGTGCTGGGAATGCCTAGAGCTAGACATGCATCTGGTTTATTAATATATTCAAGACTATTAAAAGTTTCTACCACCTACCTTTGCACTAAATAATTCAGACATTTTGAATTAGAGGACTGACTAAAAGCATCATAGTGTCCGAATTCGTCTGTTATCCGAAATGTCCCTTGGTCCTCCTTGTACTGCTCTTGGTACCCCTGACCCCAGGGCTCATGAAGACAGCAGCAGGTACAGACAACAAAAGGGCAGCTATAACCTTGTTTATTTTCTGTAATTGTGTTCCTTGCTTTTGTACAAGTCCCCCAGCAGCCAATGGGAGCTGTTGAAGGAGGTCAACCTTGTGATGGAACCTGTAGACCCAGGCTTTAATCCTAGCTTTGGCAAGTGATTACAAATATGTGTGATTTTGAGCAAATCACAATCAGATTTTTCTCCTATTGCAAATACGTATGCAAAAAGCTGGAACCCGAGCAAGGCCATGAAACAAAGAGATCCTGAGACCTCATAGGCTTCACCTTTATTAATGCATGGACAAAAACAGACCTGCATCAATCAATCAAACACATGGATGGTAAAGTCCAGGGAAAGTACACAAAAAGATGGCAAAATCACAAACACTGCAGTGATGGAACATCCACAGCCACACACTTCAACATATTATTGATCAGCAGGCCAACACACCTCCCAATATATATGGGCATTGAAACACTGCCATGACAACTTGTGCTATAAAATGTGCACCTCATCACAAAAACACTATGCAAGAGTACCAACAGATCAATAAAAGGTGCTCATAAAGCAGTAGTAAAAAGGAAACCCATTTACTCATGCTATAGTAACAGGATAAATGAATTATACAGTGTTTCACACAGACACACACACGCACACACACACACACCACACACACACAAGGATACGCACAGCCCCATACCACACATGGATAAACCCTGATGGCCATGATAGCTTTATTTGAGCACAGCACTATCATATAATACAGAGGGCATGAGCACCTAATATGCTTGACTTCAGGGACATTCAATTCTCTGTTTTTCAAGTAGCAGGTTAATGTGAGCAAATATCTTGCTCTGTGAGGAAAAGACAAGATAGTTATATGAACGTGATACAGGTTACTTGGAACACTTAGGGGCTTATTACGATGTCGGTCAGAGTTGCCTCCAACAGACACCGTCTCGGTACCAACTGACCGCCGGTCGGTGGTTCCGACCGCCTGATTGCAATGCGACCGAACACTGTTCGATCACATACTCACTTTTCTCTATGGGAGCTTGTGTTACAGCCATAAACCGGCCGTAATATAGGCTCCTATAGAGAAATGGGTGTGTGTGTAAAACCCTGCACCCTGTGGCAGGGACCCCATGGTGCCCCCTCGACCACCAACCGTAGGTCGCGGTGGTAAGGGGGGGCCCCAAAGTCACTTTCTGACAACCTTTCCATGTCAGAAAGGCCAGCACGGAAAGGCTATGGGAAACCAACATCGTAACCCCGACGGCGGAAACGCCTTGCATAGGGGATTACTGTGCAGTTCCGACCAGCCAGATGACTCCGAGAGCCGGTCGGAACCGCGTCAGAATGACCGGCCGGTTTCCGTTCCAACCACTGACATCGTAATTGGGCGGTTGGACCGCAAACCGAGCGTGTTGGTCGGAAAGCCTACAACCGCGGTCGGAAAGCTTCCAACTAGTGGTTGGAGGCTTTCCGACCGACATTGTAATAACCCCATAATATTGTGGCACTAATAAAAATCGAGAAATCTAAGATTTTACCAGATTAAATAACACAATACTGTGTCATGATGTATTGTGAAGCGCATCACCACAATATTAGAAGGAATCATTAAACATTGGCACGAACACCGGTCTGGAAGCAAGGCAGAATGAATCATGGGTTCGGTTGAAAATACAGTCACTAGCAATATTCAGTATGATTTATTTTCGTTGTGACTCGTGTTTGTGGAACGTCTACATCTGTCCACTTCTGCCAATTCTGCAGGGCTCTAACAAGGGGAAATGATACAAAGGTAAGAGGTAAAGTAGGAAAATCATGACATGACTTTAAATGCGGAAGGTAGTATTCATAGATCAGTAGGATTATAGCATGAGTGGAGAATTTCATGATATGGGCCCAGAAGTAAAAAAGGCAAATAAAACAAGCAGTAGTCGTCCCTTTGCAGAGTTCTGTGTCCAAAACCTGGTTCTGACAAAGACATGTCTGGTTTAGGTTTTAGAGAAAGTATTGATTGAGTTTGTACACTAGTGTACAGCTTTCAGCGGTTCCTCTCCACTGTGCTTGGACTATATTCAAAATTATTTACATTTGTTCCTTGGCACCATCACTCATCGAAGCCTACAATATTGCAGGAATTGCCTACATGAAAATAGGGCAGCATTATTGCATCAATGTCCTCAATATCTAAATTATGTATCATATATTGCAGAGGTCAGCATTAAAGCAGGTGTAGGTGTCATTAATACCCAAAATGTCAAAAATGACTCGTATTATGCAACAGATGCCCACGATACGCAATGAATGCCACTGTACTGCTAGACCATTAAAGTGCAATGGGTGCCAAGAGATGTCCATAAGTTTCCAACAATTACTGTTACCATTGTGCACAAGCCAGCATTTTACTCAGGGGTGATGGGAAGGCAACGAGCATCATCCATTGGATGCCCAAAGATTGTCAAGAAGGACCATCATTATGTGAGGGTTAGTGTTTTATCATAGGTAAGCAATGTGCATAATTCTTTGGATGCCCACAAGTTGCCAAATATTGACACTATTGTGCCTGGGCCAGCATTTTATTTGGGGTGCTCACAGGTTCCCAGGAATTACTACCATTGTGCAAGGGCAAGTATTTTACTTTGGTGGAAAATGGCCATCATTCCTTTGATGCCCACAAGTTACAAGAATGATTGCAATTGTGCTCGGGCCAGACCTTTTAAAGGGTGACCAATAAGCATCATCATATGGATCCCCACAGGTTGCAACAAATAGCATCAGTATGTGATTAACAGCATTCTACCAGGAGTGATCAAGGGGCATAATCCCATGGATTCCAACATGGATCCAGTGCTAATCACTAGAGTGGGCAAAGAACATAAATTCACTGATGCCCACAAGTTGCTAAGAAGTGCCATCATTGTTCAAGTGGCAGCATTTAACAAGGGGAGAGCAATGGGCATAATCATACAAAGGCTTATAAACTGCCATGGATTAACTCTATTGTGCTACAGTTCGCATTTTACTGAAAATGCCAACAAGTTGCTAAGAATTACCAGCACTGTGCAAGAGCAAACATTTTACTAGAGTTGGGCAATGAACATCTTCCCATGGACATCCAAAACGTATCTAAAGGTAACCAATAGCACCATGGTCAGTCATTTATGAGGGTAGACGATGCGTATCCTCTCATGAATGCACACAGGTTGCCAAGGATTACCATCAGTATGCAAGGGCCAGCATTTTACCAGGGGTCAGCAAGCAACATAATCCCATTGATACCAACACATTGCTAAGGATTTATACCATTGCCCCAAGGCCAGTATTGCACGAGGGAGGGAAGTAGGCATCATCCCATGGATGTCCACACATTCCAAGTATTACCTCCATTGTGCAAGGGGCAACATTTTACTAGGGATGGGTAATGGAATCATCCCCTGTACAGCTACATGTTGAAATGAATTATCGCCACTGAGCAATAGGTGACATTTCAGCAGTGTTTGCAGTAGGTTCAAAACACCTGACGTGCACACATATACACACAAACACACACACACCCACGTGCAAACACAGGCACTTACACACACACACACACAAACACACAGCATCACTATGTCTTTTAAATTGTCACTGCTGCTGAGGTGCTGCCTTGACTCCCACTGCTGTTCTGGGATGCTGTCCCTCTCCCTCACACAAATCAGTTCCAGTTCCCAACTGGCACTCCTGGGAGGAAGAAGGAACGCGCAGGAGTGATTTAGGCAGTCACAGGAAGTGGGATTGTAGTGTCTGCAGGGGTGTAGAAGGGAGGCCACATGTGGGGCAGGTGGAAGACAGCACGCAGCAAAGACTTACATGGTCTATCTAACCAGCCACCCAGCTACAGTGTGCTTGAGTAGCTGGTCAGAGAGACCTTTGGGCAGTCAAGGGATGGGAGCTCTCATACTTCTTAGTGGTGGGTGGTGCTCCAGCAGAGCTTACCCATCCATGGAAGAATTATTTTAAATAATTTTATCTCCTTGCTTGAAAGACTAGCAGAGGAAACACTTTTTTTTATCTTTTGATATGCAACAGGAAGACTTCGTCCTCCTGCATAGAAACAGGATCGTGGGTATTCCCTTGACGATGTGCAAGGATTAATTTTGGGAAAGCAACAACAAAAGATCGCCTTAAGTGCCTTTGAGTTAAAAACTAGAAAAGGTGTAGAACACAACACATGGATATTCTTCAGAATACATCGGGCAGAAGTGCAAATCCATGTAAAACAGTTGTGCCAGTCTCTGAATGTTCCTAAATAATTGGACAAATAGAAACAAGTTGCACTGCTCTATTGGTTCCTCTTTCATTTCATTTGTGCCAATTTACTTGTCTAACCTGGTGAACCCATGATCTCTATATGGCCTGAAGTGACCAGCATTTTATTACTGAATATCGACCCCCAGAATATCATGGTACAAGAATAGCAAGGATAGCAAAGTATAGATTTAGTATTCCTAACTCAAGATCGTTCTACCTTGAAGATATATGTACAGCATAGGTATATATGTGTGTGTGCATGTGTGTGTGTCTGTGTGTGTGTGTGTGTGTGTGCGTGCGTGCGTGTGCGTGTGTGTGTGTAATTAGGTATAGAAAATCTAGACTTACTGACTGGTTAATATTTTTTTTTATTTTTTTGTTCTTGATATTGTGTTTCATCGTTATTCTGGGTTTGATATTCAAGGTGCACACTGTGACCTGGAGTGTTCATGGACAGATTTCAGGACAAAAAGGATGCATGTTGTCTAGTCCCAGCCACCTCTTCTATATTTTTCTTTCAAACAGTTCATGATGTATAAGGCCCATTCACATACTTAAGTAGCGACATGGCACAATCGTAACAAGGCACCATGCTCACTGGAAAAGGAACCTGGACAGTGGTTCGGGCTTACCCAAAGGAATCTTGTCAGCTTGGGGAGCAGGAGGCTCAGGGAGGGGGAAGACAATTAAGAAGACTCAAGGAAAGGGCTCGGAACTAAACCCACCACTTCCATACCTGATTACCATGGCAGGGATAACATTCCTCATGTGCAGGGCCAAACGAGGTGCAGTAGTGAGCAAAATCTGCTCTGAAGCAAATGTATAGGTATAGGAAAAGGGGAAACCCAGAAATCCTGGGACCTGAGTAGTCAAGTAATAAAGCAAAACAGTGGTCCCTAAAGGGGGAAGTGTGAACCTCTACTTCCTAGGAGAGAGTAACTTTGACCACCAAGAGATTGGTTCAACTTCTCAATAGGACAGTTTTATTATTTAAATGTCTTAAACAATAGAAAAAATTATTGCAATTTTATAAATAAATCAATTTGCAAGTAAGAAGGTGATCCCAAACAGCGCAACAACGCAGTGCAAGTGAAATAAGTGAGTGAAAATAGCGTTGGTGCTATACAATCTATGTACATAAAATAGTGACTGATTCAGGATGCACAAGTGGTTGGTACACACTCTGACACAGATGAAATGCTCCAGAACAAAAAAAAAACAGTATACTATTATTGTGTCATGTCAACGTTTTGACCCTAGGCATACAATTTAGACAGGGTCATCATCAGGACGTAGGTTTGGGAAGCTCCTGCACAATGTATAGGATGAATGTGGAGATATTTTAAAGCACTACTGATGCATGGGATGCTTCAGAAGTGAACTGGCGCATGGGGCGGCTCGGGAGCGGCTGGTAGTAGAGCCCAATCTATGTTGTGTGGTCCCCAGTTAGAACATGTATGCAACAGTGTGGGATTCCAGGTGGGAGCCATGCAGTATGCACTAGTTAGCTCTCCGTGGTTAGGTTTTAACAACAGAAAATTGGAAACAGGCAACCTGTGGCAAGTAGTTACCTCAAAGCGCTGTGCTGGATCGTTCCTGACTGTGGAACATCAAATGAGGGCAAAGATAAATCAAACCATCTAGCATTTATTGCAGTCTCCGATCCCTTCTGGGTGGCTGATGATCCCTATAATGACGTGGGGATCCCTGGATGTAAGTTCAGCTTTTACTCTTAATGAATGTTGAGCGGTGCTCAGTGGAGCTCTTTGGGGGTGGGGGGTTAACGATCAGATATGAAGGCAGTGAATAGGCATGTCTTGAACTTACTTTTTAAATTTTCAAATTCTTGATATTTTGTTGGGGCACAAGTAATTCCAGAGATGAAACACAATAACTCATCTTGACCTCCCTCCATGGGATTTGTGCTTTATTTGTGCATGTGCACTCAGTTTTGCCTTATCTAATCTCACATTGAGATTGGGCGCATGCATGGGAATAATGCCTAGGCCTCAGCCCTCTGTGGAAGAGTTTGTGTGTTTGTATTCTCTGTGCCACGAGAAGCCAATGAAGACTTTTCAATGCTGGGATAATATAGCTGATTTCGTTTTTTAGGTCTCGCCTAGCGATGCAGCGCAAAGCGCTGCTCGCTATACGAGATCTATTGTTGCCGACTTTTGCTCCGATGCGGGACAGGAGATGTGCACGCGCATGGTGCGAGCAGGAGTTGTAATAGCGCCGCAAGCCGTACGCGTGCACATCAACTGTCTGTGCCGAAACTTAACAGACAGGAGATGTGCACGCGTTCGGCTCGCGGCGTTATCACAACGCCTGCTCGCACCATACGCGTGCACATCTCCTGTCCAGGCAGCCGATGCGCACGCTCACGGCGTGTCTTCAGCGTCGTGGTACGGGCTGGAGGCGCCCTTCCGAGAGGAGCACGAGCGGCGCATTCTGCCAACATGGAAAGTTCTGGAGAGGCGCTGCCAGAATCCACGTCAGCGAAATGCTGTGGGTTGAGGTAAACCGGCCCGTCCTTGGCGCTGACACAGGGTCCTGGTGACACAGAGCAGTCCCGGTGAGGGGTAGGTGGCAAACTCAGAGGCCTGCCACACCGCGGACAGCGCGCAGTGTGGGATGTGAGTGGCACCGGCTGCCAAAGCAAAGCATGCCTGTGGGAGCGCGAGGACCTGGCCGGAAGTGAGCTGAGGGTCCATTCGAGCCTTTAATTCCCTGTGGGAAGGATGGAGCAGATTGCTGCTTCCGATGGCGAGCCCTGAGGTTGTGCGTGTTGTTTTGGTAGTACACAACTGAAGACGTCTGGGCCTAGGGAATGTTTGTCCCCTCGGTTAATTTAGCTTCAAAGAAGTATCTGCACTCTTGTTTTAATAGCTGTGACATTGTTGTGCTTCGAAATACTGCTGGGGAGTGTTAAATTGTGTTTGCACATTATTATCAAATATATCACGCTCATGCTGTTCTGCATGCGTCTTCAGCCATCTCCAATCGGTGCACATTCAAACAGATGCTCAACTTTAACAGCCCCTGGAAGCTTGCCTTGTTTTTAAATGCTTCTATCGATATAGATGCAGCTACACGCTGCACTCCGTGCGGGGCCCTCCCCAGGCATTACCTCATGTTCTTAAAAAAATGCTTTTCTCAACATACATGCAGCTACGCGCTGCACTTCGTGCTGTAGGGCACAGCACGAAGTGCAGCGCGTAGCTGCATGTATGTCGAGAAAAACATTTTTGGGACCCGCCGCCATTCACAGCACTCCGTGCTGTGCTCTTCTCCACCATTACGTCATATCGTATTTTTTAAATGCTTTTCTCCACATAGATGCAGCCACGCGCTGCACTGCGTGCAGTGCCCTACTCCGTGCAGTGCCCTCCCCCACCATTACCTCATGTTGCGGTTTAAAAAAAAAATGCTTCCGTTGACATAGCTGCAACTACGCGCTGCACTCAGTGCTCAATTATATAGCTGCGGTTAGCCAATTTCTTAAAAACGATGTGCCATGCCGTGATCAAGCACATCGTTTATCTGACTATTCTGTGCAAAAGAGCAGCACTGTAATATTGGCTAACTCCTCATATTGTACTCTCTATATGTAGGGGGTGGCTTAACGGCTAGGGCGGCCGACTGTGAAGCGGGTTAGATTCTGGTGGGAGGCTCAATCATCCTGGGATTCTGGGCGAATACTTAATCCCATATCAATTAATTATCTAATTCCAGTTGCTAATGCAAAGACATGTGTGAGTTAGGGGATGAGGCGCCCACGAAGCACCCCTTGCCGCTGCCAGGATTAACTCTTTTGTCACTATAACCCCGTTGCATTCTGGGTCTTGTAGTTTCTGTCCGTAAGACACGCGGACCGGACGCGCCCGCCCTGACAGAGAGTTAACTAAAGTCAGGGCCAGCTGAGGGCGAGTTTGTGACCACTTGGGCATATGCCCTCTTCTGTCCCATTACCCTTGGACTTTAACCCCTGGTGCTCCTACATATGTCACCTATGGCCCTAGCCTTACTTCAAACCATGGCTGGAAACGAAACATAGTTAAGTAAGTTGCCAAAGAGCTCCACCATTTTATCCTTGGAGAAGAGAGCCTGGGTGACTCCGCCTTTCATCCGTGTGGAGGAGAGTCAGGGTGACTCCACCTTTATCCGTGTGGAGGAGAGTCAGGGTGACTCCACCTTTTTCCCTATGAAGGAGAGGGCCACGGTGACTTCACGTTTTATCCGTGTGGATGACAGCGCCAAGGTGACTACACCTTTAATCCTTATAAAGGGTAGAGTCTGGGTGACTGGCTGCACCTTTTATTTGTTTGCAGGAGAGTCTGGGTGATTGTACTTTTTATCCATGTGGAGGAGAAAGTTCGAGTGTGCTCCTGCACACAACACACTCCCCCGCACCCCTGGCAGTGTCATCACGGGGAGTTTAAACCCTACAATGGCCCTGTCCTCGGGAACTGAACATAGCTTGAAAATAGAGCAGGTGAAAAAAAAACACAACTCCTCTCCCGGATCCGGTGCGTAAAGCGCGGCGCACAGGCACCATCTCCCCTGGTTGTGACATCTATAAACCACAACATAACACTCCCACTGCTGGCTGCTTCACGAAGGGGGAAAAAAAAAAAACAATAACATTTTCAATGCCAATAGCTCAAAACAATGTCATTGCGAGACCTATTGCATTGTAAATGCTTGTTAGATTGAGTCTCTGTAGCTTTAGGATCTCTTTTTTTGGACCACCAGCTAAAAATGTTGTTGTACTAATCTAACCTCAATAAGACCAAGGCCATGGTCACGTACGTGAGGCTGATGAAGTAGCAGGAGGATTCTTAGTATCTTTGAACACAATGGCTCCAAGTAGGCTGGTAAATTCTGACCCGTGCGTAAACCGTTGCTTACACACAGGTCGAAATTACAAGTTTGGCTGTATTTAACACATCAAAACAAGAATGGGGGGAGAGCGAGGAAAGATAAAGGGACGTCCCTGTCCCCAGGTTCAATATACAAACAATGTGGACGTACCCACTGAAAAAGACAAGGAGTTAGGACTCACTGTGGTAATAAACAGTGCCACAAAACCATTAGGTTTTATTAAAAGACCCCTCACACACCAACCTGGTTGGTGTCATGCTTCATCATTGGGGTCCCAACCGGGTGGCCGAATGCCGCCCGGTTGTGCTACAACGCCTGATTACAGCGGAGCTGGTGTGGTGTATTAGTGTGATGTGAGATGTGCAATTTAAAAATATCTCTGGGGATCCTTGCCAAATGTATTTATTGTTGGCGGCCCAGGATATATTAAAATCCAAGAGCGCAACTAGTGGAGTTGTTTTAAGCCCATAGTTGTCTGTGATAGGTCTACATGTTTCAGCCCCTGTAAGAAAATAGAGGGGCTTTCATCAGGACCGGGTGAAAAAGGTGAGTGAGTGGCAAAATATGGCCACGTGAGTATTAAAAAATCACAACACACACGCTAAGGTGTGTTGGAGAAAATGAGGGGAGTCGGTACTTACGACCCCACTTGGAGAAACCTGTAAAGGAAGAGACAAGACAACAACATATAATGGAAAAAGAAGCAACATAAAATGCAATCTTTTGCTTGATAAGGTGCCTGTCTAGGACTATATAGTGGGCATAGCAGTGAGTCCTTGAAGTCTGGTAGCCTGCTAAAACAGTACTATATTGTAAAAGTAGCATGTAATTGTGAAAACGGCTAGTCCAGGTGAAGGAATAGCATGCTGGTCAGCAGTGACGTGATGACATCAATAGCGAGTACTGTGGAGTACATGCAGCATGCTAGGAGTGACAACTTGTAGGGCAAGTATCACCCTGGGATGTCTACTAAATGCAGCGAAATTAAGCAGTATAGGTAGTATGCATTCTACTAGCCAAAAATTACCAAAGACTTACGGAGGATCCCAGTGCTCACCTCAAAACTAAAATCCATGATTTGGTGACTGAAGCAGAAAATACAGGGCAAATTACCAGACAGGAAGCCCAATTTCTCACCACTACAGAAGGGAAAATTCCGTACTTTTATACGGTTCCCAAGATACACAAGAACAAGATACCACCCCCTGGACGCCCCATCGTCTCAGGTATAGGGTCATTGTTGGAACCCCTTTCTCGCTACTGCGACTTCTTTTTACAACCCATAGTACAGTCTACTAACACCTACTTGAAGGACACTAAAGACCTCCTACGACAGATTGACAATTTGACATACAACCCAGAAACTTCCTTCCTTGTCAGTCTGGACGTGGAAAGCTTATACACCAGCTTGCCACAAGACGACACTCTTACTGTACTCAAATTGGCTCTGGACAACACGGTTTGGAATTACCACACTCCCAAACAATTCATTTTAGAGTGTGCTTCACTAGCACTCAAAGATAATTACTTTGAATTTGAAGGTGAAATATATCTCCAAAAATATGGAACTTCCATGGGAAGCATTTTCGCTCCCAGTGTGGCTGGACTGTATGTCCACAACTTTGAAATGACTTATCTTTTCTTTAACAACAGACCGCAAATTCATCAGATTACATTCTATAAACGATACATCGATGACATCATTCTCATTTGGGAGGGCGGCGAAGATTCCCTCACGACCTTCTGTCAGTGGATTAACACCTGTGACCCAAACCTAAAGTTCACCCATAGTGTCCATCGGCACAACATGGTCTTCTTGGATCTGGAGATAACAGCTGACAATGGAATACTAAGAAGCAAAACTCATTTCAAACCTACAGCCCGTAACTCACTGTTACACTACTCTAGATTTTCACCCGAGAATATTACGTGAAAACCTCCCTACGGCCAGTTTCTACGTTTACGCAGGAATTGTAGCGACGTACATGATTTCAAAATACAGGCAAACGCCCTCAGTGTCAAGCTACTGCACCGTGGTTATCCCAAAAGATAACAGCTAAAGCACAAAAACGTGCCCGCAATCAGAATCGAGAGGGCTTACTTGAAACCATTGAACGCCCTGACGTCTCCATCCCACTAACATGTGTGGTGACACACAACTCTGTTTCAAACAAAGTGTCTCAAATCGTTAAAAAAAACTGGAACATACTGCACACTGGGAAACTAAAGTGGGAAAAACCCCTGTTGTCCTATAGAAGGTCCAGATCCCTAAAAGACACCCTTGTATCCACACGCCCCAAACAACCTCCCCAATTGAACAATACTGTTCTTAACGCATGGGGCCT
Source organism: Calotriton arnoldi (assembly GCA_963921515.1). Taxonomy (NCBI): domain Eukaryota; kingdom Metazoa; phylum Chordata; class Amphibia; order Caudata; family Salamandridae; genus Calotriton; species Calotriton arnoldi. The sequence continues at coordinate 1,388,635 of CAWUFW010004549.1, forward strand.
TCCCAATATAATGGGTCATTATCCATGCGGAAATTGTAGTGTTTGTCACATTACTGAAACCACTAAAAGTCTATCACTAGAACCAGGTAAAACCTGGGTTATCAGGAAGCACACCAACTGTAACACTGCACACGCCATCTACCGCATCACCTGTCCCTGTGGCCTCATATACATAGGCATGACCAACAGAAAGGTAAAGACACATATCTGTGAGCATCGCAGCACTATTCGCTGCAAGAAAAACATCACCAGGATGACAAACCATTTCCTAGAGGCAGGTCACACCACTAATGATATGCGGTGGGTCGTTATTGAAACATTGGAACCGACCACCCCCAACATCCAAAGTCACCTACTGGAGAAGGAACAGCGATGGATTTATCGCTTATCCAGCCATTTGACTGGTTTAAACGATAACATTCCTTGGAACTCCCTCAGCAAGTAACTGTGGCATTACCCAATATCTAGATCATAGCCACTTCGGTAATATGAGTAAATTCGGATATGGTGTCCACCACTTTGCTGACCAGCCCTTTGGTATCTCATCTCTACCTGTTGGCAACTCTCAATATCACATGGTGCCCACTCAATCCGGGAGCGCCCCTTCTTGTGCCATCACATTAGTCCGTAGACGCCCAATTATCACCCCACGGGCTTTCTCATGCTGGCCTCATTTTATGTATTTTCATTACTGTGTCCACATCGCTCTGGATGTCCAGTTCATTTACATGACCCCCCCTCCCCCCGTTCATGAATTTTGTCTCCTGTTGGTCCCCGGCCCCCATCCTTTGGCTGACCTAATCAAGTTTACACCACTCTAATATGGCGCCCGTCACATCCGTGGCTAGCACATATAGAGAGCACTAACCTTTTTTCACCCCTTGCCATTGTAGCATTCTACCATCCTGTATACAATAGGTTGACATTACCATATCGCACTGCCATTCCTTGACGAGCCCCCCTACTTAGATTACCCCGGCATCCACCTATCGGCTGGCATGGACATTTCCCATCACTCCAACATGGCGCCCGCACATGCGTGGTTCACCCTTAGTGAGCTCTCTAGCCTTTTCCCCGTGGGGCGTGTTCTCACGCCGACGTTACCGTTACTAAACCCCCGGCACCGACACAAACGCCAGCAGCCGGGACCACGGGAGATCGTAGTAGGTTGTAGCGGGATACTCGTCATTCAACTCTTGAGCGCGCTAAGCTTAGCGCATTCTTTTCTTTATTGCAGACATGTTCAGCCACGTATACGTTTTTCGTATACAGTTGTGCAAATTGCCTAGATGCCTCTCATCATTTTTCCTCATTTCCTCTCTTGCCACAGTGTGTGACTACAGACGATTCCCCTCCCGGGCCCTGAAATGCTGCTATTTCTTTATTATATATATTATATACTTTATTCTAGTGTAATTATGTTCTCTTTTTAATCGCATTTTGTACTTCACTTTCTTTAAAAACACGTGTTCTTCAGCAACTTGCTGCACGTTGCAAACAGTGCCGGTCACTTGTGCCACAATCGACACACCGGCCACTTTGGCTAGTAGAATGCATACTACCTATACTGCTTAATTTCGCTGCATTTAGTAGACATCCCAGGGCGATACTTGCCCTACAAGTTGTCACTCCTAGCATGCTGCATGTACTCCACAGTACTCGCTATTGATGTCATCACGTCACTGCTGACCAGCATGCTATTCCTTCACCTGGACTAGCCGTTTTCACAATTACATGCTACTTTTACAATATAGTACTGTTTTAGCAGGCTACCAGACTTCAAGGACTCACTGCTATGCCCACTATATAGTCCTAGGCAGGCACCTTATCAAGCAAAAGATTGCATTTTATGTTGCTTCTTTTTTTCCATTATATGTTGTTGTCTTGTCTCTTCCTTTACAGGTTTCTCCAAGTGGGGTCGTAAGTACCGTCTCCCCTCATTTTCTCCAACACACCTTAGCGTGGGTGTTGTGATTTTTTAATACTCACGTGGCCATATTTTGCCACTCACTCACCTTTTTTCACCCGGTCCTGATGAAAGCCCCTCTATTTTCTTACAGGGGCTGAAACATGTAGACCTATCACAGACAACTATGGGCTTAAAACAACTCCACTAGTTGCGCTCTTGGATTTTAATATATCCTGGGCCGCCAACAATAAATACATTTGGCAAGGATCCCCAGAGATATTTTTAAATTGCACATCTCACATCACACTAATACACCACACCAGCTCCGCTGTAATCAGAGCGTTGTAGCACAACCGGGCGGCATTCGGCCACCCGGTTGTGACCCCAATGATGAAGCATGACACCAACCAGGTTGGTGTGTGAGGGGTCTTTTAATAAAACCTAATGGTTTTGTGGCACTGTTTATTACCACAGTGAGTCCTAACTCCTTGTCTTTTTCAGTGGGTACGTCCACATTGTTTGTGTATTTAACACATCTCATATTTATGGTATCGTTATTTATCATGAGCGATAAATAACACCTAAACTCGTAATCAGGGCCTATGTGTCATACTTGCTGTTATGTGCACATGGTTCTCCCTGTGTGGTAGCGTAGGCTGCATCGAACCTATGGTCTCCTGTGATTACCTGTCCACCACTGATTACATCAGAGCGGCAACAAGCCTGGCAACCCCTAGGGAAGGGTTTTAAGAACAAACAACAGACTTACGTAAAAACCCAAAAAATAACATAAAGTTGCATGTCTGTTGCCTGTCGAGAAAGAATCAGCAGTCATGAAAATTGTCATGAAATGTTACAGGTTTATCAGTCACTGCCCCTTCACTTTTACACGGACATGGAACTGGCCTCTCAGATGTGTTACTACTGTGAGAAGCTAGTTGCTGTTTGGCAGAGGAGTGAATATGAATTTATTATATGGAGAGTGGCAACTTGACCTGACTTTGTAAGTCCTGTAAGCATGTATGTGGTATTTGTATAACACATACCTAGCCAAAAATGCAGTGGACTGCTATACAGGATCAAAGGCAAGCATACAAACAATGAGTGATAGGAGAGACAGCAGGTTATTTTATTATTATTGCATTGTGATGTAGTGTTCTTTAAAGAGATGTGTCTTCAACTCTTTCATAAATTGGAGGAGTGCTGGGGCCCTATGCAGAGACAGAAAATTGAAACTGGGACACAGTGCCAACAAGATGGATCTTGAAAAGGCCTTCAGGGCCAGGAAGGAAGCCCACCATGCACAGATCCCTTTTGAGGAAGAGGCTCTCCAGAGGATGAAGAGGAAGGTGACAACCATTCCTTGGATCCAGCTTGCAGCTTGCCCCGCTGACAACTCGCCGCTGACCACTTTTTCTCCAGAAAACTTTCTAAGTCAGATGGTAATCTTTCAACCAGGACAAAGCTAGTCCCTGTATCTGACTGGCGATCCATTGCGGTGGGCCTTAACTTTTGACTTTGACTGGTTGAGGGCTAACAGATACCCACAGTGTTAGACCTGGCATCCTTGGCGTGGGTCTCCCTTCCATTTTTTTACTATGCCTCCACTGTTGTTGATATGTTTTTGCTAGATGCTTTGGGGACTTTGCCACTGCTATTCAGTGCCAAAGTGCAAGTGTGGGGGGGACAAAAGTAAACAGAGGGAGTTCCAGAAAGGGCCCCAGAGTAATCCCCAAGGGAACCAAGGGAAGGGTTCCCAGCCTCCCCCTGAAAAGAAGCCAGGGGCCCGACAGATAAGCCTGTTCACAGGGGGCCCAAGACTTGCTTTAAGTGTAGTCAAGTGGGCCACTGCTCCTGAGAGACTAGATGTCCCTTGTATGGAAAATCAGCACCCACTGGTGCACCACCCCGGCAGGTAGCTAGTGTAGCCCTGGGGGAGGAGATGGGTGCCCAAGGTGGGTGGGGTCCCGTAGCAATGTCCTTGGTCTCTTTAGGAGACAGTGAGATGGTCCCCAGGGCCCAACTGCCTGATAACACTAAGAAATACAGGCAGTGGATGACCATCAATAGCCAAAGGGTGGAGGCTCTGAGAGACACCGGAGCCAGTGTGACAGCTGTCAGTTGTCGGCTGGTGTCTGAGGAGCAGGTGATCCCCAATGCATTCAGCCCAGTAGTTGCCGCGGACAACTCAGAGAGCCACTGCAGAGTGGCTCAGGTTCCCTTTGAGTGGGGGGGGTCTCTGGTACCTTTCAAGTAGCTGTGAGGCCAGCCATGCCTGTAGACTGTCTGTTGGGCAACGATTTGGAGAGTTCACTTTGGGCAGAGGTGGAGAGAAGGTCTCATTTAGAGATGTTGGGTCTGCCTTAGTGGGCGTGTGCAACCACTCGGTCTATGGCAGCCAGTAGAGGTGCTCAAGAGGACCTGGAGCCTGAGAGGGTGGCCCAGGTGCCTGCCTTGAAGAGAAGAGGCAGGGGGTGTGGGAAACCGGCCCCTGTAGTTCCCACGGTCCAGGAGGAAGCAGAACCTGAGGGGGATGCTCTGGAACCTACAGGGGAGCAAGTGGCCGAACTGGGGGACCTACCTGAGCTGACCCATTGGCAGCAGGAGGGAGGCCCCTCCAGGGAGGAGTTCTGTGAGGAGCAGAACAAGTTCCCTTCTCTTGTGGGTTTGCGGCAACAGGCCACAAACCAGGCAGCAGTAGATCAGTCTGGATCACATTGGATCTACTGGGAGAATGGTCTCCTGTATAGCAAGCCTAAGGTTGCTGAGCCGGGTCAGCCCGTGTGCTGGTGGTACCCCAGCGCTTCAGAGCCTTCCTACTGGGTTTGGCTCATGATGTGCCTTTAGCAGGACATCTGGGGCAGGGCAAGACCTTTGAAAGGCTTGTCACCCACTTTTATTGGCCCAAGATGCACAAGAGTTCAGACACTCATTGCAGGACATGTCAGACTTGCCAGGCAAGTGGAAAAAGTGGGAGGAAGCACAAGACTCCCCTCCAGCCATTCCCTGTGGTCAGCAACCCCTTTGAACGGGTGGGTATTGACATTGTGGGGCCACTGGACCCCAAGACAGCCATGGGCAACAGGTTCATCCTGGTCTTGGTGGACCATGCCACCCGGTACCCGGAGGCCATCCCTCTTCGGACAGTGACGGCCCCCGTGGTGGGACGTGCACTATGGGGATTTTCTCCCGTGTGGGGTTCCCCAAGGAGGTGGTGAGTGACCGTGGTACAAACTTCATATCCAAGTATATGAAGTCCCTGTGGCAGGAGTGCGGTGTTACCTATAAGTTCACCACTCCTTACCACCCCCAAGGAAATGGGCTGGTTGAGTGATTCAACCGGACCCTGAAGGGCATGATTATGGGTCTGGAAGAACCCATGAGGCGTAAGTGGGACGTCCTCTTGCCATGCCTTCTCTTTGCTTACCGTGAGGTGCCACAGAAGTCCTTAGGTTTCAGTCCCTTTGAACTGCTCTATGGTCACCCGGTAAGAGGACCTCTGAGTTTGGTGAAAGAAGGCTGGGAGAAAGCTCCCAGTAAGCCTCCCCAGGATGTATTTAGCTACATGCTGGCCTTTAGAAACCAAACTAGGCGATTCAGACAACTCGCTGAGGTGAATCTGGAAGCCAGCCAGGAGATGAAACGATGGTATGATCAGAACGCCACTCTGATCGAGTTTCAGCCTGGACAGAAAGTGTGGGTCATGGCCCCCTGTGGAGCCTTGCGCGCTCCAGGATAAGTGGACCGGACCATTTGAGGTGGTGGAGCGCAAGAGTGAGGTCACCTACCTGGTGGACTTGCGATCTCTCAGGAACCCTTTGCGGGTCCTACATGTCAACCGCCTAAAGCCCCATTTTGAGAGGTCCGAAGTGGGCATGCTCCTAGCAACAAATGATGGAATGGAAGAGGAGACAGAACCTCTTCCTGACCTCCTGTCTGCAACAGAGCAAGATGTGTCAGTGGAGGGTGTGAACCTCTCTAACTCCCTGACACCTGAGCAGCAGGAAGACTGTCGCCAACTGTTGGGACAGTTTCCTGACCTGTTTTCCCTGATTACTAGTGTCACTGATTGGTGCGTCCATGATGTGGACACTGGGGACAGTCCTCCTGTCAAGCACAAGGCTTACAGAGTGACTGACAAGGTGAGAGCTTGCATCAAGGAGGAGGTCTCCAAGATGCTTGCATTGGGGGTGATTGAGTCCTCTCACAGCCCTTGGGCCAGCCCAGTGGTCTTGGTCCCAAAGGCTGCCGAGCCTGGTGCCACACCCGAACTTCGGTTCTGTGTGGACTACCAAGGACTCAATTCAGTCACCAGGACTGACGCGCACCCCATCCCCAGAGCTGATGAGCTCATCGATCGGTTAGGGGCTGCCCGGTACCTCAGCACGTTTGACTTAACATCTGGGTACTGGCAGATCGCCTTGACTGATGGGGCCAAAGAGAGGTCAGCATTCTCCACACCAGATGGGCACTACCAATTCCGGGTTATGCCCTTTGGGATGAAGAATGCCCCTGCCACCTTTCAGAGGTTGGTCAACCAGGTGTTGGTTGGACTGCAAGATTTCAGTGCCGCCTACCTGGATGACATCGCAGTGTTCAGCGCCAGTTGGGAAGAACATCTGCGCCACCTCTGGGAAGTGTTGATGGTGCTGCGGAGGGCAGGCCTCACGATCAAGGCGAGTAAGTGCCAGATCGGGCAGGGTTCCGTGGTGTACTTGGGTCACCAGGTTGGGAGCGGCCAGGTGGCGCCCCTACAGCCCAAGATTGATACCATTCTGGCTTGGGAACCCCCAAGACCCAGACAGAGGTGAGAGCCTTTCTAGGACTCACCGGGTATTACAGGAGATTTGTCAAGGAGTATGGCAGCATCGTTGCACCCTTGACAGAGCTGACTTCCAGGAAGCAGCCCAAGAGAGTGATTTGGACTGACACCTGTCAGAGAGCTTTTGACGCCTTGAAAACTGCCATGTGCACGGCCCCCGTGCTTCAGGCGCCCAACTTCTCAAAAGAATTTGTTGTTCAAACAGATGCTTCAGAGCATGGTGTAGGGGCTGTTCTGGCACAGTTAAATGAGGAGGGCCTAGCCCAACCTGTAGCCTTCATTAGTAGGAGGTTACTTCCATGGGAACAGAGGTGGAGTGCTATTGAGCGTGAGGCATTTGCTGTGGTCTGGGCGCTGAAGAAGTTGAGACCATACCTGTTTGGGAATCACTTCCGGGTTCAGACAGACCACAGGCCCCTCAGATGGTTGATGCAGATGAGGGGTGAGAATCCAAAACTGTTGAGGTGGTCCATTTCTCTACAGGGGATGGACTTCACGGTGGAACACCGCCCTGGTACAGAACACGCCAATGCTGATGGTCTGTCCAGATTCTTCCGCCTTAGTGATGAGAACTCCCTAGAGGGAGGATAGTTCTCCGCACATTTCAGCTGGAGGGGACACATGTTAGACCTGGCATCCTTGGCGTGGGTCTCCCTTTCATTTTTTTACTATGCCTCCACTGTTGTTGATATGTTTTTGCTGGTCTAGATGCTTTGGGCACTTTGCCACTGCTATTCAGTGCCAAAGTGCAAGTGCTCCCTATGGTAAATTGATGTATGGATTAGTGACTCCATGTTTGGCCTATTTGATTCACTGTCAGCCCCTAGTACAGTGCACTGTTTGTGCCCAGGGCCTGTGAATCAAATGCTGCTGGTGGGCTTGCAGCACTGGTTGTGCCACCCACAGGAACAGCTTGTAAAGTGTGTCTCAGGCCTGCCATTGCAGAGCCTGTGTGCAGTCTGGTACTGCCATGTCGACTTGGTAAGTGCACCCACTTACCAGTCCCCAAACCTTCCCTTTTCTGTATGTTAGTCACCCCTAAGGTAGGCCTGCGGGCAGGGTGCATTGTATGTAAGAGGTAGGACAAGCCCTGGTGTGTGTGGCATGTCCTGATAGTGAATTACAGCCAATTTCGTTTTTCACTATTGCAAGGCTACCTGTTCCCATAGGCCAGAATGGGCAGTTTGATTATAACATCTTATAATCCTAACTGACCCAGGGAACATGGTAGAAAAACGAATTTAGTATGCCTGAACTCAGAATGATAAAATACATCTTTTAGTGAAGTTGGTTTTAACATTCTGTGTTTGAAAATACCACTTTTAGAAAGTAGGCATTTTCTTGCCTAACCATCCAGCCTGCCTCTGCTAGCTTGTGTATTGTATGTCTGGGTTTGTGAGTGACAGGGGCTGGGGCACTCCAGGAGACAGGGTGAGTCAGCATAGGGCTGAATAGACCTATCTGCATGTAGAGTGGTGGGAGGAGTAGCACCTGGGCCTGAATAGGGCTGTGCCTGCCTTCCACAATGCTGGCTCCACCTCCTGTAGTGCGTCTGATGTCCCTGGCCCACATTGACAAAGGAAGAAGGTGTGCACTGGCAGAATGCACCCAGGACTGGTTTGGACTAGGTACAGGACCCTCTGCCTTCAGAGGACAAAGGATTTGCTAGTATAAAAATTTTGGGACCCAGACCCCAAGACTTTAGATCACTTCTGGGAAACAAGAAGAACCTTTGCTGAGGAGAGGGACCAGAGAAACTGAAGGAGGAGACTATCCCTATGCTGTGTGCTGTTTGAGGGATTGGCCTGCAGTGGTTGCCTGATTGCCAAAGAAAGGAGAAAGGAACTTTGTGCCTACTTTCATCATCTTGCAGAAAATCTCCAAGGGCTTGAAGATTGAGCTTGCCTCCTGCTGAAGTCTCAGGGATACAAGACTTCACCAACCAGCTCCCCTGAATTCCCTGGCTGGGAATTTGAAGTGCCTACTGTTGTGTTGGGCCTTCTGAGAGACTGTGTGTCGCTGGGAGCTGGAAGCGCGACACATGAAGAAGAAGCGTGTCGCCGCCGCAGCAGTTGTCGTCGCATCGCCGAGAAAGCGTGCCGCCGCTGCTGCTGTCGCCATTGCATCACCGAAGCGCCTCGCATCACCGGAGAAGAGTGTCGCTGGGCCTGTCGCGGCTCCAAAGATTCACCGAGACGCCGCATGGCCGTCGGGCATGCACGCATCGCCCCTTCGTTGTCGCATCGAGAAGAAGACGCCATTTTGTTTCATTGCACCGGGTCGTCATCGCATCAAGGCGCTGCTGGTCGCATCGCCACAGAAGCGCAGTAAGAAACCGACGCATCACCTACCCACGCAGTGAAGAACCGACGCATCACCTCCTCTCCGGTAAGGAACCGATGCATCACCGTCCCCTACGCAGCAGTAGGGAACCGACGCATCACCTCTCTTGGAGCAAGGAACCGACGCATCACCGTTCTTGCGTGTAAGGACGCATCACCTTCCCTGCAACTCTTTTGTTTATATCGCGTTACGCATCCAAAGGTACATTGAACGTAGAGTGTCGCATTTATCACCTGCATTTGAACTGAACTATTTTCTACCATTAACAGTCATATTTTTCATAGTGTATTGTGGATTTGTGTCGTTTTGGGTCTTGTGTTAAGTCTATATAAAAATACTTATTTTTATAATACATCCTGTGTGGTACCCATCTGTAGTGTTGTCACTGTGTTACTGTATGTGTTCACAAATGCTTTACACACTGCCTCTGGAAAAGCCTGCCTGCTCGTGCCAAGCTACCAAAGGGGTGAGCAGGGGTTATTTTAGTAGTGTATCCCCCTTACCCTGACTAGAAGCAAGGGTCCCTATTTGGACAAAGGTACCTACCTCTGCCAACTAGAGACCCCCAGTTCTAACACACAGGTTGTGCTTTTTGGAACTATTTTTAATTCAAACTTTAAAAATTAATATCTCTTGTTCACCTTATTGGATTTTTGTAATTTTGTGTTCAATTTGTTTAAAAAAAATATTCTCTATCCTTATATATTGGAGCGCGATTTTTATTATGTTGTGTTTTTGACTTTTTTTGACTGTTTTGGTACTTCTAAATGCTTTATACATTTTCTTAAATTAAGCCTTTCTAGTCTGTGCCGTAGCTACCAGGGATTGAACTAAGATTTACATTTACTGAAACTTTAATGGTCCTAGCAAGAATAGTGCCATTACTACTTGTGGTGGACCACCATCAACCCCAATTGATAATTCCCTTTATCATAGTGAGCTTGTCCCCAAGTTCAGCGGAGTTGCTGGTCATTATGGCTTTTATGGTCTTTTCCACACATGAAAAATTGTCTGCTCCCACAGCCATGCTAACTGGATGACCAATTTTTTTATAATAAGCTGTCTGTAAGATATATCACTGCTATGTGAATGTAGTTCTATGTGAGGTGTCATTAACACAGTATAGACATTACAATCCCCTGTGATCACCTGGCCAACATTGTTGGTTTCAGAAATGTGACTAGCTTTGTGACCACCGGGCTAGAGAGTCAAGACTAACAAGCATACTGAAAGACAAGGTGAAAAATAACAAAAAGGTTTGTTTAATCATCACATGTATAGAAAGAAAACCAGTCACAAGATTTGTCATAGAGAGCTGCAGGCACATCAGACATTGGGCCTTATTACGATGTCGGGCGGATGCGGTGTTGGAACCGACTGACCATAGGTCAGCGGTTCCGACCACCAAATTAGAATGCGATCACACATGGTGTGGTTGCAAACTCCCATTTCTCTATGGGAGCTTGAGCTGCGGACAGTTACCACCCACAGCACAAGCTTGCATAGAGAAATGGGAGTTTGTATAAATCCCTGCACCATGTGGTAGGCACCTCATGGTGCCTACCATACTGTGCAGGGATATACAGGGGGGCACCAAAGGTGCCCCCTCAGTCCCCAACCGGAGGCTGCTGGGAGAAGGGGGCACTGCTAGGGGCCACCAAAGTTGCTTTCCGACAGGTTTTTCATGTCGGAAAGCCCGACATGAAAAGCCTGTGGGAAACCAACATCGTAATCCCGACGGTGGAAGCGCCGTCTTTAAGGGATTACGTGCCTGTTCCGACTGCCCGACGAGCTCCTTGAACCCGTCGGAAGCTAGCCGGAATGACCGGCCGGTTTCACTTCCGATCGCCGTAATTGTAATACGGCGGTCAAAAGGGAAACCGAAGATGTCGGTCGGAAAGCCTTCAACCGCAGGTCAGAGGCTTTCTGACCAACATCAAAATGAGGCCCATTGTCTCTTTACTTTCGAGCAAACACCCACTAGGCTCACAAATGTGTTTGTCCTGTGAGATGGTGATTGCTATTTGTCAGATGGGTGACTAAGAATGCATTATAACAAGAGGCTTTAATAATGTTAGAGTAACCTATTAAAAAACCGAATACCTAATACATGATACAGTTCTTACAGGGTTCAGCTCTTGGAAACAGAGCAATCATGGGAGGCTTAAAGGGCTAGTTACCCATATTGCAATTAACTCTGGGTCAGATCCTTGGTTTGTTTTTTGAGTCAAAGTTCTTGGATTGTGCTTGAGGACCACCTGTGCTTAGTGTGTATGTGTTCTTGGAGTGTATGTTGTTGAGCAATATTACACTCAAAGCCTTGCACCAAATCCAGTTCTAAACCTACCCACAATAGTTGTAGTTATGCTCCCAAAGACACTACACACATTCATAATTTTAAGAACTGGTATTTGCCCAAGTTGGAACTAAACCCACAGAGCATTCAAATGTCACTCAGATGTTTTTACTCCAATAAGATGCACTCAGGATGTAAGTGCCTGAAACAAATTGCTCCCAATTACAATCATGCACTGAGATGCAGCAAGAAATGTTCTCAAATCACTATCAAATGTCTGTGCATTGCTATACACTCAGGGGCAGATTTACAAACCCCCTGCGCCACCAGTACGTCACTTTTTGTGACGTACTGGTGGCGCAGGGGGCTGCTCCATATTTACAAGGAGAGGAAAAGCCACCCTGCGTGACTTTTCCTCTCCTTGTAAATACGGCCCCTTCACATGCAGCACTTTGCGTTGAAGGGGCGTTCCATGGGTGTTGCTGTGGGTGTTCCCACGCAACACCCATGGAACAAGACACATCTCCAGAATTACGAGAAATCGTAACTATGGAGATGCGTTTGAAAGCTACGCCACCCTAGAGGTGGTGTAGGGAGGCGCACCGAGGAGAAATGTTTTCATTTCTCCTCGTTTTCTCTTTCAATGCGTGCTGCATTCTGCAGCACGCATTGAAAGAGGAAAATGGTTGTAGTGATTGTTTTTGTGCAGAAAGGTTCCCCTTCCTGCACAAAAACAATCTCCCACGACGCAGGCATCCTTGCACCATGGTGCAAGGGTGCCTGCGCCGGCGCATGGCTGCAGTTTATGTGCCAGCGCAGGGGGAAGCACAAGGATGCGACATATTCTTGTAAATATGTCGCATCCCTGTGCTTTCCAAACTGGCGCAGCATGGCGCAGCAAAATGACTTGCTGCGCCGTGCTGCGTTAGTTAATTCTAAATCTGCCCCTAGGTGTAGGAAATGAGGGGGATCCATCCAGGTCCCAAGTCCAGCAGCAATTATTGAGCCGGGTCTGAGATCTGGGGTGGTCCCAGTGAAATATGCTGACTTTGTCACGGTGCAATTTGCTGAGACTGAAACACATTCAGGAGCACCGGCATATCTGATTTCTGTTCAGAGCAGCTACGTGCAGCTGGTAAAGGGGCTTTCTTATTTTCACTTCCAGCTGAGCCCCAAACAAAGGTTTGATCTAAAGGGCCATATGCTTTTCCATCCTTCTTTCTTTTGCGTATCATCCTATCTAGAGCCTAACACCTAGCCACATAAAGTGCCTGGGATGCGCAACTGGCATGTGTGCCTGCTTTCTGCATCCCCGGGGAAACTTTGCTATTACAGAAGAGGCACAGATACTCGCACGGCCCCTTCTGTAATGCAGATAGCACTGGCACACCTCACCTGTAGTGCCAGCACTGTCTTAGAGGGCTATTCCCTCATTTGCAAACGGCATGGCCCCATACAAATGTAGGAAACACTATGCCTCCGCATCCGCGCGGCATTATGGCTGTGGGTGCAGAAGCTGTTAAGAGGTGCACAGATTGTGCACCACAAAGAGCTCATGTGCAGTCAGTGAGGTCCCCTGGGGGCAGCCCACTGGTGGGGAAAATGGGGACCCATGGACCCCCAATCTTCCCCTTCTAGGTCTATACAGTCACTCTTGTCCTTTGAAGACCAGGCAGGTGCTGTGCTGTCTGCACTGTGAAAGGCGAACCGGTTACTCCAATCAGCCAGCCCATCTTTCCCCTATGTGCTGTCCCCAGGGCAGGTGTGAATCCATGGTTCACCTGTGGCAGCACATTATCAGTATTAAGGTGCACCATCCCTGTTTGAGCCCAGCGCAGCTAGTTAAACGTGTGCTGCAGTGCACGTAAGGCTTACAGTAAAATGGTCCCTGGATGCCAATACAATGGAGAAAAACAAAGGCACACAGCTTAACACTGCACGAGCACTTAAGAGAAACTATAATTTGGAGGCAGGTTTTAAAAAAAAAAGTAACGCCATATGTAATACATATTCTTGCACCTGTAAGAATGACAGATGTATCTGTCTGGATGAATAAGATTACCAAAAACGATTTAAACAGAATTTACTAATTTGTTTTTTAATTCTTTTATAGCGCTACTGAACCTAACGGAGGGTGTCTGAGCGCTATACATTACACAAGCACAAATTATACAGTGGCATAAATCATACAAGTGTGTAAATCAATGAACATGAATTGGTGTACAAGACACAAAAGTTACAAGGTGTAGGAGTCAAATACTGCCCGCACGACTAGGCATTATATATTGGGAGTGCATGGTCAGGAGCACTGTTCGCTCTATGCTGCCGCTTGGGCGCCCACCCACCCAAGCGTCTGTGTCACCCAGCCGTGCCCAGAGACTCTGAAAGAGCGCGCTCAGGAGCCTGAGAACAGAAAGGCACGAGATCGCCCTCCAGCGGCAGACTGGCGAACAGATTAGGTCGGATCCCAGGCTGGTCTGGTGCTGCTTTCCCTGCAGGTCATCACATCTCGCTCATTATCATCTCTCAAGATAAGCTGTTGACTAATTGCATGCCATCTTGGTGCGGCAGCTCCTGCCCTCCTGTTAGCAAATGTGGGTCACTCAAAAGATGTTCTTCTATTTATTTAAAAGGAATAAATCCGAAATTAATTAAAACCATAGCATTAAAAACAGCAAAATGAGGATTTTGTCCAGACACGGCCTCTCAACAGAAACTAGAAATATGTTGGTCGCAGTGCTGCGCATCACTGATAAAAATTACATCATGCACTATAAATATTCCGCAGGGAAAACTTCGGAACAATCAACAAGACCGTGGTGCTGCGCTAAATGAGTGCTGCAAAGTGTATATTAAATTAAGTTCTGTAAAATGCATCAGGTCAATGAACATTGCAGACACAAACCTATTTATGCAAAGTAGTAAAGAAGCTAAAATGTGTTAACTGACCTTAAGGAAACAGTCGCAAAATGCATACAGGCAGCTTTTTCTCTCCTTATTTCATTGCTAACAGATGTGGGTGTAAGGCCTCCTGAAAGGTGCCTGCCAATAAAGGATTGCAACCTTTGAACTGCAAGCAACAAAATGATCTCTGTGTCAAAAAGGAGCAACCCCTTTACCTATATACATAAAATACAGACCTGTGATCTGCATGTTATACGATGTGCTTTGCAGCAAGCACATTAACTATCTGTGCTAATTCATGATGAGTCAAAACTGTGACTAGACAAAACACACCGATGTGTCCAGCAAGTACATTAGCCACAAACTACCTTGCTATAATTATTTTTCTCCTGAAATTTGCTTGAAACATAAACATCTCTGCGGGCTTCTCTTGTCTCTCCTGCCACACCTGATCTGTCTGCTCTGTCCTCAGCTCCCATCAGGGCGCAACTGGCCCCTCCACCCCCATGCTTGGCGCCCTGTGAGGTGGCACTAGTCACACAGCCTTAAGGCCGGCACTGGTACCTGGTATTCCACATTATAAAATTATGTCCTAATCATTCTGCTAGCAATTTCCGAAGGAGCATATGTTACCTGGGCCTTATTATGAGATTGGAGGTGCGGGAGCGGGACCTGTGTAGGAACCATCTGCCAGATCAGGAGTTTTGTCCTGTCTGGCGGGCGTTTCTTTGGCATTCCCAGAGCGGTGCACCACAATGGGAACGTCAAAGGCAGTACCTGCCGTGCAGGTACTGGTGTGCATGCACACAGGGGGGGAAATATTGTGCCCCCCTGTGTGCAACCACATGGCGTGAGGCACCAGGGGGCCTTGTAGGGCCCCCTTTGTTTCCTCACGGCCACACTTTTCTTGGCGGTCACACCACCATGAAAAGTGTGGCGGTGAGGAAACTTTTAATATGCTTGGCGGGCTGCAGCGGCCCCGCCATGCATATTGCGGCCTCAGTTGCGGGGGTCCCAGGGCGGCCCGGCCGCCAGACTCATAAGGGCTAATAATGTGATGCCAGAGCCATAAGGGACACTATCTAGTAGTCTGCATTTTCCATGGTGGCCTGCACCTCTTTTACATGAGCAAGTTACACATCTATTCATAAAGGGAAATCTTAAACATTGCCATGACAATCCGACGTTTTCTGAAGGTAACTGTATTCCACAGTGCGTGCATTGCACCGGCGATGCTACAATTATTCTTGCATTTCTGCTCATCTCTAACAAAGTGCACGCGATTTCTACTGCTCAATGACACTACATTCCAATTCTCTACTTTCAAAGCGATCTCACGGGAATCTAAAGGACAGCTCTCAGACTACAGAACACAGAAACGTTTTCTGAGAACTGCGCTTTTTGTGTTTTTTTCCATTCATGGGAACCTGCTGGCAGCGGAAGGCGTCCATGAAGCCTCTGGTCTAACAATAGACCTGCCACCCACCGAATCTGCTGAACGGGTGTCAGCTTGTCTCGAATTAGGTGGTATCAGCACTTCCACCCGTCTCTCCGGAAAACAGCGCGTATTGTCTTACCACATCAGAGCCCTTCAGACCAAATGTCAGTTAATGTCAACATCCTTTTCGCACCTTTCGCGCCTTTTTATGATGAGCACTGAAACGTTCTTCCAACTCTGAATGAAAATATTGACAAGCTCGTGGGGCAGGGAAGTCACTTTCATTGCTTTGTTCTCTGATGTCTGCTACTTAAAGCAAAATGTTACAAATGTTTCACCAGGCGCGTGATCCACTTTCATTGTCTGCTCTACCCAGAGATGGAAAGTCGATAAAAATGAAAAATATACTGATTTCTCGAAGACAATGAGGAGCATCACTGAGCCATTTTGACCCAGGTGGTCGGGCCACCATGCGGGCAGTTGCAATTTGACCCCCATTTAGCAACAGCGCCTAGTAAGAGTCCAGCGGAGACAGAGCTGGCTTCAATGAAAGGACCACTTAAGTGGAAACATTTGCAGAACTGGAAACTAACGTAGGCAAAATGAGTGCAAAAAAGTTTGCGTATATTTTCCCCATAGGTTTTTATTAGTAACAAAACACACCTGAGTGTCTTCTCTGCCATCTTTTCTTCAATGCCTATCTATACTCTGAGGGGCTCCGAGGAGGAGACCTCTCAACCTGGTTTACCCACGATGTGCATGTTGGCAGTATTATGGCTTTTAAGGTGCAGTATATGCACCCAATGGGGATGCTTGCTGGATTCCGCTTGTAAATTAAGGGCAGTAGTCTCGGGGCAAACTTGCAACATTATTTGTCAATGTATTTAATTTCCTTAACATTCCATGCTACTATCTGAATTATTATTATGACTATTTGGGTCAGTAAAGCGCATGGCTACCCCAAGAGGGCTTCCCAGCGCTGAACATAAAAAGAAGGGTCAGAAAAGTAAATATCTACAAAAGCCACATCTTCAGTTTTTAAATTTTTAAAAAGGTTGCATAGGCGCCACATGGAAGGTAGGTAATTCCACAATTTTGGACCTAAATAAGCAAAGAAGCGACCATCTTGCCTGACCTTATGTATTTAGGGAATAACTAAATAGTTCAGATTGCTAGTTCGTAGAGCCCGATTAGGAAGATATGGCAACGCCAGTGACCTAAGATAAAACGGTTCAGAATTAGTCAAGGCTTTGTACATATAGCAGAGTTCCTTGTACTGAATGTGCTTACCAACTGGGAGCCAATGTAGGGCTTGAAGAAGGTGAGAGACCGAGGAGTGTTTTGGAAGATAGTGAAGCAGCAGTGCCGCCGCATTCGGAACAACTTCCAGTCTCCTAGTTAAGGCTTTTGTTACACCCAAGTCTAGAAAATTATCATAGTCAAGACTTGAATTAATCTGGGCTTGCACAACTGTCCTTTGAGGGGAAATAGGAAGAAGCCAGAGTATTTTCCTCAAGCACCAGAAGCTGCCGAAACAGGAAGCAGCCACCTGGGTGTTTTTCTGGTCCATGATAAGCTTATTATCAGGTCAGAAGCTTAGATCTTTAATCACCTGGCTAGGGGTAGGACCAGGCCCCAAACCTGTAGACCAGAATTGTAATCATTTATATAGATGACAACACTTCAAAAATCTACATGGCTCGACAAATGAATGAGTTCCGTTAGCATCACATGGATTGCATGACAGTGACCTCTCATACCATGCATGTGATGACCTTCAGCAAATCGACAATTGTTACCAAGCCTATGTCCGAAGGATTAGTCAAACCCGCATCTCTCCTAATGCATGCCAACCACACCTTGGGATGAATCACTTAAACTCATTGCAGTAAACCTCCCCATTAAGCTAAAACTGGTTGTACTCTGGTCTGCAACTGTATGACATCTACTCAACTCTAAAGGAGTCAATTTTCATTCCTTGGGTCCTCTTGACACTAAATAAAAAATGTTTATCTGCTTTGATCACAGTTCCATACTTATTTTCCTTTCTCAGTGAAGAGATTCAGAATCCTGTTTATATTGGAGAAGAGGTTCCATTCACACCATTTATTCTTTTGTCCCGAAGGTTCCTCTAAATTTGTCCTTTTTCAGGTTAGTTTGATGAGCCCTTAATTCCCATAAAACGCACATGCTTCAGTTCTTGTGCTTCTTAGAGACACCTTTTGGCATGCCATAAAAATGGGTAGAGCCTAAATTGGTGCACCCCCATCTTGTAATCTATAGGGGCTATCCCCTTTAACCCAGGTCCTGTTGGTTTGCAGAATAGTTATGGTGATGTAATTGCACGCTGGTGTGATGCCCATTAGCCTTCCATTATAAATTAGGTCAAGTGATCCGTGGCAAACTAGGTCCCTATATTTTGTGCTTTTTTTAAGTGAATGTTGAAGATCACAAACATTATGTTCAGTAGCTTTGCAAGTATTGTTTGAATACCAGAATGAGAGTAGACGATAGACTAAACACAATCACTTTCAGTGTGTCTTTCAGTAGGACTACGACTAGCTGATCGGACACATCCTTTTTGTTGAAGGTTGATTGCATAATAGAGATTGGCTGCTGCTTAGAAGGAAAAATAAGGACATCTCCATTCTCCAACTCTCATTGTCTCAGCTCCTTTATGAGTGAAATACACATGATTTCCTGCTAAACGTGATCCTTGGAGAGTAGACCTGCCCAGTTTTACATAGGAACCAACCATCACAGTGTATGTGGAGAGTAGAGTAATGTCTACTCTACCTAGAAACCCCTCTGAAGAGGGAAACTCAGGGCCTGATTTAGATCTCGTCAGATGGAATACTCGGTCACAAAGGTGACGGATATTCCGTCCACTGTATTACGATCTCCATAGGATATAATGGGATCGTAATACGGCGGACGGGATTTCTGTCAAGTTTGTCATGGAGTATTCCCCTCCGCCAAGATCTAAATCAGGTCCTGTATCTCATTCTGGTTGGTTGGAATAGAATCCTTGCGGATGCACTGGCACTAACTAGCAGTCAGTTGCTAACCAACCGCTAAGTACTGTGACTATAAGCATGTAGCCCCACTGTAGCTTGCTGAACACGGACATTGAACCACATCTGCATGGCCCCCACCATTGTGTTTTATTTTATTGAGGCTGGAGATCCATGCTGCCCATTTCTTTGGTGAAGGCCAGGACTAGGCACAATGTGTTCCTGAAGCTCTCCTAACTTACCCTGGTGATGCTGCTGACCTTACAGTGTACAAGGTTTCCAGCCATCCTCAGGAGGCCAGAGATGGCAATGCAGAACACTTGCCCCCGCCCTCCCCAGAGACTTGAGGAACACTAACCAAAGGCCTTCTATCTTAGTACTGCGAGCTAATTTGTGGCTCTGTATGGTGAGCAGCTTCCCTTCCTGTGCTAATATTTGCTTATTGTTTTTGTTCTTTTGCAGGATACCCTCTCCACAGCCTGCCCTTCCATTAACCATTAGCCTCCACATTTTGTGGTGTGAGTGCAGACCACTCAAGAGCCTAAGTGGCCTATGTGCCAAAATAGGTGTCACCCAATATCCATTTATATGTCCCAACACCGTATCTTGTCATGCACCCAGCTGGCTTATGTGCTAACTGTATCGAGATTGATCGAAGAGGTCCTGTGTGGTTCTAATGTGTGTCCCTGTGCATGTGGGCACATTCTGGCTACAAGCTGGTTGCCATCACACCAAGATCAGATCAAAACATGACTAAATGCAACAAATTGTACTCAACTAAAATGAGTAAACCTCTCAAACTGACATGCAGCTTACCTTAACTTGGGAGACAGTGTAACGTCACAAGGCGGCGATCAGACATTATCAGACGGTGTTCTTAAAAATAGTGTACTGCTGGTATTTCTTACCATCTGTCTGTGTGACAAGACTTATTACTATAAATACAACAGTCAGTAATATTTCTAGGCAGCACTTCGACAGAACCTACTGAAATGTGCTAAGTTTGGTACATTCACTTCTACTACATGTTTGGCATTAAAACCAAACCAATGTACGTAAGTTATTTTATATCAAACACATTTGCTAGTAAATCATATAGAGAATTCTCTATGACTGAAGGTGCTCTTCAGCATTTCAAATTATCGTCTTAACCAACAAGCTTGGGTAGCAAACCGTGCTCTCATATAGAATGAATGCGTGACTCAAGCCATGCGCACACTACTGATTTCATGAAGGGTTTCGCTGACTTTACGCCAGATTCCTGGCAGAAGAGTAGAGTCATAGTTTTGCCCACCATAGGAATTCGACAAGCGCACCAGTGTTCAAGGTTAATCGCTGCTTTTAGACAACATGCACTCTCATTGTGCATTGAAATAAATGAAAAGTCTACATTAAAAGGGACTAATAGAGGCCTCCTAGTTTCTATTAGAAGTATAACAAGACTGAAACAAAAAAAATCCAATTAGTAGAACCGGAGATATTGAACTT
Source organism: Calotriton arnoldi (assembly GCA_963921515.1). Taxonomy (NCBI): domain Eukaryota; kingdom Metazoa; phylum Chordata; class Amphibia; order Caudata; family Salamandridae; genus Calotriton; species Calotriton arnoldi. The sequence goes on from CAWUFW010004549.1 coordinate 1,408,849, forward strand.
TAGAGTTTTCAAAGAAAATAGTGCCAAAAAGGCATGAAGTGCCAACTGTGGATATCTGGTCATGCTGGACAGGGATAAAGTCACGAGTTCAGGCTAACCGCAGTGGAGCGCAGGCTGGCTACAGGGACCCAGTTAGGCCTGCTGAACAAAAGTACCTTCAATCCTAGTTTGCGGAGCGTTGCGTGGATCCGCGTCAAAGATGCATTGCACAGCCAACTTCTGAGATGCGGTGCAAGGTCTTGTTGCGGCGACGTTGAGGATCCCATCAACGGGGCTTGCGATGCGAAGTCCAGAATCAAGGATGCGGCGTGCAGTCGGGGCGATGCATTGGTTCTGAAAAGCAGCGAGGCTGCTATGCGGAAACCGGCATTGTCGCCGAGGCTCCCGCTGACGAGAGATGCGAGGGCCAGCTCCGAGGATGCATTCACAGCAGCGGTCCCTAAGGTGATACAGGCTGCGGCGCCGATGTGAGTCCAATCCACGCAGCAGCAGCCAAGCATCGATATGCACCGGTTCCGCTGGATGCACAGGCTAGCAGAGCAGTTTAGGCCCAATCCCAAGGGTCCAGGATTGGTTTGGCACCCCTTGGCAGCGTAGACTCACAGATGGCTAAGTCCAGGTGAAGATGCAAGGTTGTTGGAAGCCTGTTATGTCCCTTAGGCTTCAGATCAGGAGGCCACCCAACTAGCCATTGGAGTTACTCTTGGTTCTGGGTGTAAGAGATGCAGGTCCAGTCCTTTTCACCCAGGCAAGAGGGCAGTAGGCAGCAGGTCAGCAAAGCAGCAGTCCTGCAGAGTGGCAATCCTTCAGCAGCACAGCAGTCCTTCTTCCTGGGAGAGTATCCACAGGTCCAGAAGTCTGTTGAAGTGGTGGTGTCTGAGGTCCATCTTTCATACAACGGCGCCCTGGTTCTGGAAGATGCGAGAAGCTGCTAGAAATTGGCTTTGAAGTGCAAGGAATTCACAGCTTCCCCTGCCCTGGCTTCAAGCTGGCTGAATTAAGTGACAATGCAGAGTTGTTAAGCCCTTTGTGTGTGGACAGCACACAGCCTAGTCAGGTGTAAGTGAGGCTGTGTCCAGCCCCCCCTCCACCCTGCCAGTCATGGCCCATCCATTCACACCAAAGGTCTCATTGTGTGTGGCTGTCTAGAAGGAATACACAAATCCCAACTGCCAACTACACCTAGTCGTGTGACCAGAGACATGCCGCAGGCACCAAATGGCTAATGCAAGAAAATGGCAACTTTCTAAATGTGACAACTGTTGTGCTATCCCGCGGGGAAGCGTCCCTGCTATAAAATTCCACCAAAGAAGGAGGAACTCACGGAGTGCGTGATCCATATCTGTTTATTTCAACTTTCTAAAAGTGGCATTTTCATCATTGCGATTTAAAATCCGACTTCACCATGAGTTAGGATTTTAAATTGTGATTCCAGAGACAACAAACATGAACCAGTTGTATCTTCCCATCTGGAAATTACACTTACGTATTCTAATAAGACAGCACCAATGTTATCAGACCACGCACGCAACCTGGGAATCATCCTGGACTCCGAGCTCAAAATGGACCGCCAGATCAACTCTGTCTCATCTTCCTGCTTCCACACCCTCCGCCTCCTTCGTAAGACCTTCAAATGGATCCCCCTCGAACACCGAAATACTGTCACTCACGCTCTGGTCACCAGCAGACTCGACTACGGCAACGCACTCTACGCCCGGAATAAACAAAAACCTCACCCGCAAGCTACAGAACATCCAGAATGCCGCCGCAAGACTGGTCCTCAACCTGCCAAAACACTGCCACATCTCCCAGCACCTGCGCACACTCCACTGGCTCCCCGTCGAGGCGAGAATCACCTTTAAGATGCTCACCCACGCACACAAGGCCCTCCACGGCACCGGACCAGCATACCTGAACAGCCGACTCAAATTCCACGCACCCCAAAGGACCCTAGGATCAGCCCAGCTCTCCCACGCCGTGGTCCCCGCACCAGAAAGACCAGATCGGGAGGCTGCTCATTCTCCTTCCTCGCGGCCAAAGCATGGAACGCCCCTACCGCTCCACCTCAGACAGACAACATCGCTCCCCATCTTCGCAAGAAACCTCAAAACCTGGCTCTTCGACAGACCCCCTCCTTGATGGAATGGAACCTGCACCCCCCCCCACCCCTAGCTCCTTGAGACCCTTACGGGTCAAACCCCTGATTGATTGATTGATTGATCATGTGGGAGAGATAGGCCACACAGTAGTGAAAAACGAATTTACATGTTTTTCACTACCAAGACATGTAAAACTTAAAAGTAATTGTCCTACTTCTTAATTACATTGCACTCTGCCCTCTGGGCTGTGCAGGGCCTACCCAGGGGTGACTTATATGTATTAAAAAGGAAGGGTTGGGTGTTTATTTTACCAGGTTGAAACAGAAGTTTAAAACTGCACACACAGGCTCTGCAATGGCAGGACTGAGTTGTGTTTAAAGGGGTACTTAAGTGGGTGGGACAATCAGGCCTGCAGTCCCTCTAGTAACATTCAATTTACAGGCCCCGGGGCACAGGTAATGACACTTTACTGCGGACTTATAAGTAAATCAAATATGCCAATTGGGGATAAGACAATATTACCATGTTTAGAGGAGAGAGCAGAATTACGTTAGCACTGGTTAGCAGTCCTAATACCAGCAGAAATGAGGTCAGAAAAAGTGGAGTAGGACAGCAAAACGTTGGGGGGGAAGACCATCCTACGGCTGACAGGTCTAACACTGACCCAATCCAGTGCCTGAGGACCTTTCAAATATGGAGGAGTAACAATTTCTTGAAATTTAACAGTGAAAAAACAGAGCTCCTATTTATAGGCACAAATATTTTCTGATGGGACACTAGCTATTAGCCTCCTTTATTAGGAGAACCTCCAGAAAAAGCTACAAAAATGAAATCTTTGGGTGCCCTAACCTACCCCACTCTAGCTATGGAATCCTAAATAAATACAACTGCTTCTGCATTCTTTATGTTTCTTAAACAACTGAATAATATCCTCCCATATTGCTTACAAACGACCATGCCAAAGTTGTTTGAGTGCTAATGATATCCCAAATAGCTTATTGCAACTACCTATTTTTAGGTTTACCTGACTTATCTCTAAAGAAGTTGCACAAGATTCAAAACACAGCAGTTAGAAAGCCTACCAAATCTAAAAAAAAGGACAATAACATCTCCTGGGCTAGAAAGAGTCTTTATTGCCTACTTGTGAAAAGCAACATATTCTCTTCAAATTGCTAGTCTGATGCACAAAGTGTTTTTTTACAACATAGGTCTGATTCTGCTCTTCTGTTTAAAAGGCCTAGAGCTAAGCATACAATATATGGCGGCAGAGGGAAGCAACCAGACCTGATTGTTAAGAGTTTGGCTCAGAGCAAACATCTTTCCCAATTCTGTTTGAAACTTGAAATTACCCTAATACTGTGCAGGGGGTCAACAGCCATGAGACTTCTCCCAAAATCGCCATTTAGTAGTAGAGAGTCGATATGGTATCTCCGGAATGGATAGAACTCTCCACAGAAGAGGAAGGAGACAGGCAAGCTTGCTGTTGAACCTCTCTCTGGACTTGAAACCTTGGACTCTTGTTGGCCTCTGTCTCCAGAGTTAGTGGCACCAGCTACTCACCTCCCTTGTAGACCATGAAGAAAGGTGGTCCTAGGAAGAAGTGCCACAGACTCCTTCTAGACACAATGGCACCTTTGGAGTGGCAGAAGGCTTGGGGTATTTGGGAAGTCTGGCAAGGAGCATGGTCTGCCTTGAGAACTGTGGAGTGCTGCTGCCGGGTATACCCCAGGTTCGTAGGCTACGAGGGCCTGACTAGAGGGCAGTTCCTGGACTCTGCAACTTACTGCTGCTAACGTAAAGGATGTAGACATGTCAGAGGATGCAGGAAGGCATCAAAGGCCTCCCCAGAAACCCTCCTGGTGTCTGTAGCACACCACCACGAGCAGGGTGCACAACCCAAATCAACTTGGCAAATCAGGGTGAGAGATATCTCAATTTAAAGGAACCAATTATGTGCACACTTTTTAGTGACTACAGCAGTGCCCTGAGGGCAGGAGCACTGTCACACTGAAGATATTCCACAATGGATCTTTTGATTCAGGCGCCTATTGGTTCTACCAGAGGGGCCAGCCAGCTTTTGGGCGTTGTAGTACCACCATTCAAAAAATCCCCTTAGAGGTAGGGGCACTGCATTCTGTTTCATCCAGAATAGCCCCTGGGCCAATGCACCTGGCCCTATGAGGAGGGAACACTCCTCCCAGGATTCCAAAATGCACTCTGTACTTTTCTCCCCACTCCTCGTGCTCAAAACATCTGAAAGTGAGAGCAGGAACAAGCCAGCTTACCCTCCTGGTTCAGAGTAAAACTGTCAGTCAGTAGAGAAGGAGAACATGACTAGACAGCCCCAGGGATGCGGCTTGGTCCTTCAAAGTGCTGGTGCAAGTGACCCACATGGGCGTGTTAGGGGCACCGACTTGGATTCAGTTTATAATTAAAATACTTTTTATTTTGAAAGTAAAAGCACTTATTGTGCATTGATTTATTGAGTGTTATTTGTTGTGTCGCTGAGTTCTGTATCTCTAGCTCACAGCACCTCCCTGAGTAAGCCTTGGACTGCTCTGCCTCGCTATCCTGAGAGCAAAGTGCTAAAAGTGGTACTTGTTTCTCAGTTTGTGGGGGCTGCAATACAGGAGCAGCTCCAGGACACCACAAGCGAAAGACCCTGGTCATTGCAAGTGAGACTCAGTAACTTTCGAATGCCACTAGGCCTACTGGCTCAGAATTTTCAAAGCCTCATTTAGACCTTAATGGACAGCAACTGAATGGATTCTGTATAAAAATACTGCCTCTTCTGACTACAGCTGTGCTGCCTCCAGCACCGCAGCTGTGATCAGCCTGATCCAGTCAAACGATAACACCATTTCAGTAGCCTTTTCTTTCCTTCGCTTCAGAAACAAGCATTTGCAATGCAATCGGTCTCGCCTTTGGGACCTTATATGTATTTAGCTATGCAGCACATTAGCCTGGGTGCTGAAACATCTACTGTTCTTTAACATGGAGGGAAAGTAAGCACCAAACTGCGTGACACGCCAGGTATGGGAACACATGGAGAGAAATATTGCCTTTGGAGCTGGAAATGGTATAGTCCAAAGCTCTGTATTTAATATAAAATCAAGGCCGTAAGTCCTAGGGCTGATCTCCAGAGCCCACAAAGTACATACACATATAAGTATATGCTAAAGTATATACAAGAGGTCTCGAATGCTCGACCTAACAAGGACATGTTACGTATATTTTTCAACAAAACATGAATTATTTTATGTGATTAGTGCTCTGTCTGATCAGCCCTAGGCAGGGTATTTGAAACTGTTCACAGAAAGAGAGTTCCCAGAGCAGGGCTCCTCGCCGGAGGGACCCCTAACCCAGGCGTAGAGAGGGTTTGAAGCTTCACCTCCAGATAGGGCCCAGAGCAAATGAAACTTCATCCTTACCCTCACTGGACTGAGACCCCCATCCCTCAGCCAGCCCCAAGCCCAGCCCCGCCCTGACCCTCACTGGAATAAGACCCCTCATCCCCCAGCCAGACCCCAAGCTTAGCCCAGTCCTTACCCTCACTGGACTGAGACCCCCATCCCTCAGCCAGCCCCAAGCCTAGCCCTCAGTGAAACCGGTCATCCGAATCTTCACCCTATGGGGTGTGGCGTGTCCCCTCCATGTCAGCGCCTACCATCTGGAAGGAACGGACACGGATACCATACGTATAAATCGAAGGGTGTCATACCATAAACATAGCATAACCTAAGAGATAGCTCAGCTGTCTGAGGTCTGTAATATCTGTGTAACCTGAGGGGTAGCTCAGAAGTCTGAGGTCTGTAAGATCTGTGTAACTCCGAGGAATCGCTCTGCTGTGTAAGATCGGTGTAACCTGAGGGATAGCTCAGCTGTCTGAGGTCTGTAAGATCTGTGTAACCTGAGGAATTGCTCTGCTGTGTAAGATCGGTGTAACCTGGAGGGATAGCACTGCTGTCTGAGGTCTGTAAGATCTGTGTAACCTGAGGGGTAGGTCAGAAGTCTGAGGTCTGTAAGATCTGTGTAACCTGAGGAATCGCTCTGCTGTTTAAGATCGGTGTAACCTGAGGGATAGCTCAGCTGTCTGAGGTCTGTAAGATCTGTATAACCTGAGGAATAGCTCTGCTGTGTAAGATCTGTGTAACCTGAGGGATAGCACTGTTGTCTGAGGTCTGTAAGATCTGTGTAACCAGAGGGATAGCTGTGCTGTCTGAGGTCTGTAGAGATCTGTATAACCTAAGGTCTGTGCAAGCTGTGGGATAGCGCTGCTGTCTGAGGCCTGTAAGATCTATGTAACCCGAGGGATAGCTGTGCTGTCTGAGATATGTAAAATATGTGTAACCTGAGGGATAGCTCAGCTGTCTGAGGTTTGTAAGATCTGTGTAACCTGAGGAATAGCTCTCCTGTGTAAGATCTGTGTAACCTGAGGGATAGTTCTGCTGTCTGAGGCCTGTAAGATCTGCGTAACCTGAGGGATAGCTCTGCTGTGTAAGATCTATGTAACCTGAGGGATAGTTCTGCTGAGGTCTGTAAAATATGTGTAACCTGAGGGATAGCTCCGCTCTCTGTGGTCTGTAAGATATGTGTAACCTGGAGGAATAGGTCTCCTGTGTAAGATCTGTGTAACCTGAGGGATAGCTCTGCTGCCCGAGGCCTGTAAGATCTTTGTAACCCGATGGATAGCTGTGCTTTCAGAGATCTGTAAAATATGTGTAACCTGCGGGATAGCTCTGCTGTCTGAGGCCTGTAAGATCTGCGTAACCTGAGGGATAGCTCAGCTGTCTGAGGTCTGTAAGATCTGTGTAACCTGAGGAATAGCTTTCCTGTGTAAGTTCTGTGAAAGCTGTGAGATAGCTCTGCTGTCTGGGGTCTGTAAGCTCTGTGTAACCTGAGGGATAGCTCTGCTGTCTGAGGTCTGTAAGATCTGTGTAACCTGAGGGGTAGCTCAGATGTCTGAGGTCTGTAAGATCGGTGTAACCTGGAGGAATAGCTCAGCTGTGAGGTCTGTAAGATCTGTGTAACCTGAGGAATAGCTCAGCTGTGTGAGGTCTGTAGGATCTGTGTAACCTGAGGGATAGCTCAGCTGTCTGAGGTCTGTAAGATCGGTGTAACCTGAGGAATAGCTCAGCTGTGAGGTCTGTAAGATCTGTGTAACCTGAGGGATAGCTCAGCTGTGTAAGGTCTGTGTAACCTGAGGAATAGCTCAGCTGTGAGGTCTGTAAGATCTGTGTAACCTGGAGGGATAGCTCAGCTGTGTAAGGTCTGTGCAAGCTGTGTGATAGTGCTGCTGTCTGTAAGATTGCAGACACTGGAGGTCAGCCCTGCTTGCTGGGATCAGAGCCAGTGCTTTCGTGTTCAGTGACCTTGGGCTGAGCACTGCATATGGAAACAGTGAGCCCTGTGTTTAATAGTGAATGGTGTAAGGAGCAGCGCCGCCCTGCACCAAGAGCACACTGTGCGCTGCAAATACTCACAGAAATGTGAACAATTAGACAAAAGCATAAACTGAGGATGCAAAGACCGTGACAGACACCGCAATGGAAGACGGACTACAACGCATCCCTCTGGACCCTCACATGGCCCCAACAGGATGTAAAGTACACTTACCATGCCATAAAAATAGGTTTACTTTTACCCACGTCTAGCTATGAGGAGGAAATAAAGGATTACACGCAAGTCTTTGTTTCCAGGGGCAGTATGTTCCCGGCCCGGGACTTTCACTAGTAAACCTGCTGCATTCTGGGACTTGCAGTCTTACCTCTGTCCGATGTGCTAGTTCCACTAAAGTGTCAGATGTGAGACTAAAAGTTGGTTGTGAAAGGCAAGCCCACAACCAATCAGACAACAAAAATGAAACATAGTGACAACCTCCCTCTAGGTCTTCGGGGACACTCTTAGCAGTTCAGGACTTTTGTGTGCAAGCAAAATGCATTCTGGGTGTCGTACTCTTATTTTGCTTTTATTTAACTAATTAGACGAACACACCTGAAATCACTGATCTGTCGATCAAATGTTTGGACCTCACACCTTACCAACCAGCTCTCCAGCTCCACACATACGTGCAAGTTGGGGGCCTAGGTCTCTGCAGCAGGCGCACCGACCCACGCAGCTAGAATGAGTGACCTACAAGTGCTACCTTCAAACCACATCAATGAAACTTCACCAGATCGACTGTCCTGCCCACAGTTCTGACTGAAGATAAGATTAGGCCGGCCTCACCTGTCCCTAAAATGACATTTACCAGATAGCCCTTAAAATGTGCCCTCAAACCCTGAAAAGAAACCAAGCAATGTTCACATAAAACGTCGGCCGTTGCAGTAAAACGGCGAGTGGAAGGCCTCGTAGTGTGTACTCTGGGCACAACCTGTAAATCAATGATTCTCACCCTCGCCTCCAACACCCCCGGAGAGTCCCCCTGGTGCAGACTGTACTTTCAAATTATCTTACAACCCACGTGAAAAAAGATAATAAAGCGCCCACACCCTCACAGAGGGGTCTTCTAGGAGAACATGCTGGAAGTGATATCATCGGAGGCAGTGGCGCTCTAGCAGTCACGTCTCTCAACGAGGTTCAACAATCACAGACACGCTGCGTTCGGCCATGGCTGGGGTTTGTGAGGGGTGCCCGTGCAGTGGGATGGTGAATTAAATCACATAACACACGTCTCTGGACCCTTCCACACCCCCTGACCCCCCACCACCCATACCTGCAGAATGTGGCATCAAAGGTGGAAGCTGCAGGCTGGAAGGCGCTTCCTGGAGCGAGCTGTCCCAGAGTGAGGTCTCCCCTCAGAAACGGCATCTCGTCTCTCAACGAGGTTCAACAATCGCAGACCGCTGCGCTCGGCCAGGGCTGGGGTTTATGTATGTGAGGGGTGCCCGGCACTGGTGAGCAGTCTGAGGAACAGTCCCTGGCAGTGGTGGGCAGTTCGAGCAGCTGGCACTGCCTGGCAGTGTGGGGAGCAGACACAGAGCTGCTGTCAGGATGAGAACTGGCGCCGGGGGCCAGTTTTAGAAGCGATCAAGAATAATCAGACCCAGAAAGGAACTTTGAGAAAATACTGGGGGTTTTAAAAACGATTTCTGGCCTCCACCACTGTCGCGAAGACATACTATCGCAGTAGGGCCGATATGTTTTTAATGTAAAACTTAAGCTTGCTGTGTGGCTACAGAGAAGCCGAAATGCTATATTTATTTCAGCTCCCTCGTCACTTCCTCCCCCCGATGCTTTTTATAAGCGCCTCATTACCGGAGCTTCCGGAGCCCTCTCTGGGCACAACACAATTACTGCAATTACCCACAGTGGGGCTTTAAAATCACCCCAGCATCACCTGTGCTCGAGAGATGCCTCCTCTCCAGCCCAGGCCCCCAAACTGTTAAACCTTACAGCAGGAGGTGCCTTCTGTTTTTTTGTGGTGGGGGGGTCTCTGTGTAGCTGTTGTTCCCCGTTGCTGACTGACAGCGCCACTCACAAAAGTCACAACACTGCGAACGAGCGCGCAACCACGGACCCGAAAATGAGGTGATGAAAATATTTCAACAATATGAATTTCCAGATCGGGTTTGGAGTCCCCCGTGGCCCCTCAGAGGCGCATCTCTTTCAGGCTCCACGAAAACTCACTGCTACAGAGTTATAGCGCACAGAGCGTCGAACGATACAAAACAAGAGACAGAGGCAGACTTTTGGCACGCATGCGCACGATGTAAAGCATCGCGCGCATGCGAGAGTCTGGACAGGTCAGGCAAAAGGAAGTGCGAATGCAGGCAGCCAATCAAATGAAAAAAAGCATTTACAAATGCAATAGGACTCGTATTTACGCGAGTCCTATTGCATTGTAAACAAAAAATGCGGGGTGCGGAAGAAGGCAGGAACGGGAGTGGGTGGGGGGAGTGGGGGTGGCCAGAGAAGTCACGGACTGCGGGAGGGAACAGGGGAGGCAGGGGAACAAAAGAGTTGCTGAAGTAAAGGGGCTGATAGCCATGGAAGGATAAAAATGACGTCATGGCAGTAAGGAGGCGGGACTAATACGCTGGCAACCAATTAGAATGCAGCATTTTAGATTTGAGCCAATTAAAAGCATGGACAGAAAGTGGGTGGAGCTTCCCCCACAATACTGTATACAGCATCTCTCGACGAGACAGCGCATGCGCTGCCTAGCCGAGACCTAAAAAGAAATCAGTGAAACCAGGTCTGCTTTTTGTGAACTCTGCACAGACCCCTCCAAAGTGGAAGTCGGTCCTAGGAAAATTGTAGAGGGAAAGTTGTAAACTATTCCTGTTTGGGGCCACCATGGTTTATATCATAGACACGAACAGGGAAATAAACAGGGCTGCCTCTCTAATGCCACTCTAACTGGTGCAGGATCTGATGAGAAGGTTTTCCTGATAGGCAACAGTAGATCCACGATCAAGAAACCTAAAACTCATACCCTATAAATAAAAAGGAAGATGCACGAGATGTGCATAAGGGACAGACATCAATTTTGGACAGATTTTTCAATACTACCAACTCTAAATGAGGTTCTATGTATTTATTATATGTGTTTATTTAGGTTTGGTTGGTATGAATAATACACTTTTTTCCGAAATGTTTACTGAAAGTAGTACTTTGACTACTATACTATTGTACTAAATGATCTGTTAACATTTTCATTTCTATTATTCTGTAGAATTGCCCTTACTATTTAAATAAATTATTTTGGCTGCAGAACTGAGGGGTTTTGCAATTACCCTTTGCAATGTTTAGCAATCAAAGGCCATCTGGTTGTGAATCTGGAGGCAAACACAATAGTAATTGAATGGCAAACTGTCGTACGGCTTCCACTTTCTGAATGGAAACTGTACGTTTTTTGGACAACACAAACGGGATGGTGCCAGAATTTTTCAATGCATCCCCTCATGATATATTGGTCTATAGTCCTGCTAGCTCACAGTGCCGCCATAAGTACCCCTAAACCTAAGAGGGTAACAAATGGATGTAGCAACCTCAGAACGTGACAACCCTGACTCCCCAAGGAATCGTAGAAACAGATCTAGAACCTTTTTGCTCAGTCATTCGTGCATACCCAGAGAGATAGATACACAAGAAATACACAAAGAGGCGTTTCAATATTTATTGAGCCATTATGATTCTTATGTAAAATATATGCCCTACAATGATTAATAGACAAAAGCAGATGAACATAATTAGCAATACTAAAACAGTGAAAAGGATAAATAATTCCATCATTGCGCTAAAGCAGTATATGTATGCTGGCATATAAGTACGGTGTATAGTGTTCTCCTACTATGAGCTCCCTCACCTAGTTACCTACGGCGAGTAATTTGCCAAAATCCCCTACTGGATAATTTAACTCCCCATTACCTGTGGGTGAATGTGCTTGGGTCCCAGACTTGGTCACAAGGTGGACATCCCTCCTCGCAGAGGGAAAACAGGAATCACTTGGGCTAAGACTTCGACAAACAGCGACCTCGCAGTGACAGCAGAGTGCTCCTCTGATCTCGACACGGAAATACATATGTATATATAATAACTGCATCCATGCTTCCGTGCCGAGGCCTCAGCCAGGTTGTCATTGTTTATTCCCTTGTGATAGCTGTGTCGCCTTACAGATGAAGAACAACGTTTGCACAATGGAGGCTTAGGCCTTGTACTAAATGTTCATGGTGTCATGATAGTGTGCCCACTAAGTGGAAATGTAAGCAATATAGTTTCAGAGAAACTAATCCTGCACTGTCATGTAAGCAAATGTGTGTCAAAAGTCATTGTGTAGAAAAGAAGGCAACTTAAGAGATGTGTGCATGTAAAATGGCAGTTTTTCTTTCCGGTACTAACCCAGCCATGTGACAACCCTAGATAAGAACTCAAGGTGGAGATTTACTTTTAGTAGTAGTACATGTCACCACATCTGTAACAAGAATAGGTGTGGGCAAGTACAACTTAAACCACAATAGTAGAGTTACCTGTAGTAACAGGCATACATCTACGCCCACACCTATGTGAATTGCATTTATAAGTGAGTATTAGCATGTGAAGTAGTACTAAAGGAGCACTATTGCACACATCACACATAATCGTAAAAGCCTTTGTTAATTGTTTTCAAAGTTAATCATGTTTCTCTTTCAAGGAGAGAATACTGTTTAAATTATAATTAAGCTGTTCATTCAAAAGCACTGCAATGGCTCGAGGTCGATTAATTGCGGGAATGCATTCAATCTTGGTATTATATTTATTTGTTGTGGGTATAGCAATGATTGCACAATGTCCTTGGTCAAATTGAATCATCAGTTTTTAATATTCAAAGTATGTGCCATACCGAGAGATTAATGGCTAGTTCATGATAATGATGTAAGTATTGCGAACTAATCTTTGAGATCACCACCAGAGAACCTACTGAAAGTTTCCCACTTATTGATAACCAGCATTCTGTCTGGGTAGTCCAAACCAGCAAATTAGCAGTAAAAGAAACCAGCAGTGCACAAAACAAATGCCCCCTGTAAATACCACTAGGCTTTATCTCTTGCTCATTGAATACTTCTTCATCCATAGCCTTTCCACAAATAAACAATAGCCAGCGGCATAGCTTGATCAGCAAGATTGGGGGTGTGAGCTTCTGATTTTCCAACAGACACGCTGGTATAGCTTGTTAAAATACATTATATGAGAAGCAGGGCATGAAGGGGGCTTAAGGAGCAGTGGAAATGGAGAAGAATGTGGATTGCTAGGGGTGCTTAAAACTCAATATTTTGTTAAATAGCCATTTATAAGACCTTCAAAACCGACAGTGTGTTTGTGTGTGTGTCTAGGTAAAAATCCCAGGTGAAATCCGACAAGCACTTCAACATACCTTACTTAGGGCACCTGTACCCAACTATTTATTAGAGAATGCATTTATTAGGGGGGTGTAACACCCCAAACACCCTGTCTAAAGGTACGCTCCTGGCAATAGCCCTCCCTTTATTAGCAAATTATACATTACTCAGAGTTGTCATTTTTCCTTCAGAACTATATTCCAGAGACCTAGTCTCAACAGCAGAATTCTCTTCATATAAAATTGCCACATATGTTGCCCAATCAAATCTGAATCAGGGCCTGAGTTATCTTTTGTGAGGTTATTTTGTAGAGTGCACTGTCACTGAGGAGGGTATCCTGGCCCTGTGCAGGATGCAGTGCTGGATGAAACAATGACAAGAGTAATGGAGCCAGCAAGGCACAAACAGGCACGTTTTCAAACCAAGAGATGTGCCTTGCTTTCCTAATCCTCTTAACCCCAGCACTCTGCTGACCCTGTTGAGAGGGCTCATAGCTATGTGCACATTTAATGATGAATAGAGGAGAGGATGTCAAGTGTAGACTTTGAAGTTGAACAGTATGGCAAGGAACTGACCAGAAGAAGTTAACTGGGACTGAGAGGTGCATGCCCAAGTTGTGGATTATGAGGTGGGATAAAAAAGTGCCTAAGCATACGGCTATGAGGAGAGAATGGGGAATTTCGTACAGATGATATACTACCTAGGCATGCCTTATAGGGTGAAGTAACTTGGCAGATGGATGATGGAGCGTTCAGGGTCGGACTTGGACAGAAAATAGGCTCAGGCACCAAAATAAAAGTGGTCACCATTAGGGAATCCGATATCTAAACAAATTGTACCACATTTGCAAATCAGGTCAGTTTCAAACTTGTAAAGGCACACTGTATAAGTGTTTTGGAAGGTATGGGAGGCTGGATGCATTTGTGCTTGTTGCAGACAATTTTTATGGTAATAATATGGACATACAGTAAAATAGACCCCCATATCATAAAACAGGCCCACCAACAGCCAATAAACAGGCCAGCAATGACTTGCCAAACCAGACCTACGGGCATTGCCTAATTGCCCGATAGGCCAGTCCGAGCCTGGTAGTGTTTATCAGAGACACTCCCAGTTGCATGTAACCGAGAAGTATTGAGGATGAAAGACTTTTGCTACAGAATAAATTTACGGTGGCCGGACCAAACACCTCACTTTTAAAATTGAAATTTTCCTTATACTTTCCAATTAATATATTTTTTTTAATACAAAACTAAATACAAATGTTACAGCACTATTAACTTAAATTATGAATTAAATGTTTAAATAAAGTAAATATGTTACATTAAATTTAATTGATTTTTTCTGAGGTAATATTTAAAGAATAAAGCCCCACCTAAGTAAAAAAAAAATTTTTATTATGCATTATTATTAAGAGTGATGTATAGACTTTATGAAAAATAATGTAATTATATTTAAGTAACATTTTTTTTACATTATTTCTAAATGTAAAAAGATGATTAAAATATTTTATAATTAAATTATATTATTTTTAAAAATTACTTTTAACATTAAGTTACATTTTTTTTTCAAACTATTTTAAATGATTTATTTTCAGTTAAGATTATTTCCTAGGCTGGCATCCACACACTAGACCAATTACTACTTAGGGCTCGATTCCGATCTCGCTAGGAAAGCCCTCCGTACGATTCGGATCCAGAGGGCTTTCCTTGCGACTCACACTGTGCCAGTCCGACCGAACGAGTACGATGCAGCCGTATGCTGACGGACTCGGTTCGCTCGGACTCCCATTGAACTCTATGGGAGCCTGTATACTGACGCGTACACAGGCTCCCATGGAAAAAAGGGGTGGGGAAAAGCGCACAACCTTTGGCGGGCACCCCATGTTGCCCGCCACACTGTGCATGCTTGGATCGGGGGGACTCATGAGCAACCCCCGGTGACCGATTCATAGGGCTCCGGGTGAAGGAGGGCCTGCCACGGCCACCCAAAGTCAGATTCCGACAGCCGTTTTGTCTCGCTGAGACCGAGTCGATACAGCTGTCCGAATCGTGCATCGTACTTGCTCGTTCGGAATCCGGGTCCATTGCACGGCACGATTCAGCTCCGAACGAGTTGGACGGACAGGATCGGGTTCAGAAACGTTTCGATCGACGCGGATGAGATCTTCGCATCGTACTTGGTCGTTCGGAACGGGGGACGATTCGGTCAGAAACATAGGCTCCGAATCGGATTCGCATGTTCCGGAACCCATCTGGAGGCCTTCCTAACGACATCGAACTCGAGCCCTTCATGGAGACCGCAAACCGTTTGCCCAACTAAGGGAAGAATTCAGCCTACACCCCAGGCAACTATGGCGCTACGCGCAAATACAACACTGCTTGAGATGCTGCTTTGGTCCCCGAACCTGGTCCTTGCGACCCTCGCCTGTGGTGACCTATCCACATGGGGCCGCCAGAAAGGAGTGATGTCCTGATTATACGGCACGCTCTCCTCCCACCTCTTCTCCACACTGCTTTCGTGAGCCCTTCATGCCAAAAGGCACGCTCGTCTACATATTACATATGAGGATGACGAATGGGAGGACATACTGGAAGCCCTGGTCAAGGGCATGAGGGAGGCTTGTCTAAAGTTTTACCTCTTTAAAACACTGCACGAATGGCACTGGATGCCAACAAAACTGAATAGGGCAGGCCTTCTTCCCCATGCGAAGTGCTGGAGGTGTACAAGTACTCGTTGCGATATCACACACATCATCTGCAAATGGCCTTTGATCCAGCCCTTTTGGACGCATATCGGTTCGGTCCTGCATGTCTCCATGTGTTCCTGCATCTTCCTCTTACCCCCAACCATCCTTCTTTGTGATGCACGCAAATCACCAGGCCTCTCCCGGCCACAACTCTGCCTTTTCCACACAGCGCTTGCCACGGCCAAGATATGCATTCTCTTGCAATGGAGATCTCCTGTACCCTCATCGCAGGAATCCTGGTTAGTGGCCATGATGCAAACGGCCTCCCATGAACGCATCATTTACAATCTGCAAGACCAGACTGAACTGTTTCTGCAGACATGGGTACCTTTTCTCCCTGACGGGTTCACTAGCGGATGACGTGCCCCAGACTTCCCTCCTATCCTCGCTCTGAACCAAGCGGGGCTGACCCCCCTCTCCTCTCCTCTTTCTTTCCCCCCCTTCCTTATATTATTTCTTCTCCCCCTACTGTTTGCCATATATATCCCCCGTACCCCTCTTTACTCTCCCTCCCCCACAAGACATGCAGGTACCACAAGCGCACCAGCCACTACCAATGATCTAACCCCCCTCACCCCCCAGATCAATAATGATCACTAAAACCCACAGTTCTACTACCCTCGGTTTGATATACCCCTCTTGACATAGGGTTGTCCACATACACCCCCAACACCTTACAGAATCATTGTGGCAGGAATGAGCAGCGAATCTTCCCTCCCTCCTTTTTCTTCATGTCACCCACAACCACAGCGCTAACCTCTATCACTTCCCCCTTTCACCGCGGACCGCCATTGAGCACCCCATCCTGCTGCCCTACTGTCACCCTGTCTCCTCCTGCAAGACGACACTAAAGACCGCATCAACGAAGTAGGAGGAGGAATCGCCATCGTCCACAAGAACACCATCAGGGTCTCGACCAGCACCGATGACACTCTCAGCACCGCCGAACACATGCACTTCCAGATCCACACGGACCCCAACACCACCCTTAGAGGCACCCTTGTCTACAGACCCCCTGGGCCCCGACCCCAGTTCAGCGACTCCATCGCCGACTTCATCAGCACGCACGCCCTGACCTCTACCGACTACATCCTCCTCGGAGACCTGAACTTTCACCTGGAGAACAACAACGACAGCAACTCCACCACCCTGATCGACAGCCTCGCCAACCTCGGTCTGAGCCAGCTCGTCACAACACCGACCGACTCCGCCGGCCACACGCTTGACCCCATCTTCTCCTCAAGCTCCCACGTCTCCTTCAGCCACACCACGGAACTCCTCTGGACCGACCACCGCTGCATCCATTTCACCTTCCAGAAACCCACCACACACCACCGCACCCAACAGATCCCACGCCGCTGCTGGAGCAAAGTCACCGAAGACCAACTTCGGGCAACCCTCGCTCTCAGCCCTCCCTCCGACCCATCCAACACCGACGACGCTGCCTGCAACCTCAGACGATGGATAGACGACTGTGCCAACACCCTCGCCCCGCTGAAAAGCTCACCTACAGTGACACCACCAAAAGAGCCAGCTGGTTCACCTCGGAACTCCTAGTTTCCAAGCGTACCTGCCGGAAACTAGAGAAGAAATGGCACAGTGATAAGACACCGGACAGCCACACAGCCCACAAAGACGCCATCCGTAACCACCACCACCTCATCAGGTCCGCCAAGAGAATCTCCTTCAAAGACCGCCTCGACAACAACGCACACAACAGCAAGGAGCTTTTCAACATAGTGAAGGAACTCTCCAATCCCAGCTCCAACACCAACGACATCCCGCCGTCGCAACCCCTGTGCGATTCCCTCGCCACCTTCTTTCACCGCAAGATCACCGACATCCACGACAGCTTCAACACCCAGACAGCCCCAACTAAGATCGATGCACCAGACCCGCCGCACATCATCGACCACGACCCCCTGCCAGCCTGGGCCAGCGTGAATATCGAGGACACCATCAAGACCATGAGCACAATACACTCCGGCTCCCCGTCAGACCCTTTCCCGCACCACATCTTCAACAAAGCCAGCAGCTCCATCGCACCCCACCTGTGCAACGTCATCAATCTCTCCTTCGAGACCGCGACCTTCCCAGAGAGCTGGAAACACGCAGAGATCAACGCCCTACTCAAAAAACCCAAGGCGGACCCGAGAGACCTCAAGAACTTCCGGCGCATCTCCCTGCTTCCGTTCCCAGCCAAGGTCATCGAGAAGATCGTCAACAAACAGCTAACACGATACCTCGAAGAAAACAGCATCGTGGACCCATCCCAATCAGGGTTCCGCAGCAACCACAGCACTGAGACTGCCCTCATCGCCGCCACCGACGACATCAGGATCCTGCTGGACAATGGTGAGACCGCAGCCCTCATCCTGCTGGACCTCTCCGCCGCCTTCGACACTGTCTGCCACCGCACTCTATGCGCACGCCTCCACGACGCAGGGATCCGAGACAAGGCCCTGGAATGGACCACCTCCTTCCTCGACGGCAGAACCCAGAGAGTCCGCCTCCCACCTTTCCGATCCGAAGCCTCCGAGATCATCTGCGGCGTACCCCAGGGATCTTCCCTCAGCCCAACACTGTTCAACATCTACATGGCCCCGCTCGCACGCATCGCCAGACAGCACGACCTCAACATTATCTCCTACGCCGACGACACTCAACTGATCCTCTCCCTCACCAAGGACCCCTCGCCGCCAAAGCCAATCTCCATGAAGGAATGAAGGCCGTCGCCGATTGGATGAAGATCAGCCGACTAAAGCTGAACACGGACAAGACGGAGGTCCTCATCCTCGGCTCCAACCCCTCAGCCTGGGACGACTCCTGGTGGCCAACGACGCTGGGAGCAGCCCCGACACCCACCGACCACGCACGCAACCTGGGAGTCATCCTCGACTCAACGCTCTCCATGGCCAAGCAAGTCAACGCAGTCTCCTCCTCCTGCTTCAACACCCTCCGCATGCTTCGCAAGATCTACAGGTGGATCCCGACAGACACAAGAAGAACAGTCACCCAGGCCCTCGTCAGTAGCAGACTTGACTATGGGAACGCCCTCTACGCGGGAGCCCCGGCCAAGCTCATCAAGCGACTGCAACGTATACAAAACGCCTCTGCACGCCTGATCCTCGACATACCACGCCACAGCCACATCACCCCCCACTTGAGGAACCTGCACTGGCTCCCCGTCGACAGGAGGATCACCTTCAAACTCCTCACCCACGCACACAAGGCACTCCACAAAACTGGCCCAGCCTACCTCAACAGACGACTCTTCTTCTACGTCCCCAACCGCCAGCTCCGCTCCGCCGACCTCTCCCTCGCCACCGTCCCTCGCATTCGAAGAACAACCACCGGCGGCAGATCCTTCTCACACCTCGCCGCCAAGACCTGGAACACCCTTCCACTAAGCCTACGACAGACCCAAGACCTGCTGACCTTCAGGAGGCTACTCAAGACCTGGCTGTTCGACCAGTAGCAGCACCTCCCCCTTCCCTCTCCCCAGCGCCTTGAGACCCTCGCGGGTAAGTAGTGCGCTCTACAAATTCTGTGATTGATTGATTGATTGAAAGACGTCTAAAGTGTGCAACCTCACATACTCTTGCCCAACCACACTTGACCCCATAGTCACCAAGGCACACACGGCGTTCGAGCTCCTCCCATACCAAGGACACAGAGTGCCCTGAGTTACCCCTTCCGGCCCAGGGTTCACCTCAGGAATGCTCAAGGATGCCCCCCGGTACCCAACGAACACCATCTTCGACCCTGTGCCTGGTGACTACTCTTCCTACCTCCCCCTGTCTACCAGACTACGAAGACTACCATGTACCATATCATCCTCTTTATTTCTGTATTGTATGATGTTGTTACTCCTGGTTAATGAATGCCAATTACTCATGTTGTACTGATTTACATACACACAAAAAAAGAATATTTCCTACATGTATTTTAAGTCAATTTTAAGCTGTTTTCATTATTTTCAATGGGAGAGTGCTGCAATAGCAGCGGTTGGGCTCTGAGCTGGAATACATTACTACGATTTCAATCCCTTAATGGCTCTAGACGTGCAGATTGTGAATAGCTACCGACTTACACTTTTGTAGGTTGGTTGACATCCCTCTCTAAGCCTCTCCCTGACCATCCCTGCCCCTCCCTAAAACTCTCCTTACTCGTCCCTAATCCCCTCCCCTTTATCTGTACGTTTTCCCCATGTTCCAACCACCTTGTGTCCCTCCCACATTTACAATGAAAACTATACTAATATGTGCAGAGACTCTGCAGTCGGGGAGGAGATCTCCTTACATATAACTATAGGAGAGGCAGAGGCGTAAACTCCACATGTACTCCACATGTACTACAAAACATACTACATGCATTTTGTGAATAGCTCTCTTAATGGTGTGAGCAATTATTAGTAGCTCATGGCTGCACAAATACTGCTAAAAGAGGAGAGAGGAAGGAGAAAAGAGCGAAGGAGGAATTAATTAGACCCAAAGCTCAACTGTAAAAGACTTCTCCTAAATGCTTAGCCCGAGTAGAAATGGCCTGGGTTATATGGAATCTTTTGAATCAGATTTAAAATGAAATAAAGTTGAGGTTTGACACAAATAGCTCCATGCAGATCCAGATGTATTTGAAGTATGCTTCAGAATGTTCAGAGAGCTAAGGATAAAAGACTTGGGGGGATATTCACAAGAACGTGCGCTAAACGTCCCCAAAAAATGGTAACGCAACTTTACACATCGCAGTCTATCACGGGAAAATAACCCCATGTTAACGTGGAATTCACAACACGGCGGTCCCATGCGATAGTTTGCCGAAAACGCGGCCAATGTCTGCGATACAACCACCGCGACGGAGATAAAAACACAAACCCCAACGCAAAAAAACGTGCGATGAGCCCATTCGCGATGAGGAAAGCAGCGATAAGCAGCGCCAGGCCCGCGACACACACACGGCAGGCGGGAATAAGCACAAAAAAAGCAGGAAAAAGGAAGACAAACCAAACAGAAAACAACAGCGAAGCACAATGGAGGCAGTCGGAGAAAGTACACAACCCCACAAGTGCCATTGGCAACAAAACATTGTACATGGCAGTCCATCGTGGACAAGGTGAATGCAGCCGGAGAGCGGAGGAGGACAATGGAAGAAAACCAGAACAGCTGGAATGATGCAAAACGCAAAAATAAGCAGAAACACGCCAACAACCAGAAAGCAGCAATGCACACCGGAGGAGGTAGTCCAGCGCCACACCAGGAGCTGGATGACATGGAGGAAATGGTGCCTACCACATCAGTCTGGAGATGGTGGCAGGAGTCGGGGACCGGAAACTTCTCAAAATCAACAGACACAACAGCAACAGGAAGAGGAACGACCAGGGACTGGGGGGACGGGGGGGAGATGGGCACAATGGCACACATGCACAATTAAGCACAGCACAACTGCAGACAAACCATGCCCAAGAGTAACAACACCAACCAAGAGCACAAGTCACACAAGTCGGCAATATCACACCACTGAACAAGCACAGAAGTGAAAACCACACTGCCTGAAAGGGAGAAGGGTGAGCCAAATCAGAGCTGAAGGGCCATCTCATACACAATGCAGCACACACACATAGGAAGCAGAACACCCCAACATCGAACACAAAGTGGTACAAACACCAACATTTGCACAACCGAACACAGGACACAAGTGCACCCGCTTGTGGCCGGTAAATGGCCATACGCATCTAGCAAAGCACGAAACAGGGACATGATAATGCACAAGTACCAACCCACAGCCCTGATGGGGTAGCAATGCATGTATGGCAGGGACCCAGATAGGCCGTGACACACACATTTGCATACATATCAACACTCATCACAGTTGGAGACAAGTGAAGGTGTGGAAACTTCATCAACAATTGCGTTTCAGTACGGCCAAGAGAAGTGCCACAACATGCAGACCAATGCAGGAGCATGTCGGAATGAGGAATGTTGGAAAGCGCCCATGTCCACCCCGGAGGAGTCCATCACCCACACAAGTCAGTGCCAACGCGCGTTGGTTGTCCGCGCATGTATCCGGAGTCCAGGCCAATGCAGCCATGTCCACTGTCATCTTGGGACATGTGACCAGATCCCCAACATGCAACCAGGCGCCGGGACACGTGCAATGGGTCACA
Organism: Calotriton arnoldi; assembly: GCA_963921515.1. Lineage (NCBI taxonomy): Eukaryota > Metazoa > Chordata > Amphibia > Caudata > Salamandridae > Calotriton > Calotriton arnoldi. The sequence continues at coordinate 1,430,680 of CAWUFW010004549.1, forward strand.
TTAAGTTGTGGCTGCAGGTACGTTGTCACTCGTCCATGAACGCGAGTGCAGCAGCGTAGGCCAACATTTCCAACATGAACTCGTTGTCGACTACATCCAACATGTCGGTGACGTAACCCATCAGCTGTCCCGGACAGATGTGCTGACTCCAACCCCTGGCCCCAATTGGCACTAAAGCTCAATAGAGGAGCGGCTCAATGTGGTCATTGCACACGACGACTCGTGCAATCTCCCAGGTCCAGTTGCCAGCACGCATGCCAATCATCCAGGCATGCCATAAACGGGCATCACGGTGACACTCCTGGTCGTGGGCCAACAGGGGGCGCACACACACGTCGAAATCCAGGTCAGCTACCGTTATGTTGGAGAGGCAGACATCCATGGTCCACTCGAATATGCACGAGCGACCATGCAACACAGGCTGAATGCAGGTGACGTTGGCAAGGCGGAAGCTTAGCCGGTAACTGATCCGCAGCACTGCCAATGGCAGTGCCCCCAGTACATGCAGCAGATGTGCCCGGTACCGATCCACGTGACTGGGGTTGTGCATGTGTCCGGAATGGTCTGCCATTGCGTCAGTGGCTCTGCTTGAAGCAGCACTGTGCTGACCCGGGCCAGTCCTGTGGATGAAATGCCACAGCTCGGATCAATAAGCAGTGTCTGTGTGCAATGGGTGCAGGCCTGGGGTGGGGTGGGAGTACGTGTCAAGGCCATTTCACGCACGCTAACTATGACCAAGGACTCTTGTGTGTGGGATGTGTACACGTTGGTCTCACGTCGGGCAGTGCGTGGTGTGGAAGTAGCAAGCAAATGCTATCTTATCTGTCAGGGGGTGTTGGGCACATGCAAGTCCCATCTCGGAGCTGCAGATGTGCTTCCGCCTGATAGTTCAGACAAAGGACCTTTCATCCCTACAGTAACTCTACCATCAGCTTGCATACAGGAGATGTACAATCAATCAATCAATCAATCATGTCACTTATAAAGCGCACTACATACCCGCGAGGGTCTCAAGGCGCTGGGGGAAGAGGGGGGTGCTGCTGCTGTGACATCCCACCCCACCTGCCTGTCGTGGGTGGGGTGGGATGTCTGCGACCCAGGGAATCATGGATGATATGCCGAGCACATGGCACATGAGCGGCCTCACTGGGTGTCACGTTGCCTCACAGCTGCTCCTCCCTCCCACGAGCCCCCACACTTGTGTGCGCTGCGCTGTTGTATCACGTGCACTCCTAAGGCACCCCATTGTCATGCCTGTCTGCGCATGTCCAGCGGCATGCCAACAACACCGTGAAGCTGGCCGTTGAGGGTGTGCGGCCACGTGAGTGTAGGCCAATGGTCTGGACAGGGCAGACACAGGTGTACAGTCCATGGCTGGCTGTGATCGCGCTGCGATTGAGGCTAGGCATCTGACTTATGCAGCCGCAGAACTGATACACATAACACTTGGCATGTATGAGCCAAGACCCGAGCGGTCTTGCGCTCCTACATTTCCCCGTACGTGCGGGACCGCCCTCCGGGTGCATGCTACATTGCAACATCGACTACTGTGGCCCTGGTGGCGACAACACTCCAACACAGAGACACGCTTACCGCACTTCCTGCTCAAGGCCAGACCAGAGCCACGCCCTGATCCCCCTGCCGAATCAGCACACCCCTGCGCTGACCTGACGTACGCCGGACCAGCACACGCCGCATGTGCATGCAGGGGGGTGCGGGCGAAGCTTCATGTCCAAGGTCTTAGCCACTGCTGAGGTGACATGGTATCGTCCGCTGAAGACAGCACACTGTGATGTTGCAGGACTCGGGCCCATCATGCTGACATAATGACCACATGGACACACTTGATTAGATGGTGTGAATGGCTACGGGCACGTGCGCCCGGCCACTTTTATTAGCAGGCTCACATGTTGAGTGACACCTGTGTTGGATGTGTGTGGGGTGTGTGTACACCAGCCGTCATGGAGTGCCTGGTGCAGTCAAAAAACGACAACAGTGTCCATCGTTAAGGACACAACCATGCAACCATAAAGGCCCCATGACTTGAGCTGCACAGAGTTAGTGGCCCCGGATGCACAGCGTCCTGCACGGGCCTACCGCCACGGGCCGCTGACTTGAGGTGCACTGGCGCAGGGTCACGAGAGCAGAGCAGGTTCTCGTAGATGACAAAGTGGGTTGTCGCGGAGTGTCTAGGTGGACAGTGGAAGGTGTACCCCCAGGGCATGATGCAGAGGGCAGAACCATGCAGAAACATTCACTATGGTGGAGATGAATGGAACAGACACATGTCGAACACCAAGTCCGTCCCAGCCAGATGATGATGCAGACAACCCCCAGGCCATGCACTCAGACGCCACCAAAGTCCAACCAGAAAGTGCCCATGACTCATTGCGCTCAGAGTTAGTGGCACCGGTGCTGATAGGGGATGCCGCCTGCGATGAGGCGTGTCCAATGGTGTGGACTCCTCCATATCTTACCCAAGACACAGTTCCACATGTGTGACCTACTGGACCGCAGTGTAGGCCTGAGGCAGCGGTCAGCAGGGGCCCTCATCCGAGTGTCGCCGGCTTACGTTGGATAGTCCCACCGGCCTGCGCAGTTCAGGTTCAGTGCACCACGGCACGCGAACTTGCAGTGAACAGGGTTAGTGGCACCAGGTCAGTTGTTGCTAGTGTTCGGTCACGTGGATCCGGCTTTCATCCGGACTGAGCCGCATCTTAATCTTACTCCTCTCCGTGCATTCACTGGTATGGACTCTGCCATTCATGAATGACGAGTAAGTGCTGGATGTGGGACCTACTGGACCGCAGTGTAGGCCGGGGGCAGCGGTCAGCACAGGCCCACAGACACGTGTTGTGTGCTTGAGATGCATAATTTTGCTTCACTGATCTGAGGGAGTTTAGTGCTGTGGACGCTGCCACGGACTTGGGGGCACTGCCATTTAAAACTCAGGACACAGTTCCACATGTAGGACCCACTGGACCGCAGTGTAGGCCTGAGTCCTCATCCAAGTGGCGCCGGCTGGCGTTGAACAGGGTTAGTGGCACCACGTGTCGCCGCCTGCCATTGAACAGGGTTAGTGGCACCATGTGTCGCAGGCTTGCGTTGAACAGGGTTAGTGGCATCACGTGTCGCAGGCTTGCGATGCAGACTTTTGCTTCACTGATCGGAGGGAGTATAGTGATGTGGACGCTGCCACAGGCCTTTGGTCACTGCCATTCAAAAGTCACGACTCAGTACAACATGTGCCAACAACTGGGCCGAAGAGTATGCCGGTGGAGTATGTCAACGAAAAAGGAGTACTGTGGGCCTGCGCCGTGGAGGCCAGCGATGGTCTGCGGAGGCTGCAAAGGTCGCGGGACTGGGGCTTGGAGCTTGCACCAGCACGTGGTGGGCCCTCTTTGACACACGCCGGTGTCGGCAGGTGAGCGGAGCCTCCTTGGTGCGCTGGGGCAGGCATGACGGGTCTGGGGACCAGCGGCCCGGGGTGCAGCAGGCGCACAGGGACGCAGGCCCCGCCGCGCACGGCGCCGGCCTCGTGGCGGGCTGAGAGGCGCCGCCCTGGCAGACACATTGGCCATTCCGAAAGAGAACCACGCCCAGTGCAACGGGCTTTTTATTCACACCCCTACACAGGCCTGGCGTACGCAGGGCCAACCCACTCCGCCCGCGCTTACAGGGGGGGACGTAACGTGCGACATTTCCACGCTCTGCCCCACAGCCTGTGGGGACATGGTAGTGTCCACTGGCCACTACACTCCATGCACCAGCAGTTGATGTCCACATGGCCATTTCCGTGGTTTGCACACTGAAGTCTGTCCGGCACATCCACGCCACACCTGGCATTGGGTAGGTTGTCATTCATTAGTCACTTGCCGCTCTCGCACATGCCTGCTCCACGCCGCTCCTCACATTCTGCTATTGTGTGGCTGTGGTGCCATGCCGTGGCTGGGTTGTGTGCATGGCAAGCCCAGGTTCCCAATGGAGTCGTGTTGTCGTGTCTGGTCGGCTGGCATGTTGTGGGGCATGTCGAGGACACCATCAAGACCATGAGCACAATACACTCCGGCTCCCCGTCAGACCCTTTCCCGCACCACATCTTCAACAAAGCCAGCAGCTCCATCGCACCCCACCTGTGCAACATCATCAACCTCTCCTTCGAGACCGCGACCTTCCCAGAGAGCTGGAAACACGCAGAGATCAACGCCCTACTCAAAAAACCCAAGGCGGACCCGAGAGACCTCAAGAACTTCCGGCCCATCTCTCTGCTTCCGTTCCCAGCCAAGGTCATCGAGAAGATCGTCAACAAACAGCTAACCCGATACCTCGAAGAAAACAGCATCCTGGACCCATCCCAATCAGGGTTCCGCAGCAACCACAGCACTGAGACTGCCCTCATCGCCGCCACCGACGACATCAGGATCCTGCTGGACAATGGTGAGACCGCAGCCCTCATCCTGTTGGACCTCTCCGCCGCCTTCGACACTGTCTGCCACCGCACTCTACGCGCACGCCTCCACAACGCAGGGATCCGAGACAAGGCCCTGGAATGGACCACCTCCTTCCTCGACGGCAGAACCCAGAGAGTCCGCCTCCCACCCTTCCGATCCGAAGCCTCCGAGATCATCTGCGGCGTACCCCAGGGATCGTCCCTCAGCCCAACACTGTTCAACATCTACATGGCCCCGCTCGCACGCATCGCCAGACAACACGACCTCAACATTATCTCCTACGCCGACGACACTCAACTGATCCTCTCCCTCACCAAGGACCCCTCGCCGCCAAAGCCAAACTCCATGAAGGAATGAAGGCCGTCGCCGATTGGATGAAGATCAGCCGACTAAAGCTGAACACGGACAAAACGGAGGTCCTCATCCTCGGCTCCAACACCTCAGCCTGGGACGACTCCTGGTGGCCAATGACGCTGGAAGCAGCCCCGACACCCACCGACCACGCACGCAACCTGGGAGTCATCCTCGACTCAACGCTCTCCATGACCAAGCAAGTCAACGCAGTCTCCTCCTCCTGCTTCAACACCCTCCGCATGCTTCGCAAGGTCTATAGGTGGATCCCGACAGACACAAGAAGAACAGTCACCCAGGCCCTCGTCAGTAGCAGACTGGACTATGGGAACGCCCTCTACGCGGGAGCCCCGGCCAAGCTCCCGCAAGCTCATCAAGCGACTGCAACGCATATAAAACGCCTCCGCACGACTGATCCTCGACGTACCACGCCACAGCCACATCACCCCCCACTTGAGGAACCTGCACTGGCTCCCCGTCGACAGGAGGATCACCTTCAAACTCCTCACCCACGCACACAAGGCACTCCACAAAACTGGCCCAGCCTACCTCAACAGACGGCTCTTCTTCTACGTCCCCAACCGCCAGCTCCGCTCCGCCGACCTCTCCCTCGCCACCGTCCCCCGCATTCGAAGAACAACCACCGGCGGCAGATCCTTCTCACACCTCGCCGCCAAGACCTGCTGACCTTCAGGAGGCTACTCAAGACCTGGCTGTTCGACCAGTAGCAGCATCCCCCCCCCTTCCCTCTCCCCAGCGCCTTGAGACCCTCGCGGGTAAGTAGTGCGCTCTACAAATTCTGTGATTGATTGATTGATGTTGCATGTAGTTCTGCTGCGTGCCCATTGCCAGTGTCGTGAGTTGCATGACTATGGGGTGGAGGTGTGTGGTGTTCATTTGGTACTTACCAACGAGCAATGCATTTCCATAGGTGCCATCCTGGGAGCAATGGCTGATGATGGACTGTCGGGAGATGTAGGAATCATGCACACTGCCTGGGGAGTTGGCCACGACATTGTTGAGGAGTCCCCGGTGGTCCACTATTGCCTGCACATTGATGGAATGCGTGTGCTTTCTGTTGCGGTAGTTGTGTGCAGTGTCGGCAGGGGGCACGAGGGGTACATGTGTGCAGTCGATTGCCCCCAACACATGAGGAAATCCAGCTATGGCGTAGAAGCCTTGCTTGGTCTCCAGCTGCTCCTGCGCAATGTGGGTGACGTGGAGGTGCTGGGGTACCAGGCTGATGATGGCATCCAGGACAGGTGTGATGAACTTGGATAGGGCTGACTGTGAGACTCCTCCGACTCTGGCAGTTGTTGGTTGTGAGTTACCAGAGGCCAACATGTGCAGCACAGCCAGCAGCTTTGTCTGTGGAGGGATGTTGGTTGTCTGCTGTGTTGGTACCATCAGCCGGTGGGCGATGTGGGTCACGATGCGGGGGATGGTTGTCCTTTTGGGCCTGTAGTGGGCAATGTCCTCCTCTGGCGTTAGGTCTGTGCGGCTGGTGCGTTTACGGTGGGTCCGCTGTCTTTGTGTACGCTGCCTCTGTGGTGGTCCGGGGGGAGGGCGGGGCGGGTCCTGGGGGTGGTGGCAGGCCTGGGGGTGGTGGCGGTGGGTATTGTGGCCCTCATGGGTCTCTGAGCTGCATGATCATTGGCTCCATGGCATCTATGGGTCTTCAGATGTGGCTCTGGGCTGGGCTCCCTTTCATGCTGCAGGTAGTCGTCCTGCTTAACACCAGCAAAAGGCAGGTGTTAATTCCCTGCTGCTACCGCAGCTTATCGCCTGTTTTTGGTTCGCATCGCAGATCTGGCAGTCCGTTGTGAAAGTGGTGTTGTGGTGTTTTCATGAGTTTTTGCATGGGAACGCCTACTCTGCATCTCATTAGGGTTAGTTGATGGTGTCACCCGTGGAGATAAATTTTGCGGCAGTTATCGCAGGAATACTGGCGATGTCTGCAGTTTGCACCCGCTTGTGAATGGGGCGTTAATTCTGTCTCCACTTTTGATGCGTTAAGGTGGTGATAACTCAGCGATAAGTCCTTGTGAATATGCCCCTTGGAACCTTATGGAAAACATAATTCCATTATATTATAATTAAGGGGAAAATATGCTGTTGGCTTCCCCCCATCCACTCTTATCTTGGCCCTCATGGGTAGCGTAAGTGTGAAAAGTACATATAGAGAACACAAAAGATCTGTTAAATGAAATAATATGCCTGGCAGTGCCATGCTGCAAATACTTGTAAAATGTATTCTCAGAAAAGCACTAAGATTGAGATTTAGTGCCTGGTTTAGTCTATGGCAGACGGCCCACCATCCATCAGAGAGGTAAGAGTAGTTTCCTCTGTCACCCTGGCTGCACTACCACCTGCAATATTGTGAGATCTCTGCTGCACCTTTGGAGATCTCTGTGCCTTCAGAGGAGATGACTCACAGTGGGTCCTCTTAAGGCACTGAAAGTTTGATAAGCTGCTGCCATGTTCCAGGTGGCCGCTCATCAAACCTCCTTATTTCCCAAAAAGCAAACTCCAAAAGGGAGAATCTGTTTTTAAAACACACAAAATAAATTATCCTAACACCCTGGGAGTTTTCTCCCAGAGAGTTGGGGGTTCACTCCTCAATTTTTCAGTTTGGGACCAACAGGGTTTCCCTGGCAGTTTAAGATAGAAAAAAATACATTAGACCCCCTGTTCTAAAAAGTGCGGGTGGACTGATGCACTTAAACCGATGGCCCTGAATTCATCGGTGTAGGGTTTCTGACAGTGGTGCCAGCGGGGGAATCACATTTAGATATATGACAGTCTACCTGACACAAAGTAGAGTGGCAAGACTGCCAGTTTGGAGAACAGGGTATTTGACAGGGTAGTTCACCTCATTTGTGAAACAAAATTTATGCAATATCGCAGCCACATAATTTGACATTATTATCCAAGAATGGCGCACAGCACACATAGAGGAATCTGTAGTGATTTGCTTTCTGGGCCCACTTTGGTTCTCCCTACTTTACACGTATTATCTGTTCTAGACTGCCTCCGTTTCGCTCAGTCACACATAATACATTTGTTTTTGTGACATGATATTATTTCAGAAATACGCTGTGCATATTATTTGTTATTCAGTGACTCTTCCTGGGATTCAGTTGGAACATTTCGTAAAAGGTCAAAGAACATGATGTACTGTTTTTTGTGTGCCCGGGAAGCAACATCTCCTAATGTTTTTCGACTTAACACTGTAGCACAGCTGCAGTTTTCTAACACAGTAGTTCGTATCATATAAACCGTGTCTTGCCACCAAGGCAGGTAGAGAGCAGAATTCCAGTAGAGAGGCCGGTCATGGAACAGAGGCAGTAGCTTTGTGTAAACTGAGTTTCCACCTGTGATGCGGATCACATAATTACACACATACCAGGTGTGGGGTCCAATGCTAATCCAAGAGATCACTAATATATCCCTGTGCTCACATGGTGAGGGTAGGCCTAGATAGATATATTAGTTGCCATGGTTGTTCATTGTTCACAGCCTGCTAGTAATGTTGAGTATGTTGCTTAGTTGTATTTGTTTATTAATTGCACCACACTTGCTTCAAAAGAGAATACAATAGTTTCAATAAATGTATTGTAAACTTCCTTCATGTCTTTCTTTTGTTTACTATGGACATGCAAGAGTGAGAAATGAAAGTTGATGATCTGTTTCCACAGTTCTCTTGGGGACTAGAGGTTCATGTTCTAGGTTTTCCGAAATCACCTGTTACTCTTGAAAAGTTAGGAGTTCAGGTGAGTCACTGTGAGCTAGTCAGATTTGGGCCAACAGGTACTGACATGATAGAGAGACTCAGTCCCTACATTCAGACGTCCTGTTCTCCCAAGACACAGTTCTGCTTCCCAGCAGAATCCCTGCAACATGGTGCCACCAACAATGATCTGGTACTTATTCTACAAGTCTCCTGAGTAGTGCTTGTGTGTGCCCATAGTACCCTTACACCTACCACTGGAGACGTCCATTGTGTTGGGGAGATATACTCCACAATATTTTTAGGAAGCACCTACATTTTTCTGTTGGTTGTTCAAGCTTGAACCTCTAAAAGGAATAAACATATTTTGTTTTTGCACTTTGTTTTAATTGCTGTTTTTCAAATGGCACAGCCACAGCCTATAGCAATTGCAGACAGCAGCAGACCAGCAGTCTTTGCACATGTAACTTTGTATGGCCTTGGTGTTGCAGGCAGTGACTTTATCTTTGTGATTGAAGCCCATGAAGGCTATCGCTTAGAAGTAATTTATTCCCTGGTTCAATTTTCCAGCTGTGGGTACTAATACAGGCACATTTCCTAGATACACTAATAATAACACACCGCAACAATGCAGAGCATATTTGCTCTTAGAAATTCCACTTTCAGGTTGGGGACATCAAAATTGGTTCTGAGGTGCCCTTATACATATACACATGTACTTGCACCAGTATGCATGGGTCACCTTAGCAATGAAGGGACCACCTGGCCAGCATTATATGGTTATACACCATTCTCTAGTTTACAAGGTCTCAATATTAATGAGCTACAACAATTGTTCAACGGTCTAGTTAGACTATATTGATGATTAACTCAGTATGTGTCATGTACCTTGCTGGCTGTTTCAGCAATGGCTGGCCTTGCAGGGCAAGCTCAGTTGCCTGCAGAGCCAACCATTAGTCCTGTGATTGTTCATTCAATTATGGGCAAAATTCCCGCCACTCGTGAGGACGTGCCTTTTTGGATCGCCCAAAAAATCAATCAACTTAAAGCTGAGTTTCCCCTTACGGAACCAGAAGACAAGCACAGAATAACAACAACAATCTTTATTTGATCTATATAGATCATAAAAGAAAAGTACACTCAGATAGCAATATTTAAAAAAAATACTATGTGACAGTGACAATACCATGAAAGACATAATTACAGCTCAAATGATAAAAATGATTACAAAAACACTCAAAACCAGTTCATCATCTGATACCAATTAAAAATATATAAACATATCAAAATTCATTATACATTCTAACCAATTATTCCTTTTCTTGACTGGATGACCCGTTTAAAAATGCACAGACTTCAGGCGAACTTAAAAACTGTAAGTAAAGCAAAGCTACTCTGCATTGATACAATCCTATTTTTCTCAGCAGCGGTTTAAAAAGGTGCTTTCATGGTAGACTATATAAACTACAAAAGAACTTAAAGTGCAATAGTGAGTGCTCGGACTGATTATTGCAAGGGCAGGACACAATAACATTGCCATCTGTATCCAATACATTTTTAAAGTAGAGGGACCAGTATATGGTATCAGCCCTAAAGCGAAAAAAAAGTGAGCGCTCCCATTGAGTAAGGTCAAGGGATAAAAACAGAGTAGGTTCTCCTGATGCCAAAGATCGTTAATAGGTCAAAAACATGCTTTTGGCTAGATCATTTTTCAATCTTAGATTTTCACAATGCTCCATTAAGATTACTTTTACCCTTTTCTTTTCAGTTTTAGCAATATTTGAGGGCTCCATAAACAAAGAGGACAGACCTAGCATAACAAAGTTATCTCGAATATAATGCAACCCTGGGATTAAAAAAGCACTGTCCTGGTTAAGACAATCGCAAATGATATCCCTACAGAGCGTAGCAGCCGGGTTTAACCAAATACTGATCCACAGTAAAAGAGGGGCCAAATGGACCCTTTCTAGTATAAATTCCTACCTTAACTGAGAGTGAATAATAAAACTTGATGTAGATGGTGGTAAGTACAGTAGCCTACGGAGGAAACAATTTCCTTGGTCTGAAGTAAACTGCTTTTTGTGATACCCCATAATCCTGCTCCATAAGTGGCAGCACTAACACACTGCGCATCATACACCTTTCATGCTGGATGAACTGTCCCCCCAATACCAGGTCTGAAAAGATTACAAACTGATCCAGCAGTTCTACAGATTTTGAGAGGAGAATCATTAGTTTGTGAGTGCCAGAATCCTGAAGAGCTAAAACTCAAACCTAGATAACAAAAATTGTAAACGCTAGTCTGTGCTTGGCCCTTAATTATATTTATAACCCTGTTAAACCTTTTTTTGCCTGATCCACAAGACATAATATGTGACTTGGTGTAATTAGTTGTTAAATCTCGGCCCAGCATAAAAAGAACAAAGCGATCCACTAGGCCCCTCAAAGCATTGGGGGTGAGGGCTATAAGGACTGCGTCATCAGGGTATAATAAGGCAGGCACCGAAGTGCCTGCCATTCTAGGAGACAAGCACAGAATATTGACTATGAGCTTACCCTATGGGATTGTTCCCATAATAGGTGACTGCACCACTTGGGGCACAGTCTTTGCTGCAGTCTATACCATCACATGGTACTCCATCTATGTCAGTCTTGCCGGAGATGTTAAAGCAAATACAGAACGAACACAGAACAGCTGCTGCCCTGGATTTGGGGATGAAACTAATGGGAAACTTTCCTGTAGTCTCCACAATTATTCTATCTAACATTAAAGGTGAAGAAGCTTCTCTGGCTGTATGCCAGCAGCTCGCGCAGGTTGCACCGCACAGCCAGTAACGTGAGCTACCTCTAATTATTGCAGACGTATACACTTGTATAGGAGGCAATAATTTTGGAACCAGACCCAGCAAACCACAACTTGGCAAACCTAGGCGGTCATTACAATGACGGGCGGATCGCCACCGCCCGTATGGCGGTGGCGATCCGCCCGCCATTTCCCACCACCCGCATGCCATTCCCCCCCGCCACATTACGATGGCGGGGGAGCCCAGCGGACGGAAAGACTGTCCGCCGGTTTTCCGCCAGTCCCACAGGGGACCGAGCGGTAAAGGAACCTAATATGGTGGCGGTGTCTGCAAGACACCGCCATCCATATTAGGATGTGGGCGGAAAGCAGCCTTTCCATGGCGGTGTTGCCGCCATGGAAAGGCATGTGGTCTTTGCTTCTGGGGGCCCGTTGCGGCCTCCCATAATTTGGGGGGTGGGAGATGCACATGGGGGGTACCTATGGTACCCCCCTACATTTGAATTCACAAGGTGGCAGGCACCGCTCGGTGCCTGTCATGTTGTGCATTCAAATGCACAACATGCGTTTTTCGCATTGCGGCGGGTGCTGGTGACAGCACCGCCCGCCGCAATGCGAACAATACGGGATGCCACCGTGGTGGTGGCATCCTAATACCCATGGCGGGACTGCCGCACTCCTTGCGGACGGTCCCGCATTCCGTTGCGGTGGCGGACGGACTTTGTCCGCCCGCCATCGTAATGTGCCCCCTAGTTCTGACAAGGATACAGCCAAGCAGAGCCCGGAGTTTGTTAAGGAACGATGGGACAAACCCAAACGAAAGAAAAAGCGAAATCTCTAGGAGGATCTACATCACTGGAGTCCTCTGACAGACACAATAATTAGCGTGAGCACACACAAATAAAAGCACCTGACAGATATCAGTTTTCTGGTACTCATTTAAAAAAGAATTATTTTACAGAGTTTTATATAGCGCGAACTTGACCCGAATCGTGTATCAGAGCCTTTACATAGCACCAGTTGCATTACATAAGGACACATTCATTTTTGTTAGGCACGGGGAGATTAAGTGATTTGCCCAGAATCACAGGATGTTCAGTGTCATTGCCGAGACTCAAACCCAGTTCCCCAGATTCGAGGTCGACCGCCCTAGCCGTTAGGCCAACTCCTCTCCTCTCATCCTTCTCGTTCCTTTCAGGACTCATCAAAAAAACAGTACGAGAGAGGAGGGCGTTCTGACTGCAGACAGGAAAAGTATGTGAAACTGAAGAGGGACTCACAATGTTCGTCTGACGTGAAGTTAAAGAAGGAGGAGAAACCTCCTTAATTTGAGCTCCAATTAAAAAAAAATAAAGTTGTGGATATAACCACAAAATATGCCACGAACGCTGAGAACTCACCTCCTGAACAGGAGGTAGTCAATGACTCTCCTCAACAGCGTGACAGGGGTCACTCTAGTGCACCAGAATCTCCAGGAATTTCTGGCAGTGACAGCAATTCATTACTTCATTACAATTGAAATCCCAGATAGGAGCGTAGCCCCTCCAGATAGATTATATAATTTGGATATACAAATTGAGGGTAACAAACAGAGCACCATTAAAGCAATATTCTGGGAAAATTTGATTTTATCATATGACATTCTTTTGGCAGAGGTCGATTGGCCCCCACAGTTTGTCCAAACATAACCACAGGGTGAGGATGTGTTACTCCCATCTGTTTCTGTGCTTGTCCCTGACGAGGTCAAACAAGCCTATGCAGCAGAAGGGGCTCTTGCACTAGCCCCAGCTTTATATCACAATCATGACAGCTGGGATAAGGATTCTCCTTATCATATAATACCCATATGGTCCAACCCACAATTGCAACCACAATATTCCATAAAACGGGATGCAAAGGCACCTGTTAGAGAAATACTCTCCCAGTTGGAGTACCAGGGTGTAATTGAACCTTCTGTCTATCAAATGAATAATCCCCTTTTTCCTGTTTTGAAAGCGGATCATTCATATCGTATAGTCTTAGATTACAGACATTTAAACAGTCATACACACACATTTGCTATTCAAAATACCAACAGTATGGCACTTATAAATGATATAGGGCCTTATTTGGATCTCAGCGGATGGAATACTCCATCACAAACGCAAAGGATATCCCGTCAGCCCGTATTACGATCTCCATTGGATATAATAGGATCATAATATGGCGGGCGGGATCACCGTCCGTTTGTGACAGAGTATTCCCCTGCATCAAGATCTAAACTAGGCCCATAGTCCATAAAAAATACAAAAAACCTTGGACATTACCCAAATTTTTTTCTGCCAAAATATAGTGCCTGAAAGCAGAGATTGGACTGCCTTCTCTGCACTAGGCTTTCAGTATTGTTTTTCCTATATAGATGATTCTACCTGACAGATTATGAGTTAAACACACATTTGGCCAGGGTGAAATCCATAATATTGGGATTCACGGAAGCTGGCTACAAGTTCAACTTCAAAGAAATCTAATATAGCATTTCTAATTGTCCTATGTTTTAGTTACTGAACTTACACATGAAGGGAAAAGCCTTGCACCACACTTCCTAGAGAAGTGTGTTCTGCGGAAGCCTCCAAACACACTACAGAAACTGCAATCCTTAATTTTGGCAGAATCTACATACCTGAATATGCACAATGCATTAAATCATTATATGAATTGATTCATCCAGATTTTTCCAGTTCTAATTGGACATCTGAACACACAGACATACTCAGATCACTACAATCTGACTTGCTAGCAACATGACACTTACATATACGTGTAAACACAACAAACCTGGTCATCCGTATAATTGCGGGTGCCATTGGCTTTATCAATGTCACCTTTAATGAAGGTGAAACAGTGCCTATTGCATATAAATCGCATTAATATTCCAGTGCGGAAATGTGTTATGTATCCACTGAAAAAATATGGACTGGGGTGCGGATGGCTATACTTAGAGAGCAGCCACTTGCACAAGGTAATCACATTATTGTTGTAACTCCCATTCCAGCCTTAGAGGTTGTTATCAAAGCTAGCATTCCTAACACTAAGGCTCTCCTTCGTAGATGGATACAATTGGCAACATCCTTATCAGCTGCTGATGTAGACTTTGTCTTTGACCCGTATTTGCAGACTGAATAGATTCTTCAATACGACCATGTTTATCTGATGCCCAGTAATATTTTGCCTCTTGAGCAGTATAAATACATTGTTGTACTGATGGTTCAGCCCAACCTGTTATAGGTACTAAGCACCAATATTCAGCGGTCTGCGCCACTGTTCTTGGTGTGATGTTTGATGGAAAATTCCACCCACAAACAACTCACACACAGTCTTTAGGGGACTGTATTGCGCAGTTAGCTGAGCTAAAAGTCTTGTTACTTGCACTGGAACATACAGATCATGAATTCTCCACACTTATAGTGTGCGATTTGTATTATTGTGTCCAGTGGTTTAACAATAATTTGGCATCAAAATGGATTCAAAGATTCTAAAGGCAACACAATAAAGCATAAATTGTTTTGGGTGAAGGTGGCAGGCCTTAAAGATAAGTTGCCACAGGTTCATGTTATTCATACATTGAGTCATCAACGTGTGGGACCACACGTTGCAGGGAATTCTTTGGCAGATGAAGCTGCCAAATCTGCAGTTGCAACTGCAACAGTTGCTGCAATTACTCATTCTCATACAAGGGTAGCCAATGATATACTAGCTGCCGTTAATGCTATACCCGACCGCACCCCTTTGCCTACGGGTTTTCCAGCTAAATATACATATCATTTAAGTGAACAGAACATTCCCTTTGTAACAATTCCAGGTGTTGGTGATCATTTGATTCCCAACCAACACTGCAGGTTAGCCTTAGTGATGGCTGCACATAAAAGTGTTGCTTCTGCACATGCAGGTGTGGCGGTCACAATTTTGCTTCTATAGCAACATTACTGGTGGCATGGCTTATACAAACAGGCCAAGGAATATGTCCATTGTTGTGACTTCCACCAAGGCTCGTCCACCGCAGACACACATGCTGATTACCAACAAACCTTTCGGCTGCATTTATTTGGGCCATTGTGGTCCTCTTAACTCAGATGGAACATTTACATTTATCCGACTTGCAGTTGATTCTTGCTCAAGGTTCCTCTGGGTGTGGTCACAACATTTGGCTGACTCTCGAACTGTTATTAAAGATTTGCAAGTCTTTATCAGAACAAATGCATGCACTAAATTCCACTCGGACCAGGACCCTGCTTTGCCTCAAAAGCGCATAGGGAATCTATGGCATCCCTGGGTGTAGAGATACATTACTCTTCACCATATCAGCCTGAGGGCATTTCTGTTGTGAGAGGATGAACCGTGATTTAAAGCAGTCCATAACAGCTAGAGGATTAGGTACAGGGCGGATTAGGATCCACCACCTATATGGGGTACAAAGAACACTTAATATTCTCCCTAAAAGATCTCTGGGTGGCTGGATCCCAAACGAGGTCCTCTGTGGCATCTAAATATACATTGAGCACCTTGGCGGTCAAGACATTATGGAGGCAGCCACGCCCTTTGACACAAATGATCGCTATGCTGTCTTACAAGACTTACAAAACTTCTGTGACAGCCAATCCAACAAGCAGTTGAAGATGTCTGCCTCTGCAGGAATCAAGGAGCAACCAGCAGCTTCTGTCTGGATTCCACAAGTTGGGGGTTTCGCTCGAAAAAGGATTGTGCTAAAGAAGGAATCTGGCCCATCATACCATGCACCGGTGCCAGTCCTTGATATTCAAGGTACAAGAACTGTAATATTGCCACCTCATGCTGGTTCTAAAGACAATCGTTTTGTCTCTATTGACCACATCAAGTTACATCATGTGGCTGATTCTAAACAGTAGGCCACGAGGAGTCCTTGGTAGTTCCCTAACTCCTCTCGCTACCATACAGGAAATTCTTTTGCAGCTTGTGAGCACCTTCAAAACTGTTTCTCCCAAGCTGGGGGGCAGAGGAGTAGAGAATGAACTTCAGTTAATTCCCAATACTGCTGCAAATTCCAGCCACATGACTGAAGTGAGTACTGAACTTACTACTGTGTCTTCTGCAGCAGATGTAATTTATACTGATCCACCTATCGTGGACTCCACCAGTTCTTCACTTGTACCCATGGCTCCTGTTTTTTAATGAACTGCTTCTGGTTATTATGTGGGGACAGATGACTTTTCATTAGACACTTCTGACAGCTCCTCCATTTTATACACTTCGCCTTCACGGGCCTGTGTTTTCTTTTCATGGTTGAAATGCACTTATCTGGTCCCTCCTTGGATATATGTTTGGATAACACTTTCCTTGGTTTTTCTATTTCCTTGGATTGGGGTTGTGATTGTTTTGTTCTTGTTGACTAATGGCCATTATGTTTTAGAACTCTCTGCCACAGAAATGGTTGATGAGGTGTTAATGCCTCACTCATCTTCACATAAGCTAAAAAGAGACTTGTCCCTTGTTAACATTTCAGCTGTTCCAGTAACTGGTAGAATTGTTTGGGATAAAGTACAGAATGATATCTTTGGACCTACAGAAATACTGCAGATTCCTTATGTTTTTAGCATTTCTATGGATTACGTTATTGTACCTGGATTACATTCTGATGATTGGGATATTGAGACTGTAAACTCCATGCTCTCAGAGCTGGAATACTACACTATTTTCCTATCTGAGGACCTGCATCTAAATTCTGCTAATTATGGTGAAATGTTCTGTTACCATCATTATGGGCATCATTATATACATCGAGCTCATGTTCAATGCACACTTTTTAATTATACACAATGGGAGCATTGTCCTACTCGAGTAGTGGCCCGTGGTGGGAGTGCTGCCGGGCGGTGATGCAGGGCGGGAGAGGGGCAGGGTGGGGGGTAGTAAACTATGGATTTCGGCTGCACTGAGGTAAGTAAACAAAAAAAACGAATTTCGTTGCGCGCACTGCATCACCAAATGCGATGCAGCACGCGCAACGAAATTCGTTTTATTTATTTTTTTGTTTACTTACCTCAGTGCGGCCGAAATCCGTAGTTTACTACCCCCCACCCTGCCCCTCCCCCGCCCTGCATCACCGCCCGCTACTGTCCTACTCCCCCATAAGGGAGCTCAAAAACATATAGGGATAAATTCACATGTTTTTCTGGACATGAAGCATTAGACCCGAAATCATTTTTTTAAACTTGTCCCTTACACCAGCAAAGAAATATATGCTCACACAAACCAAGCTAATAAATACAGAATTGTTTGTCACACAATTAGCCATGAAATGCTATGATTATTGAAGGATTCCATTGACGTGAAATCAAGTTAGGGTACCAAATCTTGGCAAGTTCAGGGAACAGACACCTTGTTTTGAGCTGGCTTAATTCCAACACCAGATGATTTTTCTGAATGATACAGTTCAGCAGACTACTTGTCTGGGACTGGCAAAAATTAAGGATATGAATGTTATTTAATTTTAAGTGACCAAGACTGTTGCAGCATGAAGGCCATATCCCACATATTTTATCATTCTCCCAGATAGGGACCTGCTGCAATAATGTGCTTGAGGCTTTGTAGAGCTATTTGATTACAATACATTCTTGTGATCACATGTATTATACTACATATGAGAGGCATGGGGTGCCATCTAATAACGAGGCACCATCTGATGAATTGTTGAGCGTTATGTACTTTAAATCGTTTTATATGAGTTTGTCTCATATATAGCATGCTCATTTACAATTTTTCTTGCATTGATAATAAGCTTCATCAGGCAATGTCCATTAGTACCATTGTTAGGAAGATTAGTGGAGTCCTTTTGTTATATCTTCACCACTGGGTTTTACCTACAACACTTATTGTTTTCAGTATCTAGACATGTGTTCACACTACATACGAGAGATGAGTGACACATGTCTTTTGTCGTTTTGCAGAGCGGGGCCCCTTTCCCTGAGTTGTTACCAGGTAGAGATGGGCTTTCTTATCCATCGATTTGGGTAAGTAGGATTGTATTGGGTACTATGCTAGTACTCTATGGACATGTTTTTATTCATGTCCATTACACATTGCCCATAACGATACTGTATGACAATGTAGTTTGATTTGTTACACTGTGTCTTTTGTGTCTCATATCTACAGATAAGTTCCAGTAGTACTGAGTCTAATCAATTGGATTACTGGTTTGATATCACTGTTCATTATTATTTTTTCACGTATGCAGCAGCATTGTTTCTTTATTATGGTCCTGATGAAAGCCTGGATACTTTTTTAAGATCAAATAGGCTGAAACATGTCGACCGATCTTGTCAACTTAGCAGTTTAATTTACACTGCTTTGCACTGCTTTTTAATTCTGCCAGTTTGGACAGGCTAATAAATATTAAATTTTTTTGTTCCAACTAGGTAGTTTTAATATCACATTTTCACAAGTATTGTCATAATCATATTCAGCGCTGCACCCTTACGACGCCTAGCATTCACATATGGGATCTTAGCATCCTTAAAACATCTTAGAATTGTTATGAAAACATCCCAGAGCTCCTATCTCACAGTGAGAGAGTTGTAGCCCTCGGTGAGACTAGGTTTTCTCACTGGGAGGAGAAGCCCATATGATGAAGCATGCCACCTATGGTGGGTGAGGGCATTCGTCCTAAATGGGATTGCTCCCCAGAGGAGCTTTATTGAGAGACACAATTTTTAATTTTATTTTCACTTTATGATAGACCCGAGAAGTTTTGTGTTGTGATTATTGTACATGGGGAATCACTTCTCGCAGGTCTTTAAACTTTTCCCTTGGACCCTCTCCTCACTGTTTTTGTGTTTCAAGTTCAGGGAACAGACACCTTGTTTTGAGCTGGCTTAATTCCAACAGCAGATGATTTTTCTGAATGATACAGTTCAGCAGACTACTTGGCAAAAATTAAGGATATGAATGTTATTTAATTTTAAGTAACCAAGACTGTTGCAGCATGAAGGCCATATCCCATATATTTTATCATTCTCCCAGATAGGGACCTGCTGCAATAATGTGCTTTTTCTACCTAAGCATATGGTCTCTGACAATTTGTTGTGGCCTTCAATTCCAACTTTGAAGGCAGACTTTAACAAGCTAAGCCGACTCAAAGCCCTATTGTTTCAAAAATATGTAGCATTAACATCTGCCTGAGAAACTTTTGAACTGCAGGTTGCAAGGACGTCCAGTGAAATACAGTCCTTGTTGAACACAAATCTTCCATTACACTTCAGTGAGCTTTTGCAGTGAATCTTTAATGCTTCCAATAACGCTGGTATAGCACACTTTTTTAAACAATCGGGAATGACTTGGTCACCACCTTCCAGAAGATGTGTGAAGTAATTCCAGCATTTAGTCGTTCATTATTTCCCATTGTGTTCCGGGGCATACCCCTGCTATTATTCCTCTTTTGTTCAATTTTGGTTCTATTTTTGTTACTCCGCAAAGGATGTTAACATTGGTAATAGAACTACCACTAGTCCAGCTGTGCTGTGAGCACATAATACGACTCTTTGAAGTCACTTTGCTCCAGGAACTGAACATTGACTGGTCATTGTCATTCCGACCTGCCTGGTTCACCTGCGTAAAACCTGTGTTTCATTGCCTGTGGTGCCCCTTCTAATGGGTATTTGATGTCTGCTGAATGAATGAATGAATGAAATAACACTTATAAAGCGCGTAGCTACCCGAAGGCATCCCAGCGCTGAGCGATTCATAGAGATGAAAGGGACACCTAGGGGAAGAGACAAGTCTTTAAAAGTTTGCGGAAGGCCAGATGATTAGGTTCCTTCCGCAGGAACAAAGGGAGTGTGTTCCAAAGCCTAGAGGCATTAAAAGAAAAAGATCGTCCACCACTTCTGGCCCTTTTAATTCTGGGGACGGCTGCTAAAAAAGGTCATCTGAGCGCAGATGCCTATTAGCTCGGTAGGGCTGGATCAAAGAAAGATTGATTGGAGGGCCATTCCCTCCAAGCGTCCTGTGAGCAATACACAGGGCCTTGAAGCGGATTCTCTCCTGAATGGGAAGCCAATGAAGGGACCGCAGAGCGGGCATTGCCGACTGGCGAGACGGGATCCCCATAAGCGTTCTAGCAGCACAGTTCTGCACAATCTGCAACTTTGCAGTTACAGAACTTGGTGCACCTAAATATAGGGCGTACCGTAGTCCAGCCGTGACAAAACAAGTGCCTGGACCATTAGTTTCCTGGCCCGGAAGGGAAGAAGGGGAAGCACCTTACGGAGCATTCTAAGAATGCCGTAACACGAAGCTACAACCTTCCTGGCCTGTGCTTTAAAACTGAGATCCTGATCCAACCAAACTCCCAGACTCTTTATTTCAGTTTTAGGGACAGGAGGTGGACCCATACTAGCTGGCCACATAGTACTAGCTTTGAAGTTTATATGGTCTCCAAGAACCATAAGCTCAGTCTTATCACCGTTCAATTTCAGGTGGGAAAGGTTCATCCACTTGGCGATTTCCTCGAGACAAGGGCGAAGGCCCTTGGACCCCTGGTCAGGACTATTCAAAGCCACAACCAACTGTGTGTCATCAGCATAAGTAACTATGTGGACCCCGAAAGGGAGAACGATATCCGCTAACGGGGCCATATAGACATTAAAAAGCGTAGGGCTCAAGGACGAACCCTGGGGAACTCCGCAACGGAGAGGCAGGCTTTTTGAGACTGCCCCGCCTTGAAAAACCTGGAAAGATCTTTCCTCCAAGAAGGACTGCAACCACAACAAGGCGGTACCGGTTACCCCAAAACCTCTAAGACGGTGAACCAGGATTTGATGATTAACCGTATCAAAGGCTGCACTCAGATCCAGGAGGATCACAGCGGCGGATCCTCCTGCGTCAAGGATTTTCCTAGATTCCTCGGCCACAGATAGCAGCGCGGCTTCAGTACCTAGGCGAGGTCGAAAGCCTGTTTGAGAGAGGTGAAGGAGTTTATAAGACTCTAAGTGGTTAGAAAGGATGGAGTTCACATACTTTTCTGCGATCTTGCTAATCCCAGGGAGAAGCGAGATAGGGCGGTAGTTGCTCAAGCAGTCTGGGTCCAGATTTGATTTCTTCAGAAGGGATTTGACCATGGCCTTTTTCCACTGGAGGGGGACTGTACCCCCAGAAAGCGAGGCATTAATCAAATCAATAATAGTTGGCGCAACTATATTGATTGCCTGCTTCAGGATATGTAGAGGAGCCGGGTCGAATGGGGATCCACTCTTGACCAATGTTAAAATAGCCTGGAAAGATTCCTGATTAATAAGGGGGAAAACCTCTAGGGAGTGGCCCCGAACTAACAGGTCAATATCCTCTTGATTGTCGTTAAGATGATTATCAACCACGGGAAAGGAGGAATATATGGCTTGAATTTTATGATGAAAGTGACCTGCAAGTTTATTGCATCGATGACCTGACACATCCAGAATGTCTGGAGGGGGCGGGGGCTTTAAGAAGTTTTTTCACAATGCGAAAGGTTTCCCGTGGGGAATTAGAGGCCAGGGAAATCCTCTCCTCATAATATGATGCCTGAGCCCTTTTAATTTCTACTTTATAGACTCTGACTGCCTCCCTATATTCCAGTTTCTTGCTCAGGGAGAAATCTCTCCTCCAGAATCTTTCAGATTTTTTACACTTCTGTTTTAACTCCCGAAGTTTAGGAGAGTACCAGGCCATCTTATTAGGCCCTCCTTTCAGCTGAGCCATTTTTTTGGGAAGGACCCGATCAAGAGTGCCCTCTATCCAACCATTGAAACTTTCATTAGCAGCATCCGGATTGGAGTTCCGACTAGGCTTTGACCTTTCCAGTTCCCCAAGCCACTTATCAACAGGAAGTTTGGTCCAAGGACGAGACAACACTCGTGTAGGATGTGTATGATGAATCATATTTCTGGGAGTCCATAAAAAAGGCACCAAGAAGTGGTCCGACCAAGGTAATGGAATGGGCTCTTTCCCGAGGATATCTTCCAAATTAGAGAATATTGGATCTAACAAGTGTCCTTTGATGTGAGTGGCAGACAGGACCTTCTGAGAGAGCTGGTAAGCAGCAAGGTCCTGGGACAATTCTATTGCAGCTAAGGAGGTAAGGTCGTCGAAATGCAAATTAAAATCTCCCAGCAAGGTAACATTAGCAGCAGTAGTGACGAGATTCGCAACTACTTCCATTAATGATTTACTAAACTGACCGTGGGTCCCGGGTGGGCGGTAGATAAGAATACCTGAGAAAGTTAAGGTAGAAGTAAATCCTATTGAAAAATGAAAATTCTCACAATCTTCTACCAGACTACCAAATAAGCGACAAGTAAGGTTTTGTTTAAAAATAATGGCAATACCGCCTCCCTTACCTATTGGTCTGTCCAGTCTCTGGATCAGATACCCTGGCGGGAGGGCTTGTACAACATCCGGCTCAGATGCAGTATTAAGCCAAGTTTCAGTAAGGAACATCACTTCGGGACCATATTCTTCTAAAAGAAGAGAAATTTCCACTGTGTGCCGGGGTAGAGATCTACAATTTAAAAGCAACATGTTGTAAGCCTTCTGAGCAGGTGGAGGGGCAGATGTAGAGGGCAGAAACTTAAAGGAGCAATGGGAGCATCCATGAACTGACTCACCGAGGGAAATAGAATGACAGCAGTTCCCTTGCAAGGTACAATTTAGCTGTTTCAGCTGCCCTGCAGTATAACAAGACCTATTTTTGGGAAACAGAGAAGGGGGACTGGCTCCTGGATCCGGTCGGGTGCGGACGGGCGCAGACGGGCTTGCCTTAGGCGCGCCTTCGGCGCGCCAGCGGCGCACCCGCTGCGCGCGTCCGCTGCGCGGTCGCGTCATCCGGTGTTTAAGTAGCCGGAAGGGAGAGCAGGGGAACAGCGACTAGACCGCTGACCCGGAACAAAGTGCACAAAGTAATGCTGAAAACCCCACTTCCCCCCGCCTGCTTGGCTTTGCAATTGCCTGTTCCTGTGGACGAGTCCGATACAGACCCATTTTTGGAGTTGACCATGAACTTGCAGCTGCTTCAAGATGCATGGTACGAGCCACTTTCTCGGGGGGAGATAGGTGCTTCAGCACTATGATTACTGCACTTTGGCTCTAATAACATGGATGCAGGTCTCCAGGCTACTTCCTCAGCATCGGCTGATAACGAGAATCATGTCTGTTCTTTGGAGCTTTTAAATGGGACAATCGCAGAATCATCGTCTGTGGAGATGGAATCCGTTCTAGATTCACTAAACATTGATCTTGTGTAATAAATCTTGGGTGTCTCCAGTTCACCTTAAATTGGCCACGTTTTCAAAGATTTTCATGTTATATTTTTTATTAAGATTATACTTTTTTTATGACATGCTTATTAGCATTGCATTAAATTTGCTTTACGTGTGCTTGTATATTTTATTTTTTAGTTAGTCATTAAGTTACTTTTCGACCAAGGAGGGGGTGTAGTGATTTTCCTTCTGGGCCCACTTTGATTCTCCCTTCTTTGCATATATTAGCTGTTTTAGGCTTTCTCTGCTTTGCAAAGCCACACATAATACATTTGTTTTTGTGACATGATATAATTTTAGAAATACTCTGCACATATTATTTGTTATTCAGTAACTTCTTGGCATTCAGTCTAAACATTTTGTATAAGGTCGAACAACATGGTGAACTGTTTTCTCGTGCCAGTCAGCAACATCTACTAACGCTTTTAGACATAACAACATAGCACAGCTGCTGTTTTCTAACACAGTAGTTCTTATCATATAAACCATGTCTCGCCCCCTCAGGGGACAGAGAGAAGAATTCCAGCAGAGAAACCAGTCCTGGAACGGAGGCAGCAGCCTTGCGTAAACTGAGTTTACACCTATGATGTGGACCACATAATCACACATACCAGGTATGGGTCCGGTACTAATCCCAGAGATCATTAATATATCCCTGTGCTCACAAAGTGAGGGTAGGCCTAGATAGATATATTGGATGCCATGGTTGGGCTGTTCATTGTTTACAGCCTGCGAGTAATGTTGATTATGTTGCTTAGTTGTCCCGCTGGTAATCTACTTGCTGCTTGGTTTCTCTCGCGGCTGGAGCCGCTGACACTGCACTCCGTATCCCGCCTATCAGAGCGCCAGGAGGCGCTTCAAAAGCTGGGCGCGGGCTCCCGCAGCGCGGGTCCCGCTGGTAATCTACTTGCTGCTTGGTTTCTCTCGCGGCTGGAGCCGCTGACACCGCACTCCGTATCCCGCCTATCAGAGCGCCAGGAGGCGCTTCAAAAGCTGGGCGCGGGCTCCCGCAGCGCGGGTCCCGCTGGTAATCTACTTGCTGCTTGGTTTCTCTCGTGGCTGGAGCCGCTGACACTGCACTCCGTATCCCGCCTATCAGAGCGCCAGGAGGCGCTTCAAAAGCTGGGCGCGGGCTCCCACAGCGCGGGACGCGCGCGGGCGAAGCCCGGGCCAAAGGCGGGCCCGTCTGCGACCGGAGGAGGCCGGGCCGGGCCACATCTCTTGGTTACATCTGAGGAGATACAGAAGTAAGGAAGGCCTGCGGAAAAACACAAAAAGTCCTTATATATTTTCGGGACTAGTGTAGAGAAATGGGGAGAAAGAAATCTACGCCCACCTCAAAATGTACAGACACAACATTAGATGGCTACTTGCAAAAAGCTGTGGGGGCACTCAATAAAGAAATCGCACAGGCAGAGCGTAGACTATCATTGGCTCCCTCACCTGTAGCTGGAAACTTGGATATACATCCTGCACAGACTGCCCCCTTAACAACAGCAGAGACCCATCAACAAACAACATTTGTAATCCCCCCCATTAGTCAAGAGGATCCACCAATTGCACCAATTGTACTTTCACCAACAGTCACCGTCTTGAGCCAGGGTCCCCAGGGTGGAGAGCAAAAAGATGTGGATACTGCAACATCGTCAAGCACGGGGGACCCAAATTCAGCTGGGGGGAAAAGAAAGCGCACTGACCCGACGGGAACTGAACAGCGGTCACGGGGTCAATTGCCCCGGGTTAAGAGGCCCAAGCAAAATCCTGTGGTTTCCGCAGGAAAACCTCGAGGGGGGGGGAGAGGGAGGAGGGGATGGAAAGCATAAAACTTTGCCCGAATTGGACATAATGGCAGCTCGATTTGGGAAAGTAGTGGCAGACTTATTAGAGCCGATACTTTTGCGATTGTCCCGCATAGAAGAGCAGCTTGGTCAACTTTTGCCCTCTCTAGGGTGTTTCGTGAATCAAACTGGGCCTAATGTAAGCGGCCCTCTGGGCAAATGCCAGATAGATAGGGGAGAAAATGCCACCTCCAATGTAACTGAAAGGAGAAGGTTAGCTATAGATAGGCAAATAGACACAACTCCAGAAGTTAATATATTACGTCCCCATCAGGGCAGTGAAAATCAGATAGTCTCCCTACCACCAGGGCTGCAAATACAGGCAGGAGGTCATGATAGGAGGGCCAACAGCACTTATAGAGAATTTAATTCACCGAATCCTGAAAGGGATCATAGTAAGAGCAATGGGTTTGTGAAAGGGCCTAAGAAATGTCTGGAACAAATCCAGAAAGACAAAAACATGGTTTTAGACCTCCCGCCAGAATGTACTCCTTACACGTTGATCCTGACAGGGGTCCCACATCCTCACCCAGGTCACCATGAAAGTTGTCAGAGCCTTATCAATAAATCTGCTTTTTGGTGCTCTAGTAGAATACATTCCCAGGTGAACTGGAGTAAGCACATTATAATGGCAAGACGGGTGAGCTGGTTGGGGAAAATGGAAAAAAATATTGAAGGTTATTGCGTGGTCTTGAATTTTAATAACAAAAGATGGGTGGAATTTGCCTTATGCCATCTTAGAGACTCCCCTGTGGAGTACATACAGGTCTGTCCATTGGGCTTTTTCTACCCGCCACATCAAAGGGGCATTATGCCCCGCACGCGACCCCTGAACAGAATCTCCCCTCCTCATCCCCCCACATGGCTTCACCCTAACCGATTTGAAGTATTGTCGGGATTAACGGATATTGATTGACTACCACTGGGCCCACATAGTTCATGTAAGCAAATGAGGACAGGAGGGTTATTCAGGGAAAACTATTGCCCAGCGAATAGAATAGAAGGGATTAGGCTGGGGCAAAACCACATAGACCATAATATACACACATCATCTGATACCCCTAGCATAACTGAGAAGCGGTTGAGTGGGAATGACCCTCCCGGCCCCTCTACATCACTTGACCCATGGAGGGGGGGACCCAGCTCAGATTTCGCGATTGCTAGTAGTAGGGAGGATCTAGTTAGAAGGTTACGCACAACCAGACCCCTTAAACTGGTCTCCTGGAATATCGCAGGTATCCGTTCTAAACTAGAGGATGAAATGTGGCTAAACTACGTAAAGGCCTTTGATATTATTTGTACCCAGGAGACATGGTCAAGGGAGAATATTGATTTGGATGGTTATTGTTCTTTTAATGTGCATGCTATCGCCTCCCCGCAGGAAGAGCGAAAGGAGGACTGTTGACCCTGATCTCTCTTAAATATGGGTCTATAAATGTTAAGTCTGTTTGTAATTAACCTTGGTATCAATTGATCTTGATTTCTAATTTGTTCCAGGTTAAGACCCTTTTAATTAATTGGTACTATAATGTTTTTGACTCAAGCAGAAGTGACATTATTGTAAACCTTAAGGAGGAAATTGATAAAATCGCCGGGAAGTGGCAGCCCCTGTGTATCTACTGGGTTGGGGATTTTAATTGCACTTTATGTAGGTATAGCACAGATAAAGTTTGCGGGATAACAGATACTGAGGGTCAACCCCTAGTACATTTTATACATACTCCCCAGGGAGACGCCATAAATGAAATAATTGTTGTGAATGACTTGCTTATTGTTGATAACCAGGTCAGTAACCCAGATCACCAATATCCCACCTATATGGGTAGAGGTAGGGAAAGTATCATTGATTTTATGCTAATAACTAGAAATTTTGCCTTTTTGGTAGATAGCTCCGCGGTGGAGCCAAATAACGCCAGCGACCATAACCCCCTTACTGTGTCTCTACATGCAGTCGCCCAAGAGATTGAAGGTGATGGTCGCCCCTTGCAGTATAATATAAATCAAGGGGTGAGAATGAAATGGAATAAGATCAATCCCCCACAATTCGAGGAGAGTATAGTCAAGGCGAACTTAATTGATATTTTGAAATGCCTTGAATATGACTCTTCCCCTGAAACAGTTATACAAGGATTTCAGATAATTTGTAGGGACGTATCTAGAAATCTAACGAACACATCTGCACCAAGGGAATCCAGGGGTACTAAATGGTTTAGCGCTGAGTGCAAAAGGGCTCAAAAGGATCTAAAGAAGGCAGTACACACGAACCCAAGAGATAAAGCCTTAATTAAGAGCGTAAGGCAGCGCTATAAAACCATAGTTGCGGATAGGAAACAGGATCTGAGAAAGCTGGCCTGGGAGGACCTTGAGAGAGCAAGTGCACTCAAAGATTCTAAAAGCTTCTGGCAGGTAATAAACCGCCCATTGTTCTCAAAGGATTCAAGGGGTATGGATTCATTAATACCAGGGGATGTGTGGGAATCCCACTACACCAAGATATTTAACCCAAATGGCATCACTACCCAGGAAACAAGCCAGGAGGTCCCACTAAATTTAACATCTGCACTTCACTTGAGCAACTCCCTCTCAGTGAGTGAGGTGGAAGATGCCCTTAAAAAAGGGATACATCTAAAAGCTGCAGGGCCAGATGGGGTACCTCTTGACCTATTTAAACGTAACCTTCAACTTTGGGCACCCCTTCTGACAAATGTTTTCAGAGCAGCAATAATCGGCCCCATACCAACGTCATGGAAAGAGGCCATAGTGGTCCCTGTGTATAAAAAGGGAAAGAAGGAAGATCCGGCCTGTTATAGGCCCATTTCCCTAATTGACGCTACGGTCAAGGTTCTGGGGAGGGTGATTTTAGCCCGCCTTGATACGTGGGCAGACTCTAAAAAGCTGATATCCCAAACCCAATACGGCTTTCGAAGAGGCTTGGGGACAAATGAACAGTGCCTAAACCTGGCATTGATTATGGGCAAGTACATGAAGGCAAGGAAGGGGTCGTTACACCTTGCCTTTATGGACTTGTCCAGTGCTTTCGATACGGTTAATAGAGGCAAATTGTGGGCAATGATGGGGGAAATGGGCTTCGAGGAACCTCTTGTCACTTTATTGCGGAGGTTGCACGCATCCACCACGGTAGCCATACGCTTTGGCCCAGGTGGAGAAAGGACGAGGCCCATTGTGTCAACAGAAGGAGTCCGTCAGGGCTGCATATTGGCCCCCTTTCTCTTCCTCTTGTATACAAATGGCCTTGAATCCGCCTTGAAAGATCAGGAGCTAGATTTTCCAAGAATTGGGGGAAAGCCGATCCCGTTGTTGTCATATGCGGACGACACGGTTTTAATGGCTTTAACCGCTAACAGCTTACAGAAGTCTTTAAATGTCTTTACTAATTTTATGTTAGGCCTGGATCTAAAGGTCAATTTTACCAAATCTTATATCATGGTTTGCGGACCTAATAATACCAAATCAAGAAAGTTTACGGTAAATGCCAAGACAATCGACAAGGTCTCAAATTTTAACTATCTGGGGAATGTTTTTAATAATAAATTAAACTGGGAAAATCTTATCACATCCAGAGTTCAGAATACTAGTCGTGCTGTGGAAGGTCTCTTCCGCTTTGCGTGCAAATTGGGCCATAAGCCAGTAGCGGAATTGTTAATCCTATACAGATCAAAATGTTTATCTATTGCCACTTATGGGGCGGGAGTATGGGGACATTATAAAAGCACGCAACTACAAACGTTAGAAAATACGTTTTTAAAAAGATTGCTAATGATCCCAAATAGCGCTCCCACAGCATTCTGTCACTCCGAGGTAGGGGTGGACTTTATTACTGATCGGATTAATATTGCCCCATTGATCCTCTGGGCCAAAGTCTGGTTGTCAGAGGATCTAAAGCTAACAAGAGAAATTCTCAAGGATTGTATGACGCTGGACAATTCTGAGACCATTCCATGGCTAAGCTATGTAAAAAGAAAATTTAATGAAATAGGTCTTGGGCATTATTACGACAATCCAACTAGTATAGATACAAATATGAAATCGACCATAAAAAATGCATACTGTGGTGAGCGTGATAATTGCCGGCGCCTAGCAGGGTTGCAACCTCTTATCGATCACTTATTTTTACATCCCCAATTTTATTTATCTTTTACCACGAATGTGCAGTTTAGATTTTACCTGACTAGATTTCGGCTTTGCACATTGCACTTTTTAGTGGCCTTTCCTAAACAGGCCGGATGGTGCAATAATCTCATTCCTTGCCCTTGTGATAATATAGCACAACAAAGCACTTTGCACTTTACCCTATTCTGTGCTCTGTATAAGGAACCTAGGGCCCGGTTCCTTATTCCTTTTTAAGAAAAACTCACCCTAGTAATCACCAGGAAGGTTTTAATAGATTATTATCCCTGTCTACTGAGGCAATCTGTACGGTAGTACTAAATTTTATCAGGATTGCTTTTTTAATAAGAAAACGGTATGAAATGTAATTAAAATTGGCGTCTCCCTTTTAGAATTTTAGAATTTTAGATTTTAAGAATTTTAGAATTTTAGAATTTAAGAATCACGTATTTTAAATTTCGGAGATAAATCATGGAGTATTTGAGTCATGTAACATTTTATCGTATTTGATTCGATATGACATGTAATTTTGTATATCCTGTATGAATGTTATACTTTTATGGTTATTCAAACCGAATAAAGTTATTCTTGACTGACTGACTGCTTAGTTGTATTTGTTTACTAATCACAGCACACTTGCTCCAAAATAGACTACGATAGTTTCAATAAATATATTGTAACTTCCTTTGTGTCTTTCTTTTGTTTACTGACATGCATGAGCGAGAAACAAAAGGTGATGATCTGTTTCCACGGTTCCCTTGGGGACTAGAGGTTCATGTTCTAGGTTTGCTGGAATCACCTGTTACTCTGGAAAGGTTAGGAGTTCAGGTCAGGCACTGTGAGCTAGTCGGATTTGGGCCTACTGGTGCTGACGTGATAGTGAGACTCAGTCCCTACATTCTGATGTCCTGTTCTCGCAAGCTGCAGTTTTGTTTCCCAGCAGAATCCCTGCAACAAACCATCCCACTTTCAAATACTGCAACAATACACATCACCCCCTCAGCATGACACTGAAACAAACATCACTGGTATGCTCCCAGGCCAGACTCACCAACTATGTCACATACAAGGTCTTCAGAAAGAAAAACATGGCATACTTCCCAGAAAAGCTTGGCCTTTCAGCTGGAGGACACCTCATTAGTTATTACCAGACTGGAAAAGACAAACTGCATGAAAAGAAAGACCAGAAGGCAAAGCTTCTTAGACTACACACCCAGGATTTACAACTTTAACATGTCCTGATAGTGAAAAACTCTTAAATTCATTTTACATTACTGCAAGGCTTGCGTCTCCCTTAGGATAACATTGGGCTACCATATTACATTTAATAATTAATACCATTTACTTGGGAGCAGACAGTAACATTGAGTTTGATGTCTAAAGAATTGCAATTGAAAGCCCTTGTTAATGGTAAAGTCTGATTTTAAGTCACAATTCTGAAAATGCCACTTTTAGAAAGGGAAGGAGTGCATTCTCACACTTACTTGTTTCTTGCTTAGCGATTTACCGTCCTAAACGTGAGTCTGCACCCCATGGATTAAGTGAACCAGTATCAAGTAAGGAGCAGAGTTAAAGAATTGATCACTTCGGAGACAGTGGTACACGGATAATCTGGAATGGACTATGGAGTTACGCAGTAACTCTCCTGATGTGAACTAGCATTTGATTTTAAAGACAGTTGAACCGAGTCTGTTTCTGTGGTTGTGCCATCAGCAGACTATGGCAATGGGAGCGCATTTATTTATGGATTTTGAACACGTCATTGGTGATTTATGTTATTTAGGCAGCACATTTTTATTAATTATTATTTTTATTGGTAATGTTTTCGTCCTTTCACGTTCACTAGTGAGGGGTGGTTGGAGTGTGGAGTGCCAGAAAGGGGTTTCGTTGGTTGGGTGTCCGGGGAGTGTATTGTGGGACTTGGAGTTTCCGTGATTCATACATTTTTTTAAACAGAAGCTCTATCATTGGAGGAATAGGTCACAGGATTAATTTGTGTTCCATTTAAATTTATTGAGCACATGAGGGTGGATTTAGCTTAAATAACGGTCTGATCAGAAGGGAGAGAGAGGACACAGGTATTCTTGTAAAAGAGCATTAAGAAGTTAGGCTGCCAGTCACGGCTCTTTGAGGTAAATCGTAAAATTGTTTTGTTTGCATGGGACATGGGGATGGCGAGCTTGAATGGGTAGCGGGGATGTATTTTGATTGAGGGGTAATTGATAGGGGGGAGTAGGGATTGAAGCAGTTGTCTGGATGCAGTTTATGAGTTTTGTTTTAGAGCAATTGCAGTATTATGTTACGCAACAGTGTAACTTTTTGGTTTGGTGAGAGAGCATGCAGAGGGGTGAAGTTAAGTATTTTGGGAGGGCACACAAGTGGTTTTTAGGGATGAGGTTGGGGAGGGGAGTGAAGGTTGATGAGGGTGAAGGTATTGATTACTACGGTATTTCTTTTTTATGTAGTGAGCTCACAATGAGCAGTCGGTTGAACTGCTGTTTTCATCATTTCAGAGACCCCTGACGAAGAGCTTAGGCTCGAAATGCATTGGGCATAATCAAATGAGTCTTCCTTGGTGCATAATTGACCTGCACGTGCCATTTGTGAAAGCCTGGATGGGCACACAAGAGGTACTTGAAAATGCTGAATAAAGAATTAAGGTGCAATCTAGCTGTCTCCGCAGTGATTATATAAATAGGAATGATGATGGAAGAAGATTGTGGAAAACATAAAATGTTTGGATTACAGTGGTCAAAATATGGAGAACTAATGAGGAAGTGGATAAATGGGAAGAAGCATCCCTCTTTCAGCTGTGCGACAGATGGGGACTCGAGAGATGTGCCTTTTAATATACTTTTAGAAAGTTGGCATTTTCTTGTCCTAACCATTTGGTGCCTGCAGCCTATATCCTGGGTAACATGATTAGGTGTAGCTTGCAGTTGGTCTGTGTGTATTACTCCCAGACAGTGAGACAAAGGGGGAATATGTGTTGGCAGGATGGGCCATCTCTGATTTGATAGGGGGTGGAGCTGTCATCTACAACACTTGCTCATCACAAAGGCTCTGCTTCAGCACACTCACAAAGAGTTTGACACTAGTCTTTTGTGCTCCTAGACAAGCTGGGGCCAGGGCAGGGATACAGGAAATTCCAAACACCTCTAGGGGTGGAAACCTCCAGGACCTTCTCCTACTTTAAAGGTGGCACCAGGTATAAATTTTGGCCCCCTCAGACCCAACACTTCAGTACACCTCTGGCCCTGTAGAAGACTTAGAAGGACTGCTGTACTGCTCTGCTGCAAGAAGGCCTGCTCCTCTGCTGCCCTGTTGCCCTGCTGCCTTGCTGCCTGAGTGAGAAGGACTGTACCTGCATCTTGAACCTAGGACCACCAGATTGACTCCAAGGGCTAGTTGGCTGGTCTCCTGATTAGAGCCTCAGGGACAGAAAAGGCTGCCACCAACTTGAGCGCAATACCTAGACTCTGTCTGCTGTGAGTCCTGCCTCTCCAAGCGATGCCACTCTGGTAATGGACTCTCGGAAGTGGGCCTGAAAGTGCTCTTCCAGCCCAACTGTGGTAATTCGGGCAGAACCGGTGCAGAGCCATGCCTCACCTTACAGCCTTGCATCAGAACTGCCACTGCGTGATGCATCCCTGACTCAGGACCTTGTATCACAGCCTGCAGCCTCTTGGAACTGCCCCTGCATGACGCATCACAAACTCATGACTTCGCATCACAATTCTCTATGGACAACATCCTCGGCAATAACGCAGGACCTCACATTGCAAGCCTCGTCGACGGCTTCATCAGAACCGCTGATGCACAGCGCATCCTCGACACAGGACCTCACATTGCTGCCTGCAGCTCATCGTCACCCCTGCTGCACAATGCATCCTCAACGCATTCTCAACACGGGATTTCGCACCACTCTGCAAACAGGAATTAAGGCACTTTGCGGTTGGCCTGAACTTGTGTCTTTGACGTTGTCCGGCCCGAACAGATATCATAATTGTCGCTTTGTGCCTCTAGGCACTATTTTTACCTAAATATTTTAAATTGCATATCTCTGGTTTTACAAATTGGATTTTGGTGTCAAATAATTTAGTGAAATTTACTCTAGCTTTCTAAATTAGTGTGGGACTTTTCTTATGTTGTGTTTTCACTTAATTACAGTTTGAAGTGCTGTATAAATACTTTGCACATTGCCTCTAAGTTAAGCCTGACTCCTTTGCTGCCAAACTACCAGAGGGTTTCACCCCCCTCAGCCAGCAACCCGATTTCCAGCAGTGCCCTATTATGATGAATGCGCTGCCCCGCACTGTGTTTCTCTCTTCAGACGGCAACACACCTGCACTTAAAGAGGGCACTGAGATCCTCCTGCAGAAAGGTGCAGTGAGTGACTGCCTGTAGGAGGATGTCTAGGGGGGAATGGGACCCCATCCCCCTCCAGAGGGCTGCCCTCAGGGGGTTCACTATGTCTGCCACTTTTTTGTGGCACATTATCAGTGTGCCTGCTAAGGGCTTGTTTACCTCACAGACACAGATGTACAGTTATTCCCTCATTTGCATGTGGCCACGCCCCTTTGCAAATAAGGGAACATCTTCTCACGATAGCACTGGCGCTATATTGCACCAGCGCTATCAGTATTACAGAAGGGGCTGCGCAAGCATCTGCAGCCCCTTCCGTAATACCAAATTGCACCACGGGCACACAAAGTTGGCGCACACTCCTGTTGCACCCCAGGACACTTTGTGGAATACAGCTCATAACAGCTTTTTACCCTCTCCTTATCCAGGAAGAATGGAAGACTCCTCATCACTGAACCTTTCCCATCGCACATTAAACTGCCACTCTTTCTCTGCCTCTTTTGACGGCCAAACCTACCTTGAGCTCTCAGACTACATTCAGCACTCCATTGCTTCTCAGTTAGATCTGCGAGCTTAATAAATGTCCCTTCAAACACATACATACATACATACATGCATTCATACATATATATATATATATTCACTGAAAAAACCATAGGTTTCAGGGACGTTATAGTTAGAAATTAGCATTTAAAAAACCATTGAAATTCACTGAAAAACCATAGGTTTCAGGCCTGTTATAGTTAGAAATTAGCGTTTAAAAAACCTTAGAAATTCACTGAAAAAACCATAGGTTTCAGGGATGTTATAGTTAGTTGGTCATTTCACTCGTATAAAACCATAGAAATTCTCCCGTTATAGTTAGTTCAGCTAACTATAACTCGCGCCCCCGCAATGCACTGCTGATGACGTCACATATTACATCATTCATGACATGGTCCGTGACATCACTGATGACATCACTGATGACATCTCAAATTACATCACTGATGGCATCACTGATGACATCATCCAGTGACTGTGTGTTTCTGTAAAGTTTAAATATGTTTTATATATATGCCAAGGTGTATTGAAGAATGAGTGGGTGTGTAAGTGTCTGGATGAATGATTTAGTTGGTGTGTGACTGACTGTATAAGTGAGTGATTAATGTGTCTTACTGAATACATGCGTTAGTGACTAAACTGTCTGAATGTGTGCATCAGTATGTCTCTTGTTGTGTAAGCTGCTGCATGTGTTGGTCAGTAGCTACATGAGTGTCTATATGGGTTATTGATTGGTTGCCTGAGTATTTGTATGCGAGACTGAGTGTGTGTGTGGATGGGTGGGAGGTGTGTGACTCTGTGCATAGATGTGTGAGTGGTTGATTCACTGGATGTATGGGTTCAAGATTGCATGTGGAAACAGCTGTATGGGCGGGTGAGTGTGTGTATGGGTGTGTTGGTGAGAGATTGGATGTCTCAGTGGTACATGTCCAAGTAACTACATATGTAAAAGGCAGTGTATGTGAGAGTCGGAGTATATAAATGACTATATATGAGAGTCAGTGATTGTGAGAGTGGCTGTATGGATGAGTGTGTACTTGTCTCAGTGATTGTATAAGAGAGTAAGTATGTGTTAGTATATGTTTGAATAAGTGAGGTGGTGTGTGTATTTTTATTTATTTTATTTTGAAAGTTTTATAAAGCGCGAACAAGACCCTTGCGGGTATCAGAGCGCTTTACAGGTAAGTGTCTTAGATGCATAGGTACAAGGTAAAAAAAAAAACATAACGATCCATGCTGGTCAATGATAGTGTACACACCCTATAGTAGATACCTAGGTATATGGTGCATAACAAAACATTCCATATATATCCGGCATAATATAGATATAATAACTAGGATACATAGATGGACAGTCAGCACTATAAAGTTCCATGTAGACATAGTTTGGGTCTCATAGTAACAGTAGTCCATGCTCAAGTAAATTTAGCCATGAGAAGCGATTTCACTTCTTTTTTGAAAGATGCAATAGAGGGATTAAGTCTAGTCTATGGGGGCAGAGCATTCCAAATTCTGGGCGCCATCCCTGAAATGGTTCGGTTGTACGTTTTTTTCTTGTTGAATCTTTGCGGTTTCAGTAAGAGGTTTTTCGCACTTCTTGAAGATCTGATCCCACATGAGGGCGCCAGTTTCTGTGCCAGATAGCTGGGTGCGCCGTGATGAATGGCTTTATGTGTCATACATGCTATTTTCAGATGAATTCTGGCTTCGAAAGGTAGCCAGTTAAGGGATTTTAGGTCAGGCGATATGTGGGAGCTTCTTTTGGAGCCAGTGATAAGTCTCGCTGCGGCGTTGATTGAGGCTCTTAGTGGGGCCGTTGCAGCTCTGGGCAGGCCACAGAGAGAGACACTCCCGTATTCCACTCTTGGGATGACTAGAGCTTGTACTGCCAGCTTGAAGTCCTTTTCAGGCAGGAAAGGTTTCAGTTTTCTCAAAGTATTTATCTGAAAGTTTGCTCCCTTTGTTGCGTTGCTGATGTGTTTCTGCATTTTGAGGTTTCTGTCCAGCATTATTCCCAGCGATTTCGCTGAGTCAACAATGAGGGGTTGGCAGTTGAGTGCTGTAAGGTGTTTGATCCATTCTTGCATTATGGGTACTTGGGCGGGAGGAGCAATTAGGAGGAATTCGGTTTTGAGGGCGTTCAATTTTAGAGGGGTTTCTGCCAGCCAAGTCTGAGTTTTTCCGAGAGTTGTGTTGAGTAATTTGATGTCTTCTAGGGTATGGATCTTGAGGTATAGTTGTGTGTCGTCAGCGTACATGTGATATTGAACGTTCGATGAATAGAGAATTTCAGTGAGTGGTTCCATGAATAGATTGAACAGCGTCGGAGATAGAGAAGATCCTTGTGGGACTCCTAAAGTGACTGGGATGGATTTGGACAGGGAGTGGTTGACCTTGAATCGTTGCGATCTGTTTTGGAGGAACGAAGTGAACCAGTTTAGAACTGATCCCGCTAGTCCCATTCTGTGTTGCAGAAGGTCTATCAGGTTATCGTGTTTAACGGTATCAAAGGCCGAGGAAAGGTCTAGCAAGATGAGTAGGCAGGCTCCGTTCTGATCTAGGATTTGTAGAGCATCATCAATTATATGGGTCATGGCTGATTCCGTGCTGTGACCTGCCCGGAAACCTGATTGGTATTTGTTGAGTAGGTTGAAATGGTCTATATGTCTTACCAGCTGGAGGTGTACACATTTTTCTAAGAGTTTGGCCAGGGTAGGGATGTTGGATATAGGGCGGTAATTGTTTGGGTCCGCAGGGTCAGCCGTAGGTTTCTTTAGAATGGGCGGTACCTGCCCGGCTTTGAGGGTGTCAGGGATGGATCCTTGGCGTAGAGAGTTATTTATGATCTTGGTCCAGAGAGGCAGCAGCAACGGGGTGAAGTCTTTTATTAAGTTTGCTGGGAGAGGGTCAGTGAAGTGATTGGCAGGGTTCAGGGCAATAAGCAGTTTGAGAATAGCTTCTTCATTGTAAGTATTGAAGGATGACCAAGATGCATTATTTTTTAGGTCGAACTTTGATGAGTTTCGATGTGGAGCATTTAGAAGGGATGGAGATGGGTTCGGATGTGAGCCAGTTTGTGTGATTAGATCGTTGAGAAGGTCCTTCTTTATGCTATCAGTCTTCCGAGTGAAGAAGTCAGCAAATTATTCACAGTTGGGTCGTGGGCCTAAGTTATCTTGGGGGCGTAGAGGTGCCTCCTTAGACTGAGTTTTGATAAGCTCGAAAAGTTTTTGGGGACGATTTTTGGCCTGGTCTAATTGGTGGCTGAAGAAGTCTGATTTAGTGCGCTTGATCTTTCTGTAGTATGCGTTTCTTTTTTTTCTTAGTATCTTGAGTAGATTATCGGATGGAGCTGATCTCCATCTGCGTTCCGTTATTCTTAGGGATCGTCTGTCCTCGTTGAGTCTTCCATCGTACCAAGGCTTAGAGTCTTTTGTAGAGACTCTCTTTAGTTGAAGGGGGGCTACCTCATTTAGTATCATGTTCATGGAATTGAAGTAGTGGTTGGTGAGATCATGAACATCAGATATCCCTTCAGGGGGAAGAAGTAAGTTGGAGCTGGAATTTTTGATTGTGTTAGGATCAATGGTTTTCAGATCCCTCTTCCAGACTTTACGTCTTGTCGGTTGAGCCGAATTAAGTTTCACTGTTTCATTGATGAAGAAGGAGATAATATGATGATCAGACCAATCACATGGATGGATCGTATCTAGCTGGATGGAGTCAGCTTTAGAGATTACTAAATCAAGGATTGATCCTTTATCGTACGTAGAGCTGTTGCAAATTTGGGTGAGGTCGAGGTCAGAGAGGAAGTTTTTGAGACTATTGACCACTGCATCATTGGGGTCGTTCCAGTGGAGATTAAGGTCTCCGAGAAATATTTGGGTATTTTGATGTCCGGTATTAGTAGAGACTATGTCCATGAAATGTTCGGTAAAGGTGAGGTTATCACCTGGTGGATGATAGAAGGTGTGTAGAGAGCATACTGGTTTGCCATTGCTAGTGATGTCGAGGCATATGTATTCACAAGAGGGAAATACAGGAGATTGGGATCTGTTTACTGAGAGAATATTACGGTGTATGCAAGCGATACCACCCCCTGTCTTAACAGTTCTATCCAGTCTGATGATGTCATAGTTTTGTATAACTGTATAGCTGAGTGTGATTGATTCTTTGCATGACTGACTTGGTGTGTGAGTAACTCCATGGGTGAGTGGCGGTGTGTGAGTGTCTGTATAGGTGTATGAGTGCATATGATAGTGTTGTATTGATGAGTGACTGTATGTATGAGTGATTGTATGGGTAAATGAGTGGATTTGTGTAGACCTAGGAATCGGTGAGTGCGTATGTAGTAACTGGGATTGGTGTGTTGATGGTTTCGAAAATGGTAGTCTGTATTTTACAGTGGGTGTATCAAAGGTTATATTAGAGTGTGAGGAGGTGCATCAGATTTTCACGTGGATGATGTCA
The DNA here is from genome assembly GCA_963921515.1 of Calotriton arnoldi. Lineage (NCBI taxonomy): Eukaryota > Metazoa > Chordata > Amphibia > Caudata > Salamandridae > Calotriton > Calotriton arnoldi. The sequence continues at coordinate 1,469,655 of CAWUFW010004549.1, forward strand.
TCAGTGATGTCATCAGTGATGTCATTTGAGATGTCATCAGTGATGTCATCAGTGATGTCACTGACCATGTCATGAATGATGTAATATGTGACGTCATCAGCAGTGCATTGCGGGGGCGCGAGTTATAGTTAGCTGAACTAACTATAACGGGAGAATTTCTATGGTTTTATACGAGTGAAATGTCCAACTAACTATAACATCCCTGAAACCTATGGTTTTTTCAGTGAATTTCTAAGGTTTTTTAAACGCTAATTTCTAACTATAACGGGCCTGAAACCTATGGTTTTTTCAGTGAATTTCAATGGTTTTTTAAATGCTAATTTCTAACTATAACGTCCCTGAAACCTATGGTTTTCTCAGTGAATTTCAATAGTTTTTTAAATGCTAATTTCTAACTATAACGTCCCTGAAACCTATATCTATATTATCTACTGTAGATAGTTATAGTTAGGACCTATTTTCCATAGGAAATCCGCAACATTCTATTTGAAATAACGTTGGCGCCGGTTGACGAATTTTCGCGAAAGTTTCCAACTTGTTGAGGCGCTCCGGTCCGCTCCTATCCTGAAAGTCTCGGGGTGATTCGTCAAGCGGCGGCCGAGAAAAAAGGGGGGTCCCAAAACGCGTTTTCCCCATTCATTTTTCCATAGGAACCTTTAGTCGCAGCTACAGCCCGAACTGCTGAATGGAATTACACCAAATTTGGCAAAGAGGTAGCCCTTGGTTCAGTGTCGTGCCTTTTGCTAAAATGGTGTAAATCCGTTCAGTAGTTCCTGAGAAATTAACAAGTAAAATCACATATATATCTATGGCCGCGTCGGATCCGCGTACCCTCAGCGCACCCTGCGCGCACCATCCCGATCACGAGCTGCATGCTAATTGGCTGTCAGCTGGCTGTCAACATTCCGAATCAGGAAGTGTTGGCAGCCATTTTGTGCCTCGGTAGAACCGAGGCACAAAAACAAGTGTGCAAAACGCACAAAGGGGGCAGGGTAGAAACACCCTGACCCCCTGGGCAGAAAAAAGCATTTTTTTTTTTTTTAAATCGGCAGGATGCGCTCAGGGTGCGCGGATCCTGCCGAAAAAAAAAAATCAAAGCGCGGTCTCCCGCGCCTCGATGGTATTTTGCCCCCGGGTGGCCCAAGTCCCGGGGGCATGCGGGGGTTATTTAGCTGTAATGTGGGGGGCCTCCAAGGCCCCCCAAGCCCCGGAAACCGCCACCCCCTGGGGCTTTATTAAAAAAATGGTGCGGGAGGGCTCTTTGCCCTCCCGCTGCCCCGGGGTTATTTATTTTAACCTGTGTGGGGGCTCCAGCCCCCACACGCCCCGGTGACCGCCACCTCCCGGGGCACTAAAGATTTAAATACGGGGGTCCGTTACGGACCCCAGAGCCCAGGGACCACCACCTCCCGGGGCTTTGAACAAGTTGGGAGGGGGCCGCGCGGCCCCCCTCCTGGAGCCAGTGATGGCCCTGGGGACCACCACCCCCAGGGCCGGCTCCTGCAGTGTCCCGGGGTGCCTACCCCGGGACACTGTAGTTTGCTATGACAGGACGGGAGCATCGCGGCTCCCGTCCTGTCATAGCAAACTTAGTTTGCATTTTGAAAGAGAGAGCAGGAAACCTGCTCTATCTTTCAAAATGCAAACCAATTGCTTTTCCACACGGGGAGCAGCATGTTAGCTGCTCCCCATGTGGAAAAGCAATGCCGGCTCCCGCAGGAGGCGGGGAGCCGGCTGGGACTGTGGGGGCATTGGGGACCCCCCCACAGTCTCCAACGAGAGGCCAGGCCCCGGGGGATGGGGTCCCCGGGGCTATAAGTGGCCCGGGAGGGGGGCCACGCAGCCCCCCTCCCCAATTAAAGAAAAAAAAATTTTTTTAAAAAGGGCAAGGCCGGCGCCGGGGGATGGGGTCCCCGGGGCCTTAAATGGCCTGAGGAGGAGGGCCACGCAGCCCCCCTCCAAATATTTTTTAAAAAAGAGGGCATGCCCCGGGGGATGGGGTCCCCGGGGCCAATAGAGGCCCAGGGAAGGGGGGCCACGCGGCCCCCTTCCCGGTTTTTTTTTTTTAAATAAAACAAAAAAAAATGCTCAGGCCCCGGGGGATGGGGTCCCCGGGGCCAAAAGTGTCTGAGGGAAGGGGGGCCACGCAGCCCCCCTCCCTGCAGCAGTGTGCAAACGCGCCCCCTGGCGCGTTTTAAGAAGGGGAAGTAATTCCCCTTGAATACTGGGGGTCCCTGGGGGCCAACTAGCCCACCAGGAACCTCCAGTATGAGCCAGGGGGCTGTGTTGCAGAGAGGTGTACAGAGGCCACGCCCCTTTATACACCTCTCTGCAACGCAGCTCTGTGGCGCTTTTTGGAGGTACATGGTGGGCTAGTTCGACTCCAGGGACCCTCAGGATTCAAGGGACTTAATCCCCCAACTTAAAACGCACCACGGGCGCGTTTGCACAGTGGTGAAGGGAGGGGCGGGGCTTCAGGTGACATGTGTGCAAACAGGCCCGTGGCGCATTTTAAGATGGGGAATTAAATCCCCTTCAATCCTGAGGGTTCCTGAGGCCAACTAGCCCACCAGGTACGTCCAGAAAGCGCCACAGAGCTGCATTGCAGAGAGGTGTAAAAGGGCGTGGCCACTGAACACCTCTCTGCAACGCAGCTCCCTGGCGCATACTGGAGGTACAGGGTGGGCTAGTTGGACCTCAGGGACCCTCATGATTCAAGGGGACTTAATCCCCCAACTTAAAACGCGCCACGGGGCGTGTTTGCAGACATGTCACCTCAGGCCCCACCCCTTCCTTCACCATTGCGCAAATAATCCTCTAAAATCAGCCGAACTACGAATTCCGATTTACTCACCTGTTATCAGGAGAGACCTCAGTGCTGCATCTTTGAGCCCAGTACTGCTCCTGAAAAGTAATTCTAACCGTACTTACCAGTAACTTGAATTTCCTTCCATAGGCTAACATTGACTGGTTTCACTTGGAAATTCTTCTAAGTGAGGAGTTTTGGAACTTTATAATATTCCTCTAAAATCAGCCGAACTACGAATTCCGATTTACTCACCTGTTATCAGGTGAGACCTCAGTGCTGCATCTTTGAGCCCAGTACTGATCCTGAAAAGTAATTTTAACCGTACTTACCAGTAACTTGAATTTCCTTCCATAGGCTAACATTGACTGGTTTCACTTGGAAATTCTTCGAAGTGTGGAGTTTTGGAACTTTAAAATATTCATCTAAAATCAGCCGAACTACGAATTCCGATATACTCACCTGTTATCAGGAGAGACCTCAGTGCTGCACCTTTTAGCCCAGCACTGACCCTGAAAAGTAATTCTAACAGTACTTACCAGTAACTTGTATTTCCTTCCATAGGAATCCATTGTCTGGTTTTCAGCAGAAAAGTTTCAAAGTGTCGATTTTCACAAACTACAAATATTCCTTAAAAATCGCCTGTATGACTTAAACGCATTCTTTTAACTATTTACAGGAGATGCACCAGTGCTGGATCCAGGATCCACCACTGAGTAAGAAAAAGTAACGATAACACTACTTACCTGCTAAGTGAATTTCCTCCCATAGGATAACATTGGTGATTCTATGTGAAAAAGTTTCTAAGTGTCAACTTTTAAAATACAATAATGTTCCTTAAAAATCACTACTGTAACCAAAACGCTTTTACTCAACTGTTTACAGGAGATGACCCAGGACTGAGTCTAGGATCCAGTCCTGTGGTTAGAAAAGTAATCCATAAAGTAACTAATTGCATTTAACTAGAAATTCCCATTGAGCTCAATGTTGCATTGTGTTTGAAATTGTGTTGCCCATTGCAACAACTGTAACTACTGTACTTAAAAGTCTATTGCCTATTTGCAAAGTATTTAAAGTAATTGATTGTGAGAAAGTATATTTTGTAATGTAATGTATAATGTAATTACAATGTAATTTAAAAATAAAATATCTAAAAATAAATAGTTTAAAAAAATGTAGTAAATCAGTATCAAAAAAATAAATATAACAATTTATACATTTAAAAATTGTCATTTACAAAACCTTTGAAATTCACTGACAAAAACCATAGGTTCCAGACATGTTATAGTTAAGAATTAGCATTTAAAAACCTTTGAAATTCACTGAAAAACCATAGGTTTCACGCACGTTATAGTTAGAAATTTGCATTTAAAAAACCTTAGAAATTCACTGAAAAAACCATAGGTTTCAGACACGTTATAGTTAGAAATTAGCATTTAAAAAACCTTTGAAATTCACTGAAAAAACCATAGGTTTCACGCACGTTATAGTTAGAAATTAGCATTTAAAAAACCTTTGAAATGCACTGAAAAACCATAGGTTTTATGGACAGTTATAGTTAGTTGGACATTGCACTCGTACAAAACCCGTGAAATTCCCCCATTATAGTTAGTTCAGCTAACTATAACTCGCGCCCTGCAATGCACTGCTGATGACATCACATATTACATCACTCATGACATGGTCAGTGACATCACTGATGACATCACTGATGACATCTCAAATGACATCACTGATGACATCATCTACGTGATAATCTGATGCACCTCCTCACACCTTAATATAACCTTTCATACACCCACTCTAAATTACAGACTGCTATTCGCAAAACCATAGACACTCCAACACCAATAACTACATACCCACTCACTGATTCTTAGGTCTACACACACATCCACTCACTCACCCGTACAGTCACTCATACTTACAGTCACTCAGTACAGGATTATCATATGCACTCATACACCTATATAAACACTCACACACTGCCACTCATCCATAGAGGTACTCACACACCTAGTCAGTCATGCAAAAATTAATCACACACCCATTTACTCACCTATACAGTTATACACACACCAGCTCACTTACTCATACAAATACTAGCACATTCTTACGCTCTTATACAATAACTGATACAAGCACACATGCATCCATACAGCCACTCTCACAATCACACACTCTCACTTATAGCCAATTAAATACTCTAACACACATATATACTGCCTTTTACATATGTAGTTACTCGCACATGTACATGCACATGTACCACTGAGATATACATTCACTCACTAACACACCCATACACACACTCACCCACCCAAGCAGTCCATCACAGATGCACTCTTGAAATCATGCACCCAGTGAATCACCCACTCACACATCTATGTACAGAGTCACACACACCCCACCCACACAAACACTCAGGCAGCCATACAGATACTCTGTGAACCAATCAATAACCCATATAGACACTCATGTAGCTATTTGCAAATCCATGCATCCACTTACACACCAACAAACAGACGGATACGGACATTCACACAGTTTAGTCACTAACCCATGCATTCAGTAAGATACGTTTAATCACTCACTTGTAGAGTAAGTCACGCACGTACTAAATCATCCATTTAGACACTTATACACCCACTCATTCTGCAATACGCCTTTCCCTATATATATTAAACATATTTAAACTTTACAGAAACACACAGTCACTGGATGATGTCATCAGTGATGTCATTTGAGATGTCATCAGTGATGTCATCAGTGATGTCACTGACCATGTCATGAGTGATGTAATATGTGACGTCATCAGCAGTGCATTGCGGGCGCGAGTTATAGTTAGCTGAACTAACTATAACGGGGGAATTTCACGGGTTTTGTATGAGTGCAATGTCCAACTAACTATAACTGTCCATAAAACCTATGGTTTTTTCAGTGAATATATAGATAGATATATATATGGGACCATTATTTTGTCTCAAGATAATTACTGAACCTATTCTTTGAAGTAGATAGTAAAAACTGTTATCAATATTTGCAATACGTGGAATAGTTTCCAGAGAAAATGTCTTCAGGGTCAAACTCTTTGCCTAGTGTGCCAAACGTGTACTGTGTGTTGCCCTGCAGCAGGCTGGTCCTCATTGATCTAGTCCAGGTAGCCTGGCCTTTGACTCGATTCCTCTTTAAAAAAAAAAGTCTAGAAGCACACTTAGAAACATTCTAACTGCTGATGACTTTAATGGGCCCCTAAGTCAAGCCTTTATTACGCAACAATGACCTTAAGATGATAAACCATAGATCAAGTTGAGCGTTTACCATAATGTTTATCTTGGATGTTACACTTTCACCCATGGCATATATAACTTACACATTTGTTTTATGAAATGAATTTGTACTTGTAAAGCGCACTGCTACCCTGAGGCTTCCTGGCGCTGAACGCATACCGCTGTGGAACCCTTCCTGGCTTTTCCCTGTGAAATGTCCACTCCTGGGCACCCCCAAGGTGAAGCCAGGCATCCCAGCGCTGGTGGGGCCGTTGTGGAGATTAAGCAAGCTATTGCCCAGAGTTGCAGAGTGGGACCCATGATTAGAATAGGCACCGAGGCGAGAATTATCAGGTCCGAGGAAGTTGAGCCCAAGACCCGCCGAGGCGGGAATTGAACCTGGTCCCAGGCCAGATCTCTGCATCAGGGTCTGCCGCTCTAACCATTGAGCCACACTTTATGCTTGTAAATACACACCATTGTCTGGTTGAGCTCTTTAGTTTTAAATGGTCTGGTTTGTTTTGGTGCGTCTTGCTTTTGGAAATCCCATCGCCATTTGCAGAATTAAGCCATGTGTTTTTCCAAGGTACCAAACGGAGCGACCCAAAGGACAGAATAGAAAGTCTTTGCCCAGGCTTTGATGGTATATGTCTCAGTTTAGTTGTTTTAGATGCCCTCTTAAAACGTAGATGCCCACTAAAAAAAATTTGACCTCTGACTACTTTTTCACCCCTATCCTGCAGCTCAATTCCTCATACTAAAACTACCCATGCTGGTTCATGAAAGCTATTTAGAAATGATCAAACTATTATGTTGTACAGGGAAGCAGGAAACCATGAGGCTTAATTCACAGACATTTTACTGTACCTAGGTGTTGCTTACTCATGCAGTACGCCTGACTTACTCCTGGAACCAAGGCTAAGCGAGTAGTACTCCTGGCTTTCTCTTGGCTTTCTTCTTTTATTAGTGGATAAGCCCGCAGGACTAATCAAAATAAATCCCAGCATTGTTTGTGATTGTAGCCCTGAGTCTGTCTGCTAAAACCAGGAGAGGTGAGGGTCATATGTGTTCATCTAACTTCAGATGAATTCTAAATTTGAAAGATTATCTCAGAATTTATCACAGGCCACAGATAAGTAACGTGAAACAGACTTCTTTGTATGAGCTTTACGCTGCCAAAGTGCAGCACTCAAAACTTCCAATCATTTCGCTTTTCGTATCCAACATGTAAGTTCATTTCGGTTCTGTCCCCAGTAGGCAAGTCCATAAAAGCGATTTGGTTAAAACCGTCCCTTACAGAATATATAATTTGTCATATAAAAGCCGTCATTTACATTTTATGTCTTCAACTTAATATGACAGTTCAATTTAGAGCGACAAATTACATTCTAAGTGCAAGGCTGCATGGCAAAAGGAATACAACGGAAAGATATCACAGCCTAATTGTATGTTAAATGAGGAACATCTTATACATGACACTTTAGAAATTTCTCTGTCATAAAATAATAGCCTAACAAGTTGAATTATTATTCCTGACATTTTTGTTTGACTGTTCAGCATGGTTTTGTATTTTTTATATTATTTCAGTACTGCGGTGTTGCAAAATCTATCCTATGGAAAAATTGTAAATGAAAGCTTAAAATCAATGGCATGCACCCGAAGAAATTCAAACCTCAACTTTCACCCAAAGCATTGTAACTTGAATTCACCCTAGACCCCAACCTCGCTGTCAAGGAAAACATTGCCAAGAAAACAAAGATGGCGTGGACCACTCTCTCTACTAAGGAAAGTGAAACCATTCCTGCGAGAAAAAAACTTCTGAATTTCTGTTCAAGCCCTAGATCTGCATCTGGATGTGATAATGCAGTGCTCCATGTCCTCCCAGACTCCACCCTGGCTCCATAAGGGCATCTTACTCGTTTCAGCAAGTCTCATCTAGAGCTTCAAGTAACATTACCACATTACTCCAATACTGATAGAACTCCACTGGCTCCCCTTGCCAGCAGTACTATCTTCAAAACCAGCAGCATCATTTATACAGCCATCTCAATGAGCACTCCTGCATATCTGGCTGATAAGCACATTATCTCCAGTGACACCCACAACCAGGCCACCATCAGACTGGAGGCAAAGTAGTGCACAAAAGAAAATAGGCATTAGGCCTTCTCTATCTATGAGCCCAGCATGATGAACAACTTCCTTCAATCAATTAGAACTGCCCCAACCCCTGCTCCAATTTAGGAAAGAGCTGAAGAAGCACTTCTTTAAAGAATAATGGAATATGATGCAGTAGTAGTCCGCTTCTGTTGTTCCTGGAATCATCTACCTCTTCAACCACTCTTTTACTGTATCTTTGCCTATAGAGTTCAGTTGCCTTTTGACACGCTTTGGTGCTACACAAATACCACACACATAGTTACATAAATACCCACAATTGCAAGACATGCAGGTACTGGGTACAAAGGTGGATGGTCTGGGCTTCTACATCAGGCAATGCTTCTAAGCTATGTTTCAAAATTATTAACTTAAAAATAAGGATCACTGACACAATATTGTGGTAAATAATATAAGCAACAAAAATATTGTGTCAAAATATTGTTACCACTTTATTGTTCTCCTATACTTAGAATGGTAAGCACAAAACTATCAGAAAACAAGCATTTGCAATGCAATCGGTCTCCCCTTTGGGGACCTTATATGTATTTAGCTGTGCAGCACATTAGCATGAGTGCTGAAACATCTACTGTTCTTTAACATGGAGGGAAAGTAAGCACCAAACTGCGGAACATGCCAGGTATGGGAACACACGGAGAGAAATACTGCCTACCAGCGGGAAATTGTATGGTCAAAAGCTCTGCTTTTAATATAAAATCAGCCGCTTCGGTGGTCATATCACTGAAAATACAAGATTTGAAAAAAATATTATTGTCTACGGGTGCTTGTTGAATACAAGTTTCTATGGCCTGGAATCTAGGGAATGATAAAGGGATTCTGGTATTTTACTGACCTCTACTGGTCGCGTTCTATCAAGACAGTTAATTAGAGGCAGTTGAACAGAAAAGAAAGTCCCTATGCAAAGAGGAAGTAGACAAGTCCTAGGGCTGATCTCCAGATCCCACAAAGTACAAACAACAGATCTTCCAGACAGCGCAAGTGCTGTCTAGGCTTGACCTAAACAGTAGCCTACTACATACAGCTTAAATCTGTATTATACCTGTGACACTCACTGAACCAACATTAAGAAATAAAGTTGATGTCAGCAGAGAAGTAGATACTGTAAACATGTTTTCTCTATGGAAAGAGTTTACTCTGTATTAAACTGTTTGCAGACAGTAAAACTCTCATGACAAATACACCACATATTATTCAAAAACATCTACTGAAAACAGTGTCTACTCTATGCAACAGTTGTAAAAGAGTGTAACTGGGTAGTTTGGTGTCACCAAACTACCCAGTACCCAGTAACTACCCAGTTACATCAGGGATACGAAGGACTTCCTGACTAGAATACAGGACATGCAGTGGGATGAAGACTCTTTGTTCATCACTCTTGATGTACACTCTTTATATACAATTATTGATCACCAACAGGGTTTGGATGCATGTTCCTATTATCTTAACACCAGACCAGTAAGATTCCGTGACCATAGTCAGATGTTACTTGACATGATAGAATATTGCCTGACTAATAACATCTTTATGTTCAATGGCACCATGTACAGACAGACCACGGGGACAGCGATGGGATCATGCTTTGCTCCCAGCTTTGCCAATCTGTTTATGGGACGCTGGGAGGAGGACATATTTGCGAATCCTGGCTATACCTTGGATTTTGAACATGTGTTGATGTGGCTTAGGTACATCGATGACTTGTTCATTATCTGGATGGGTTCTGAACATGATGCCAGTGAGTTTATAAAAAAACTCAATGTCAATGACTGCAACATTGTACTCACTGGTAGCATTAGCAAAACCAATGCGGAATATCTCGATGTAAGTCTTGAAATCAAGCAAAAGCAAGTACATTCGGCCTTGTTCAGGAAGTCCACGGCAGGTAACAGCATACTTCACGCCCTCAGCAGCCATCCGGAGGCTCTCAAGTGGAGCATCCCCTATGGTGAGCTGCTGAGGGCGAAAAGAAACTGCAATACCGAGGAAGCGTACCAACAAGAAAGCAAAGCTATGGTTGAACGCTTTAGGTTAAGGGGATATCCTAATTGGGTGCTCAAAAAAGCCAGAGAGAGGGCAGATGGGGTGGACAGAGCCCAGACAATTTCTGAAATTGCCATATTGCCTACGGGTACAGGAGAGGACAGTACGAGAATCATCATGACGTACAACTCAGACTCCAACGACATCAAACGTATCCTGTCCAGAAATTGGGATATTCTGAAATGCGATAACATCATTGGTGACACCATCCCTGACAGGCCTAGTATAACATACAGAAGAGGCAAAAACATTAGGGACATGCTAGTGCATAGTGATATCACCATTTATCCCAACAGATAAGAACATGGTCTTAGTGGTTTCTTCCCTTGCGGCCACTGCAAGGCTTGCAGGAACAGTAATTTTCGGAACCAGGCAACGTACAACGGTGTCAGTAAATCTATACCTCAGTTTCTTACCTGCAGTTCCACGTTCGTCATATACGCCATAGAATGCCCTTGCAAACTCTGGTATATTGGCAGCACCACGCTTATGGCAAAAAAACGCATATTAGAGCACAGCAGAGCTATTACCAACAATGATCCGAAATACCCGGTAACACGCCACTTCTATGAAAAGCACTTCTCGAATTCATTCCATCTGGGTTTTTTTTTATCCTGGAACAGATCAACAAGGACCCTAGAGGGGGAAACAGAGTCTTGAAACTGAGACAGAGAGAGTCCAAATACATCGTGGACTTTCAATCTAAGATCCCGGGGGGGGCTTAACCAGGACGAGGAGCTTGCCATACATTTGAGAGAGGAATAGTGTTTCAGTAATGTACTTTTATTAAGTGCAATGTTGCATTGATATACATACATGCAATATTCATGCAATTACCTTGTGCTGTAATTTCTTCATGGTTCAAGCTGTTCTTATCTGTATTCTTTCTTGTAAATTCTTTCTTCCATTCTTTGTGCATTAGAATTGGTATAGAGAACATGCATTTTGTTTTAATTAGAATAGGAGTATCCTTGCAGATACGTCAACATCACAGTGCTATTTTACTAATTTTCTTTTCTTTTCTTTTGCTTTCTTTGTAGGAGAAAGGGAAGGGGCCCATTCACCTGTATTCACCTGCACGGGTCGCCTACCCTTTTCCCCTTTGCTCTCACCATCACGAATCACTAAGTCGGCAACTTCTGTTGCATATTATGTGGGATGTGAAGAATACAAAGACAGGGCTCTGTCTTACCAGTCAGACTTTTAATCACAGAATCTTGAGTCTGCTATGGGCAGTTGCACTTGCACGTCATTTCAGATTCTGCTTACCTTCACTACTCTTTTATTAACTTTGATATTAGTGACAACTACGAGGGCACTTGCCCATTATTGCATGCAAAGAGCGCGCAGAGAACTTTGAGGGCTGGTTATTTCTGAATTAAGCTATATAGCATTACGACCATGGAGTCAGCATTGGCTCCATCGGGTCACTTACTGATAACGGTCACAGAGCACTCCTGCCTTAGGGAGCAGCTAGGGTCATTACGTCACCTTGCTGACATGCGCGCCCCTCCCTTTTGTTTGCCCCTTTTGTTTACCGTTCAGTGTTCACATCAGAGTAGCGCCCTTGAAGTGAGTTTGCACGCCCTACCAAGTGACTCTCATGCTTTGGGTTGCAACACAACACTATTGTTTTCACCGTATGCAATTCTAATCTTGTATGTTACCTTGTCTTTCAAACGCCAATTTGATAAAGTTATGGTGACTTTGAATTCTGCCCAGTAGAACTCGGCGGGCACTACTAATTTGAGCGCATTAGCATGTTTATTTATTATATATTTTGTGCAGTCAGATTGACACAGACCAGAAACTGTGGAGGTTTTATTTTATTTCTTTGCATTGGGTTTAACATATGAAACTGCATTTACAAAGGGGCAGTATAATGTTAATTATGTATCTATTCATTGACTTTCACCATTTCAATATGTCTGCCATTCTCAACATTTCTGTGATTGTCCTATGTTGATGTTCATACAACCCACCACGCTTTATAAGTTACCATTTCCTTTTTGTGCACGTTACAAGTGATCAAGGCTTCGGATGAAGTTGAAACACTCTGGCGAAAGATTACTTGTGCGGAGTTTGATTGTCCTGAGAGCGCTCGGATTTGTGATTTGGAAGGGATATATATATATATATATATATATATATATATATATATATATATATATATATATATGTACATATATATATATGTCTCTAGTCTCTAGTGGCTCGGGGTCGTGGGTGACCCGATAAAATAAAAGAAGTTGAATACCGAGAACCTGAAGTCCGTGCCTTCTTCATGGGAGTTCCTGTTGAAGTGGGGTGTTAGTGTTCATTTCGATTTAGCGTCAGTGGTCTGGGCGCTTGCACGGAACACTGGTCGTTTGTGGCTCTCCCCAGTGACCGCAATCTTGGAGGAAGTACTGGAGTGCTAGAGGGTGAGCCCCCACGGTGAACGTCCGGCAGAGGAACGAGGATGGCGGCAGTGGGAGACAGAGTTCCTGTAGCTTGGCGGTTTTTTATGACTGCCAGCATGGGTTCAATGTTTCTCCGCAAGAAATGCCTCGCCCAGGAGTCTGACGCCCCGTGGTGACCGGGCACTGCTGACGCCTATGCCGAAGCGGTGAGGTTCATTTGGCACTTCTACATCTGTTTACGCATCGGTCCCCCTCCACCCTGAGCCTGTGTTTGGATGAAATACTGTTAGGCACGCTATTTTTGTACGTAAGACATTGAGACTGGTGTTTCTTCCAATTATACAATTACATGTTCCCCATTTATTGACTCAATTTGGATGGTATACTGGTCCCGGTAATATTTGTCTTATGGATCCTGACTTTCTATGGTGACTCTTGCGATCTATTTCATCCATGCTCATGACTGCCCTAATGCATTATGGGATGAGTAGTCCTTCTAGAGATGTGCGCACGCGCAGGAAATGTATACATTTGTCTTTTATGGACTTAAATATGTTTAAACTAGGTCGTAACCTACGAAGGTTACCTCCCTACCGTTATGCTCACTGGAATATCAGAGGGGGATGTTATAATTTCAGCATGGCTATCTATGAAGGGCAGGGTGAGTCATCATCAAGATTACCGGTAGACCGTCTATCTTAGTAATATTGCAATCCATGTCAGTGGGGACTTTGAGGAATAATCCACCATATGTCATGTGTTCTACGTTTTTATTACAGCGTGCCATTTACTGTCAAATCAACAATACATTTGTAAGTGATTTGTATATTTAGTGTAAAATTCGGGCGACACACTTAGAGTGTTTTGGTGCCAAAGGAAGGGTACAATGTGACTTATCTCGTACGAAGGCGGCATAAGGAGTGTATGTTTAGATTTATTTTACCCGGATAACAAACATCAAATGTGATTATGGTAATAACGAATATGTGCCTTGTGCAGTAGTACCAATTTCCTATTTTGCTTTTTCACAATGATGACAATATATTTGTGTAACAGCAAGGGGTTGAATGCTACATACGCCTGAAAGTATTTTATTTATGTCTATGGCTGCCGTCAAGGGGTGTGACTATATATATTGATAGCAGAATGGCGCCAAACTGATTGAGAAAGGCTTCCTTGAAGCCGAAACGCGTCTCTAGTGGCTCGGGGTAGTGGGTGACCCGATAAAATAAAAGAAGTTGAATACCGAGAACCTGAAGTCTGTGCCTTCTTCATGGGAGTTCCTGTTGAAGTGGGGTGTTAGTGTTCATTTCGATTTAGCGTCAGTGGTCTGGGCACTTGCACGGAACACTGGTCATTTGTGGCTCTCCCCAGTGACCGCAATCTTGGAGGAAGTACTGGAGTGCTAGAGGGTGAGCCCCCACGGTGAACGTCCGGCAGAGGAACGAGGATGGCGGCAGTGGGAGACAGAGTTCCTGTAGCAGGGCAGTTTTTTATGACTGCCAGCATGGGTTCAATGTTTCTCCGCAAGAAATGCCTCGCCCAGGAGTCTGACGCCCCGTGGTGACCGGGCACTGCTGACACCTATGACGAAGCGGTGAGGTTCATTCGGCACTTCTACATCTGTTTACGCATCGGTCCCCCTCCACCCTGAGCCTGTGTTTGGATGAAATACTGTTTGGCACGCTATTTTTGTACGTAAGACATTGAGACTGGTGTTTCCTCCAATTATACAATTACATGCTCCCCATTTATTGACTCAATTTGGATGGTATACTGGTCCCGGTAATATTTGTCTAATGGATCCTGACTTTCTATGGTGACTCATGCGATCTATTTCATCCATGCTCATGACTGCCCTAATGCATTATGGGATGAGTAGTCCTTCTAGAGATGTGCGCATGCGCAGGAAATGTAGACATTTGTCTTTTATGGACTTAAATATGTTTAAACTAGGTCCTAACCTACGAAGGTTACCTCCCTACCGTTATGCTCACTGGAATATCAGAGGGGGATGTTATAATTTCAGCATGGCTATCTATGAAAGGCAGGGTGAGTCATCATCAAGATTACCGGTAGACTGTCTATCTTAGTAGTATTGCAATCCATGTCCGTGGGGACTTTGAGGAATAATTCACCATACGTCATGTGTTCTATGTTTTTATTACAGCGTGCCTTTTACTGTCAAATCAACATTACATTTGTAAGTGATTTATATATTTAGTGTAAAATTCGGGCGACACACTTCGTGCTGCTTAGGGGCTGCAGTTTTGATAACCGGCCCCGCAGACATTGTCCAGTTAAGAGTAGCGATGCATACTTCCATGGCCGGAAGCGCTGTGTAATTAAATCTTCAAAGAAAGCCCCGAGCTTTGAAGTAGCACTCAACGAAAGTATGTTTGACAAAACCTTTTATTCAGGAAAGCGGCATCCATATCAAAACTGCAGCCCCTAGGCAGCACGAAGGTTTCAAGAATGGAAAGCGGACATTGTAATCTGAGGCCCACCGGAGGGCTGTTAAATAATGAAATTTGGCAGGAAAACACTGTTGGTAAATGCGTGGTTGTACCGGAATGGAAGAATTGGGACTTCTACTCCCGGCATACCGCTTATTGGAAAGCGATTGCCAAAATGGGTATAAAAGGTGGAGGTCTGTTCCATGTTTTACCAAATTGCCGCCCTATGATTAAGGTGCTTGGAGCACCGAAACACGTCAGGGAAAGACACTAATTGGATTTATGGATGCCGCTTTCCTGAATAAAAGGTTTTGTCAAACATACTTTCGTGGCGTGCTACTTCAAAGCTCTGGGCTTTCTTTGAAGATATATATATGATCCAAGTTGCAGCCCAGAGTTCGGACGCCGGCGCGCTTGTAAGGGGCGGTGCGTTGTCCTCCGGCAGAGCCACGCCGGTAACTATGTATCCAGTTTTGCCGAAGCAAAAGAAAGGGTCGCACACACTCAGGCTTTTAGATTTGATCGCAATTTATTGCAGGGAAATTTCTGCCAAGCCCAACGCGTTTCGGTCCTGGCTCGGACCTTGGTCACGGGATAATGATACAGTTGTTACAGGGCATCATTTATTTCAATGGCTAACAGTAACTTCCTGTCGTGCTTTTGTAATGCATTATGGTTATTGCAGTTTTTAATATTAAAGTGCTCTGTGCTTATAAGAAAATTGTTGTGCAAAAAAAGGGGGGAAGGGAGTGCCCTGTGTATAAAAACAATCTCTTTCAAGAGAAAAGTTTGTGAGGACAATACTTTTATCAGTCTTTAGCCAAAAAATTAATCAAATGATTATTTGCAATCTCTCCAATGAGGTGATTAGATTCTTTTTAAGATTCCTCTAGTGGACGAAATTTTATTTCATGAAGATGTATCAATTGATTCTTTACAGTCTCTCCAGTGAGGTATTTAGAGTCTTTTTAAAATTCCTCCAATGGATACATTTTATTTAATAAAATGTATCAATTGATTCTTTGTAATCTCTCCAGTGAGATGTTAAGAATCTGTTTGACGTTCCTCTGGTGGACGAAAGTTTTTTTTATATATATTGCGAGATGAAATCGTCTCCGCATTTTTGGGCTATTCGATTCGCCTTTTCTTTGACTTTTTCTCTTATTTTCCTTTTTATGTTCCTTTTTTGTTGTTCCTTTTTTTCTTCTATTTTTTCTTTATGTGTTTGTCACTCATAATTCAATTTGTGATGTTTCTTATGATTTGTCTCTTCCTTTGTTTTCTTTTATTCTTCATTTTAATGATCAACTTTAATCTTTTGGTTTCAAAAAGATATTCATAGATGGACATAAAGCTCTTCATCCTGGTTAAGGCCCCTGGGGCTTAGCGTTCTGAAAGTCACTATGTGTTTTGATTCTTTTTGTCGTAGGATCCTCTCACGGTTTCCTCCCCTTTCAGATTGAGGTATTTGTTCAATAGCAAAGAACCTTAGATCTTGTCATTTGCTATTGTGCGATTTTTCCATGTGTTTAGCTATGGCATTCAATCGATCATTATTCTTTGTTGCACGTATATGTTCCAAGATTCTTTTCTTGACTTCACAGGTTGTGCTCCCAATATATCTCAGTTTGCAGGGGCATTCGACCATGTAAACGACAAATTTACTTCTGCATGTGATATGTTGCTTTATTTTCCAATTTGTACCTTTCTTGATAACAATTTCCTTTTTCTGTATTGCAATTTGACATGCCTTGCATTGTTTGCAGGGCCAAAAACCTTCTACTTTCATCCATGTGTTTTGCTGGGTTTCCTTGAAGTGGTTGTGGGTTAACTGATCTCCTATGTTTGTGGCACGCCTGTATGTTATGTTGGGATGGTCACCCATTATTTCTGACAACACAGGATCTAATTGTAAAATTCCCCAATGTCTTTTGATGGTTTTCTTGAGACTATTTGCTTCAGCACTGAATGTTGTGATTAACCTTATTTTCTGGGGTGTTGACTGATCATTAGATGATACTTTCTTTTTGCCCCTTAGTATTTCTGTGCGTTTTTGTGTTTTTATTCGTTGTAAACTTTTCTCAATCACTTTTTTTCGGTATCTTCTATTTTGAAAACGTGATTGGGCTGCATTGCTGTGTTTGATGAATTCCGATTCTGAGGAACAATTTCTCCACAGTCTTAAGAATTCCCCATAAGGGATACTTCATTTTAGTGTTTCTTGATGAAAACTTTCACCATGGAGTATTGCATTGGTTGCAGTTTTCTTACGATGCAGAGTAGTATTCAGCTGATTATATTCTACATATATACAGGTGTCAAGAAATGCCACTCTTTTGGAACTAATCTCATATGTGAATTTTAGCTTTGCATCATTGTTGTTTAGTTTTTTTAAATACTCTGCAAATTCCGCCTCCGTGCCATCCCATACAATTAGCAGATCGTCTATGAACCGCAGCCATAATATTGTTTTTTCCATAAAGCAATCATTTTCCGGTGTCCAGGCTATCTTCTGTTCGAACCATCCCATTACTAAGTTGGCATAATTAGGAATGAAAGAAAAACCCATAGCACAACCTTTAAATATTATTGTGCAGGCAAAGTGAAATCATTTCAATTAGCATTTCATTATGCTGTTGGTATTGGATGTTTCTCTTCCCAAGAAAATATTTACATGCTTGTATTCCAATTGGATGTTCGATGTTTGTATATAATGAAATCACCTCCACTTTAATATTAAAAACTGCAATAACCATAATGCATTGCAAAAGCACGACAGGAAGTTACTGTTAGCCATTGAAATAAATGTTGCCCTGTAACAACTGTATCATTATCCCGTGACCAAGGTCCGAGCCAGGACCGAAAAACGCGTTGGGCTTGGCAGAAATTTCCCTGCAATAAATTGCCATCAGTGAATTTCTACGGTTTCTTAAATTCTATTTCCTAAATATAACTTCCTGTAACCTTTGTTTTTTTCATATATATATATATATATATATATATATATATATATATATATATATATATATATATATATATATATATATATATATATGTGTGTGCGACCCTTTCTTTTGCTTGGCAAAACTTCCTGTAACCTTTGTTTTTTTCATATATATATAGGGAAGTTTTGCCAAGCAAAAGAAAGGGTCGCACACACTTATATATATATATATATATATATATATATATATGAAAAAACCAAAGGTTACAGGAAGTTATATTTAGGAAATAGAATTTAAGAAACCTTAGAAATTCACTGAAAAAAACAAAGGTTACAGGGCCTTATAGTTAGGAAATAGAATTTAAAAAACCTTAGATATTCACTGAAAAACCAAAGGTTACAGGTACATTATAGTTAGGCTCAGGTTCCACTCGTACAAAGCCAGTGAAATTCAGCAGTAATAACTAGCTGAGCTAACTATTACTTGCGCCCCCACAATGCATTGCTTATGACCTCCCATATTACATCACTCATGGCATGGTCAGTGACATCACTGATGACATCACTGATGACATCTCAAATGACATTACTGATGAGATCATCTACAAAATCACTAACACACCCACCATAGAACCTTTCATACACCCACCCCACTCCCACACAGCCATTCACAAACCTATTCACAGACCCATACCAGTACTTACACACCCACTCACTGATTCATAGATCTACTCACAAATCCACTCACTCACCCTTACAGCCACTCATATACCCACTCACACACTGACATATCCACTCATAAACCCATACAGCCACTCACACACTGAGTCAATCACCTATGGAGCTACTCACACACCTACTCACTAACCCATACAGTCAATCACACAGCCACTTACTCAACAATACAGTTACACACACACCCACGTACTTACTCATGCAGTTACTAACAAGTACTCACTCACCTATCCACTCACTGGCACAAGCACACATTCACCAGGTCAGCCATACACACATTCACTCACTCACCCATACAGCCCCTGACACATCCACTCACTCATCCATACAGGCAGTCAGACACACCCTCACCCACTCACACAGACACTCAGACACCCATACAGGTACTTAGACAACCAATCAGTCACCCATACAGCCACTCACGTACCCACTCACACACCCATACAGTCACTTAGACACCTACTGACAGACTGACAGACTGATACATTCACACAACCAGTCACTCACCCATACATTCACTGAGGCATCTAATCACTCACTTATACAGTCAATCATGCACCAACAGAATTATCCACACAGGCACTCATACTCCTACTGATTCACCAATATACCTTGTTATATTTATTTAACACTCATAATCTTTTTCAAAAACACTCACAGTCGCTAGATATTATCATCAGTGTTGTCATCAGTGATGTCATTTGAGATGTCATCAGTGATGTCACTGACCATGTCATGAGTGATGTAATATGTGAGGTCATAAGCAGTGTATTGCAGGGGCACATGTTATAGTTAGCTCAGCTAACTGCTGAAAATCCAAAAACACATTTACCAAAAAATACTATTAACAATAAAATAAATGTAAAAATAAAATCAAATAATATAGAATATAAAAATAAAACAATTAATGCTATAAACTCTATTTAGCCAACAATATTTTAAAACGATTGCAGTGTAAGAATATTAAATATACTATTCCCACTCTAGGTTATGCAATGGTAGGGAAAGTGTTGGACTTCAGAGGGCTAACATTTATTATTCCCACTCCAAAAAGCGCAACAGTAGGGAAAGTGTTAAACTGCAAAGAGGTTAATTTTACTTTTCCTACTGCAGTTTAAGGCAAAGTATTTCACTTCAAACATATTACATATATAAGTAACATCATGAATGTTGAAAAAATATTAAACTCTAATATAAAAATTATTAATTAGCATTATAAATGTATATATATATATACACATATATATATATGTAATAAAAAACAAAAAGCAATTAATTAACAAAATTACTATTCAATAAAACAATGAATTATCAATCAATAAATAGTTATTATTCAATTAATAATTAATTAACTACCCATCTTATACCCCTAATTGTAGCAGCACTCACCTAAAATATATATTTAAAAGACGTATTCCATAATTTACATAATCCGAAATGAATTAAATAATGAATTAACAATTTATAATTAATTGTTAATTAATTACTACTTAATTAACTTCCCAGTCTGGACCCCATCAAACCTAGCAGCCTGCAACTAAAATATCATTAAAATAATTAAATATTCCACCATTTAAATATTTAAAATCCAATTCAATAATTAATTTACAAAAAATAGCTATTAATTCATTATTTTATAACTTAATTAACTTCCCACCATATATCCCTCCAAACCTAGCATTCCGTAACTAAAATATAAGTAAAATAAAACAGTATTCCATATTTTACATAATTAACAATTAATCAAATTATTAATTAGAAATTATTAATGAATTGTTAATTAATTATTACTTAATTCATTTATTACCATAGACCCCTTCAACCCTAGCAGCCTGCAACTAAAATATTAGTGAAATAAATAAGTATTCCATAAATGACTTAATTAAAAATCAATTAAATAAGTAATTAACAAATTATAGTTACTTGTTAATTATTACTTAATTGACTTCCCACCCTATCCCTCTACAAACTTACCAGCCCACAAATAACATATAATGAAATAATATAATATTACATACGTTACTATTAATTATATAATATAATATAATCAAATAGCTACTAATCATATAATTAAATAAAATGTATTCAATAATTCATAATTAATTATTAACTAATTAACTTCCCACCCTATCCCCCTAAAAACCCAACAACCCACTACAACACTATAAATTACTATAAAAAATTAAATAAAAATTCTAAATCACTTAAAATTACAAGCTATAATATAAAATATAACCTTTATACTAACAATATCAACACATAAAATTAATATATCAACTAAAACACATTCAAATAATTAAAAATGATATTTTTAACCACTATATTATTGAAAACTATATAAAAAACATCTATGTTATTTAAATCGATATTACTTACCTCAAAAAGCAATCTTCTTGTCAACAATATGTATCATGATATTCATGTGTCATAATATTTCTTTTCCAATATTTCTGTCTCTTGATATTTATACATCGATATTTTGTCCAAACACTTGCAAATACAGTTCGCTGTAGGAACAATGTAGAATCAACTCTGCTCTGTTGTAACACTCACGTAACTGCTATCAATGCATGAACAAGACAAAGGGAAGGAGAAAGGGGGGTGAAAAGAGTGGAGGTCTATCTTGAACAGAACCACTTTCATCTACTTGTGCTCTTGCTCTTCTCCTGCTTGCTTCTGAAACTCCATGGAAACAATCTCCTTTTGAAACACAAAGGTGCTTTTCTAATAATGTTTCATTATCATACAGTTTCAACAAATAATGTTGCAATGTTCTAAGAACTCATACACAATTATCACCTTGGAAGCTCTGTGGTTAGACCTACTCTTAAGAGTGTGGGGTGATGAACAACAGAACTCTGAAGAGGTTCCTGCAACTGTTTAGCTTCACAACTGCAAACTGCTCTCCAGTGTTCTTTTTGCACCACAACAGCTGACTACCGCAGCCATTTGAAAATGTCCTTTGATCTCTCGATAAACAGTCTTGACAGGGTTTGTTAACTGTTTTGTTCACAACGTGCTTTCATCAAAATTGACTCTCCAACTCTGCATTAGAGGAGTGTTATTTGAGGTCCATGCACATTAAATCACTTTTACCTTCTATTCTTTTCATTGGTTCTATAATTTCTCTTTTGCATTCCCAGGGAATGAAGATTACAGGGCATTTGAGGGGCCTCATTTACAAGCCCATTGTCCCGGCGTTGCGTCATTTTTGTGTCACCATGGGTGTTGCTGTGGGTGTTCCCACGCAACATCCATGGAACCTGACACATTCCCAGATTTACAATGTTTTATAAAGCTGGGAATGCATCAGAATTCTACGCCTCCCGGAGTGGCGCAAAGAGGAGAAATACTTTTATTTCTCCCCGTTTTTGCCTCTTTTTGTGAGTACTGCATTCTGCAGCACGCATAGAAAAAGGAAAATGACATCAGTTATTTTTTTGTGCACGAACGCAGGCCACCCTTGCAACATGTTCTGCTTTTAAATTCCTGCAGACAGGGGATCTAATTTGTCTACAGGAAACCTGTCTACTGTCACCGCTGCACATTCCAGGTTTCATGGAGTTCCTTCCAACACCCAGCATAAAGCGTACTTTATTTCGTAGGCCATCTGGCGGCCTATCCATTTATGTAAGTCTGACAGTGGTGCTAAAGGCAGAAAAATCCTCTATCTGCATGGACTTGGTACAGAAGGTGCATTTACAAGATCTGAAACTGTGCAGGCACTCAGTAACGATTTTGCTGTTAAATGTGTATTTTAACTGTAAGGATAGCCCCAGACAGTGCAAGATGAAGGAACTGGTTGGGACGCTTGAAGAACTACTTGCTAAGTATCCAAACTGTGGGATAATAACAGCCGGAGACTTCAACACCCATAACCTGGCAACTGATAAAGCATCCAATTTACCAAGGGACCCAGCCGGTAACATGTTAAACTCATTTTTAGAGACACACTGTCTGAGGTCCACTCAAGAAGCTACCTCCGCCCGAGCAAGACTTAATTCGTTCAGTAATATGTCAACTATAGACTATGGGCCCGATTACGATGGCGGACGACTTCAGTCTGTCCGCCATCATTTTGCATTTGGGACCGCCCGCCTACAAGGCAGCGGTCCCACAGGGCTAATTATGATGCGACCGCCACCGTGGCGGTCGCATTACCCATGTTTTGTACTGCGCCAGATGCTGCGCTCCGCAGCACCCGCCGCAATACAAAACAGACACCCCACACATATCCCTGCACTATCAGCCCTTCGGATCCATGGCGGTCAGTCTTTCCGACCGCCACACAGCCGATCGCCATCCAAATGTGGCAGGCGGTGAAGTTGTTGAAAATGACGGGGAGACCGCCACTGATAGGCTGTTGGTGTCAGTCTTCCCGCCATTGTAATCAAGCCCTAAGTCTTTATGAGCAATTTTCTCTATGAACAAATCCTTGAGTCCACACTATTACATCAGTAGGTCAGTGACCATCTCCCGCTTATTACTGTAATCTCCCTTCAGGCAGGCAGTCTGCCAACCTAGCAGCCCGCAAAATACCTTGGGTCCGCCTACCGGGGAAGAAATGCACACGCTATTATGAAGATTTAAGTGGAATAAAATTGACATGTCACGTTTGGCTGTCTGGAAAAATAATTGGCTGTCATCTAATAATAACTGTATTGGGGAGATCATACTTTTAAAATGGCCTTCTATGGTGGTAGATTTGTATTACCTGCTGTATGGCAGGCCACCCAACCCCCAGTCTGTGCATAAAGAAGAGGCGTGCTGCCGATGCAAACCGCAATGTACAAAGATAACACAAAGTAAAAGAACACTGAGGCAGGCTACCTGCTATTACAAATGGTCTGGGGGAGAAGGGCCACACCACAAGTGGATTTCAGCTAGGAAAGCACCTAAGAGAAGTATATGGTTCTTTAAAAAACAACATGAAGAATCACAGTGGCTACATGTCTAAAGCCTTTTAAAACAAGGAGACAATCTACATTTTGGCAATACATTAATACACTCGAAGGGCACAGCCATGATAGACATAATAGAGTCTCAGCACACTCATGGCTCAATCATGTGAAAACACTGTACTGCAAGCCGAACATCAGAACCTGTGCAAATAACTAACTATTTTCAGGAACTAGCTGCCAACAAAAGGCTACTGGAATCAAAACCAGGGTAAGGCTACCGACTTGTGAAGACACATACAAATCCATGGACGTGCACAGCCACGTGTTAACAATACTAAAGAACATCAAAAGCCATGGAGCCCCAGGCCCAAACGGTCTCCCAGGTCAACTATTCATAGAAGACTACGACTTCTGGGCGGCCTTACTTACCCCGTTATAGCAGGTCTGCACTATTAAAGCAATAACTCCTGAAGATTGGAACGGTTCCTTATTACAACCAATACATAAAAAAGGCAACACTTCAGAACCGACCAACTACAGGATGATAGCTCTGTTAGATGTCGAGGCTAAGACATATGCAAGTCTCCTTTTACAGGAATTACAAAACTGGATCAGGGACAAAGGTATACTCCCGGCGTACCAATCAGGCTTTAGGACCGGAGCCTCGACACTGGACAACATTTTAGCCCTGGCTTACTTAGCTGAGCAGGCTACCCATGTAAGACATCGCCCCCTCTTTGCTTGTTTTGTGGATTATTCTGTGGCTTTCGATTGTGTCAACAGGAACAAACTTTGGTTGAAATGGCAAACCTGGGGGATTCCAAGCACGCTGCTGAACGCCATTACAGTACTCTATTCCCAAACCTGGGTACGTGTCAAACTCACGCAGAATACAGCAACAGAAATAGTGTACACGGACCAAGGGCTTAAACAAGGCTGTATACTGGCGCCCCTACTTTTTAATTTGTACACTGCGGACCAGGGTAAGTCATTATCATCTGCTAACTTGCACGTGTCAAAAATTGGGCAGACTAGATTGTTCTTCATGCTGTATGCAGATGATATGATACTAATGGACCATACACGGATGGGATTACAAAAAGCATTGGATGCGTTAAGCTCTTATAAGGACGCCAGCAAACTAGTGGTCAATGCCAAAAAAAAAAGGTTGTTATTTTTGGGAGTTACATCAACAAATTGAAATATCATTGGAGATTGGGCAACTTGAAGATTACCACCGCCTCCAAGTATAACTATGTGGGGGTTTGGTTTATGAGCATCGGTAATCCCAATCAACACATTTCTTTTATAGAAGCAAAGGCGAAGACGGTGCATACGCCATTTGTAAACTCAATGCTAAATTGTACAGTCCATCTACTGAGGCAATTCAAAAGGTAATAAGAGCTAAGCTACTGCCTTCGATCTCTTATGGGCAACTAGTCTTCCCTGGAGCACTGGTAAATATTATGGAGACCGCCTAGTGCTGCACCTTCAAACGGATCTTCCAAATTCATGCCCATGCCCGGAACGCCTTGGTACAGCTGGAGTTTGATTTACATAAACAATGTTTAAAAAATTGGGCAGCTACAGTCCGATACTACAGTGGAATCTGCACGGCACAACCCAATACTATGAAAGAAACTTTGAAGGAACTCTTTACAAAGTGTACAAATTCTTGGTCGGACTTTCTTTTGACTGCCTGTACTAAATTAAATCTTGACATGGTGAATTGGGGAAATTTTATCCATCAGCCAGCAATATTAAAAACAGTGCTAAGGAAACAAATAAGACTTTTATCCAGGCAAGAAGACTTAGGTTCAATTGAAATCTCTAAAATAAATATTCAGGCTATCATCAGCTCCCACAGGGACAATCTAAGCCAGCCCTATTTAAATTGTGCACTGAACAAATCAATGTTAAAGCAAATTCTGTCAGTTAGACTTATGGCCTTGCCAATAAAAGACATAAATGTCTGCTGGAAATCTTTTGGCGATAGTTACCTTCTGCAGACTGTGTCACCAATATGAGGAATCCTTAGCCCACCTTGTCTGAATCAGTCTAAATTTGATGCATGCACAGCACACTTTATTAAAACCCCTTTTTTAAAAGTATGGTACTCGCACTTGTAGAAAAGCAATGGAACTCCCTTTTACTCTGGAAAGCCCGATGGAACTGGCAGGGCTAGCAAAAGTTTCACGACTCCAAAGACTTTTAAGCGAAAGCCAAACCTTGGGCTAATGCAATATTAACAAAACCTAAATTATTGTGTTAATAAGGAACGTACACCCATAGTTTTAACCGTTTTTTTTTGTATGTCAATAATTCCAATGATTTGAAATTAACCAAACGAAATGATACGCTTGTGTTTTAAATAATAGTGATACCAATAAGGTTTTATGAAAGGATATATTGTGTATGGTTTTGTGTAACAATTTTTATTATTTGAAACAAATACAAAAAATGGTTTAGCTGAGAGAGCACAAGCCCTTTTGCACTGGTCAGCAGTGGTAAAGAGTGCAGAGTCCCAAAACTTGATTCGGAAAAATGGAGGGAGGAAGGCAAAAAGTTGGGGGAAGACCACCCTAAGCTGACAGGTCTGACACCATGTATCCTTGGATCCTCACACTGTACCTCAGTGGTGTGTTTCCTGGTGAAAGAAGGTACAAAGTTGCACACAGATGTACAAGGGTAGTTGTTAAAAAAAATTAAGTAGCCACTTGAAGGGCAGAGTCCATGAGTGTGGAGCCCTACAAGATGCCCCCTGTCATTTCATTTAAAATCATTCCCATAGTCCCAGATCATGACAACTTGGATGATGAGGAGGTTTTGGGCAAGATGCAGCAAGGGTGACTGAATGTCACACAGGACAGACAGCACAATCAGCCACTTCTGAAGTAAGTGCATCCCAAATGAAATGAAAGAGTAATAACACACTGCTTGCAATAATAATTAAAAATGTAATATTTATTGAAAGGGATGATTGAAAAATAACAAGTGAAAAGGAGCATATATTATAATAACAAGAGTGTTGTTCTGTTGATCAACAAGATTGTACTGTCCCAAACAAATCCAGTATCGATGATTCGATGTAATTCAATTTTTCAGGAGTCTCTGTAACAAGTGACCTACTCTATTTCTCCTAGCCTGTTAACTGCCTGAGGCCAGAAGGTCAGGACCTGCACATGTCTACGGATGGACTCACTTCTGTGTGTGTCACTGCCTAGCCCACAGTCAAACTTATCTTTGAGGTCTACTATCGCCTGGCTGTTCAGCCTGTTCTCAGCCTTATCTTTTATATACATTGCTCCCCAGTTCCCCTGAGTTTGGTCACAGATTGTGAACCTAACCCTGTCTTTTTTCTCCTCTGCGGAACTGCCAAACTCCACGTTCTCCTTGTCAGTACATAGAGCTCTGCAATTTTGGGAATCCTATTAGAGTTTCCACCTACTGCCACCCCATCCATTTGATGGTAATTTGTAAGCGAAAAATTTATTTTTTATGACTGTTTGCAAATTACAAATGTTTGATACATTGCACTTACAGCTTACATTTTGGTAGCAGTAATTACTTAATCAAAAATGTGTGTCCCAAACAATGTGAATCGCAGTATAGCAGTATAATATACTTTGAGTTGCAATTTTTGCAACCTCTACATTTTTCGTCTTTTGTACATGTCATCCCCATGTTTTAACGGTTGCAAACAAGTTTGCATCTAATTTAATATTATCTAATAGTTTGTTTATCAATCCCATGTTGTTTTAAAAACATCATCAAACATAACGTTTTGTGGCAGTGGAGATATGCACTCTGGAAGGTATTTTTTCAAGAGCTGTCCATGGAAAGAACAGAAAAGGAAACTTTCATAAGGAGTTCTAAAAAAAGGAGAACACTTCCTAGTTGTAACTACAGTGAAATGCTGCAGCATAGAAGTAGACCACTTAGGGCCTAATTATGAGTTTGGCAGTCCATGCGACCGTCAAATTTACGTTGGAGGTGCGGTGGTGGTCGGAGACCGCCGCACCAGCAGACCGACTGCTGTATTACACGTACGGCGGTCGGACCTCCCTAGGACCGCCGCAACTGCCAGGGATCCGAGATCCCTGATGGTGGCGCAGCGGTCTTGAGGCAGCAATCTGCTTGGTGGTGCCACTGCTGCACCGCCAAGCATATTACATGTTTCCTCACTGCCAGCGGTCTCATGGCAGTTCCTACTCCAACTGCTGGCAGTGAGGAAACAAAGGGGTCCAGGACTGCCAAAGTCGTACTCAGGCCCTTAGAGAAGACAACAATAGCTTCCACTCTGCACCACTCTTAACCATGCCTTTGCATCTTCATACAAGTCCATATATGAATAAAAGCCTTCATTTGGTATGTCATGTATTTTACTTTGTCAAATACATGTCTTAATTACCCACAAATTCAACTGGTTTGCAAGAATATTGATAATAATAGGATGTAAGGCCACTAGGTAGACCAGTCATTATTTTCAAACAATTTTGCTAGCTGTATTAATTTTGCGCGTGTTATGTTGATTTATGTTAGAGGTATTGCTTGCACCAGAAAGTTTTGAGACTATTCACAATTTGCAAACTGTTTTGTACATTACTTTTGTTATCCTCTATTTGCAATTCTTTAATTTATCTTGGCAACAAGCTTACATTTTTGCTATGCTATGCAAACTTTGGAAATCCTTTCTTTTTCAGTTCCATAATCCTATTTTTAGGTCTTGCCTCGTGGACAACTTTCAGCTGTCAGTAGTGAATAGCTTCTTGTTGGACTGTACCAAAATCTTACAGTGGATTTAGAGCTCACCCATTGCTTAAATTGTTTGACATTATTGTCTCTCTCATTTGCTTGCCTCGTATTCAATGGCTTACCTTCCTCTTCTGGAGCATAGGCTGTTTACCATCTTTGGATTGGCTGACTTGTGTCCTGCCACTGCTCACATTTAGGGAACTACTTTTTTCTTTGGCACTCCGTGAGATTGCATGTATTTTCTTGCTCTTTATTGTGTGCAGATTATTCCCCCAAATACCTGTGCTCGGGTCCATTGCTGCCCCTTTACTCACTTTTGCATCGCTCCTCTATCCATTGTAAGCCTTGAAATAAATATATTAATTAAAATGTACTTTATTTGGGTGGCCCAGGAACTGCCATATGCTACCGGGCTGCTTCGCAATTGAGAAAATGCTTTCAGGCGTCTCCATTGCTCATTCACGCCTGCTCCTGCAACCCTCATGGTCATTTACATATTTTCTATTTCTCATTTTTTTCCCACAAACTTTTTATTGGGTTTTCGAATAAAAAGCAGCACAGTACAAAACATAATCCACAGTAAATACAGCACAGAGATGACCAGGATAACAGAACAGGCAATTCTAGCACGCAGGTCAATAGCGACCTACATCATAAAAAGAAAATGATAAAAGAAAAAAATAAGAAAAAAGAAATCTCGATAACCACAAAGCATTGACCTTCAGCATGATCCCTAAAAATAGTATAGCACCAGTGCAAAGCAAACATGCACCACCCTTCTACCTCCCCTCGGTACCCCCCACCCCAAACAGCACTCTAGCTACAAAAGAAATGACCGCGGCCTCAACAGAGATCCTCACTTGGGGACATGGCTCCAAGTGCCTCCCCCGATAACCCACCCAATATTCACAGATCTTATAATACTTCTTGGGACAACCCCTAGCGCTGTTTTCTATTTCTATTTTAATTTTTTGGGCGGGCCAAGCAAGTGTCATTTGCTAGCCTAAAAGCTCTTGCGCGCTTATAAAACCCCATTTTTTATTTACCGATCTAAGTGGTATCCTCCATCTTGGATCGGTAAATCAAATAAGGCGCCCATGCCAATCCAAAGGTGCTCACGCACTTGTGTGCCTACAGAAGGATATGACCAGAAATGGTCACTGCTTGATTGCTCCTTTTTTGCCAGCGCTGCACAACACTGGCAAAAAGCATTTTGCTTTTTGTTGATGCTACCCTGTGCCAGCAAAAATCATTAACAAACCCAAAAGGTTATCAAAGTGGTAGTTATTGACTTTGCCAATGCTTGTTGCTTTGGCAAATTATTTTGCATCTGAATGAAGAATCATAAAAACTTTGTCCACGTGGCTCAAGATGTGAGCAAAGGTCATGGATGTCCTCATGTTTTTTGGAACAATGAGACAGCAATTGAAAAAATAGGTTGACAAATGTTTACTTGCATTTTTGTTTTTGACGCTTTTCACTTTTTGGTTATTTTCCCCTATTTGTCACAATTTTTTATATTTTCCGAACTCCTGAGTGTCTAGTAAAAACTTAACAAAGCAACTACTTTAAGAAAAATGTCACTGGAAGCAAGAAGGGACTTTTAATTCTTACATCTTTTCTAAGAAATGTTTATTTCTTCATTACACTCAACATGCTAACCTCATCAAGTATAAACAAGAAGCAGATTTGTGGTTCGAACTCCTGGACTTGCGCTCCTCTACAACAGAAGTAACAATCATTTTCTGACTTTGAAGTAAACACTTACATCACATGGCTTTGCCTGAGTGTAAGATTTTATGAAACCAAACTATGGAAATAGAAGCATAATATTTCGACTTATGGTACATAAGGTACATGAGAGGTAATGCTCAAGCATGGCTTAGTCGAGTCCCAGATGGTATAATCTGTGGTTGAAGAAGTTACCAAAGTACATAAGATGTAATATCAAAGTGTACTTAGAGCACAGATGTTGAAAGTAAAGCCCACCCAACAGAGAATTTAAGAATCTAGCCGGTTGGTGTATGTCTCACTGTCCATTTCACACAGGTAAACAGTTTTTCCTAAAAGTCCATTGCCTCACCTTTAGTAGCTCCATGACTGAGCATAGCGATTCAAAAGACCCAGACCAGTCAAATCTTTCTTGCCATGAGTCCCGCAAGTGTGGCAGGTTTTCTGGAAGATTCAACCTTCTGTCATATGGAAGGCCAAATATTCCAGTATGTACTGGTTTATATACATTTTAAGTCATGCAAAGGAGGGCTAGTCCCCGCTGGGAAGTTTTTTGTTTTGTTCTCTTGTCCTGTCAAGGACTGTAGACCCCAGGCTACTGCAGGGATTTACTAACCATGTTAAGAATGTTCATATTGTTTTCGCTGATCATGTCATGCATAACTGAATTTATTTTTGCATTCTGTGTGGTTACTCTTCATATTTTATGCCCTAGACTTGGGTTTTAGACATAAACATTTCAAAGTATACCATCTGTTTCTTATTGCTATTTTGAGTGTGCTGTTCATTTACAAAAGAGAGTGTGGGGTTCCATTATGTCCCTGAACTTATCTAGTGGTACTGATCATAAACAGTAAACATTTCCTACACAGTACTGCTGAGTGGGTTGCGTACGTGTCGCAGTCCAACTGGATTTCTAATTTATATTGGTGCATTTTGTCTTGAATGGCCAGCACTTTGGGAAAGGTATTTTATTAATATTGTCCTTTCAAACTTCCAGAATAAAATGTTGTGTAAAACGTATTCAATGTTGCAGTACAGTGAAAGGAAACTTGCATGTACACATTTCTTACACTAAGAATTGTGACTATTTGCAGCTATTATTTCAAATGTACTTATCTTTGAGGCTTGCCTGCAAACGGAGATGGCCGATGCTTGAAGCGGCTCCGATACTCGACCTCCTAATTTCTCCCAAAATCCAGCATTAATCCGCACTAGAACTGTGACGGAGGGCAGAAAAGGGCAGTAGAGCGACGAGACCAGCGGCGGGGGCCATCGATTGGCAAATTTTCCTGAGCCGGGCGGAGCAACGGGAGCGCGGCCTAATCAGCCAAGTGAAGCCCTGGCCTCGCGTAGCAGAAGTGCCGAGGGGGCTAAAGAAATCGCCAGAAGGAAGGTGCCAAATAACACCGGGCGGACCTCCGGAGGTGTCCACGAGCTATCCGGACGCACCACGAAGCAAGAAGGACCGGGGGGGGGTGGTGACGCGATGGGCCCAGCCACGGGGTGTAGTGCCAGACAGCAGAAGGCCTCAGATCGGAGGCGAAAATCCTAAAGCCGGAGATCAGGCACCGCCGCATTGAATTGAAATAAGGATGCCCCCGAGGTAACCTGTGATGACAGCGCCGCTGCGGCAGGCCCCCCAGAGTGCAGATGGGTAAGTACCCCGAGTAATAAAAGGTGACGAAGCGATCTTGCGGGGCGAAGTGGCAGCCTGGTTTATAAAGTAACCCCCCCAAGTTATTTACCAGCGCTAGAGGCTCGAGGAGACTAAGTGGAGTACAAATTCAGGAGACGGAGAGTCGGTGCGGAGCCACATTGGGTGTGGAGGGCTGATTGGAAAACAAAAGGGATAAACTGACAGGCCGCAGGGAACTCAGGAGACCCCTGGCTGGCATCAACGGTTTCCTCAGTAGCCGGAAGGAACTGAACAATTCACCCAAGAGTTGTCGCCCGACATCATGACAGGGGGGACAAATATGAAAGCCTCACACCAATAGAAACTTGACAAATTTATGCTCCAGAAAGGCGCGGACACCCTGGAGGCCCCCCAGGAACGTCTGCCCCTGGAATTGGAGGAAGCATCCGGCGGTCCCTCCTGCTCTCTAAATGACCTAATGACCACTATACAGGGAGTGCAAACTGCATTGGAAACCCGACTGGACACAGTCTCGACAGCAGTGTCGCTGATCAGTGCAGATCTGCGTAACATGGGAGCGTGTGTCCAAGAGGTAGAAAGCACTACCAAAACCTTGGTGCAGGACACCACAACTCTCAAGGCCCAAATTAAAGAAATGCAAGCACTCGAAGTTCAGGAGGGAAGGTCATGGCGCAACAACGTCCGTATTCTTGGGATCCCGGAACGTGCAGAAGGGCAGGCACCAGGTTTATTTATTGAAAATCTTATTTTACAACAGCTCCAACCAAGAGGACTCTCCAAATTTCTTTCTGTGGAAAGGGCTCACCGAGTGCCGGGTGGTCGTCCCAGGCCGGGGACACCACCCCGACCCATTATAGCACGTCTCTTCAATTATAGAGATCGAGATGTCATCCTCCAGCATGTTCCCATAGCCCACCAGTGTTAATGGAGAACACCCAGATAAGCTTTTTCCCGGACTTCACCCTTAAAGACGGAGTTTTATGACAGCAAAAAAAGGCACTCAGAGACAAAGGAATAAAGTACTCCATGCCTTTTCCGGCACAGCGCCGGGTGGAGGCGGAATGGAAGATATGGTTTTTCACTACACCGGAGGCCGTGTGGGAATGGTTAGAGGGCTGGAGAACAGTGGAAGGCCCTGGAGCGAAGGCGCAGCGAGGGAGACACAGGAGAACGGCACAGGGGACAGAAGCTCAGCACACAAGAAGACTCACAAGGGGAGGAGAGATCTGGAGTGGAATGAGGCAGGACATGCAGACAAAAGTTTGGAAATGACGGCCGAGGGGTTCGAAGTCGGGGCAGAGCTGAAGAAAATGTCACTGCTGGGCCCTGGGACTTTCGATGGCCTGTGGCGTATGGAAGAGCTGAACAAGGTCTCAGGGGCCTGTGGGCCCAACAGGGAGTAAGAGTATTGTGCTCTGGATGCAGGGGACTTGCCTTAGTCCAGGAGGATCTATTGGACACCATATGGAAGGGGGATGGGAGGGAAGAGGTTGTTGGCAGGTCCACGTTCCCGATGTTAGTCAAGTTGTGAGTGGTCGACAGGCTCTCTGCTGAGTTGGGGGGACCGGGCATTTGGGGCTCTGTCAGGCAGGGATGTAGGGTGGGGGGATCGAGGGGGGAGGGAGAGGAAGAAGTTTAAATGTTATAGCATGTTGGCTATTGTTTTTCATATATTGGGCAGGGCAAGCAGAGAATACATGTGTGCATGATTTAAATACAGTACTATATTTACATACCCTCACGGCAAAACATAGTCCCAAAATATCAGCACCACAAACAGTGACATGACAGGGCAAGCATCAGCGGAAAATAAATTGATGACCTGGAATGTTAACGGGTTGGGAAATAAGATAAAAGGCGGTATAGTTTTGCAATACAAGAGGCACTCCCCTGACGTGGTGCTGCTGCAAGAAACTCATCTCATGGGGAACACTTGTTGTGCCCTCAATAGCGGGGGTACGAAATGAAGGTACACGTGGGATATACGTTGGTCGCTAGGGGCACAGGTATCCTTCTAAAGAAGAGCTTCCCCTTGATAATTGATAAGATTTGGTCCGATAGATTATGGAGATATGCAGCACTGTCCGGGACATGGGAGGGAGGTGTGGTGAACATACTTTCAATATATGTTCCCCCAACGCTGAAAGAATCAACATTGGAAGATCTAGGTGCCCTGATGTTGGCACTTCCAACAGGTCAACTTTTCATGGGGGGCGACTTTAATATGACGGTGTGTGAGGGCCTAGACCGTTGGCCCGTACGGGCCCAAAGCATTACCCCCACATGGTTGGCGAGGTTCCTTGATGCTCTGGGCCTCTTGGACGTTTGGAGGACGTTAAATCCTAGCAAGCGGGAATATACTTTCTACTCGAGGGCCCATGGAAGTCGATAGCGTATTGATTACTTGATCACCTGGGCCTCACATCTCTCATACTTCACTGACACAACACATATGGCATAGGGAATCTCAGATCACTCCCCCCTTTGGATATAGGGTTGGAACCCCGCGCGATAAGGGCCCTATTCCAATTAACCCCTGGTACCTGAAAGTGCCTATAATCAGGAAGGGTATCCCCACAGCTACTGAATACTACTTTCAAGAAAACGTACACTCAGTCGAGTCAGCCCAGATACTCTGGGAAGCATATAAGACGGTGGTCCGGGGGCAGGCCCTATCTTTGATTGCGGGACACAAACGAGAAAAAAGAACGAGCGTGACAGAACTCAAGCAGGAAATCCTTGAACTCGAACGTCAAATAGTAAACGGAGGGGAGGATAGCTTACAGTTGGGGATAAAACAGGAAAGCTGCTGGCGTGGCTGGATCAGAGGGAGAGGGCAAATCGGTGGGTGTCGCAAATTACACTAGACACGGGGGAGGTTCGGCGAGATCCACGGGAAATTGCAGAAGCCTTCGCAGACTATTATTCAGAAATCTATACCTCAGGCTCGAAGGCAACGACACAAGATGCCTTAGAATTCTTAGCAGATATTTCTCTTCCAGTTGTCACGACGGAGGAAAAACAACTCCTATAGGCTGACGTCACTGAGGAAGAAGTAACACAAGCGCTCCGGGCCCTTAACTTGGGTAAGGCGGGGCCCAAATACAATCCTGATAGAACTCTATAAGCTCACAGCTTCTAAAATGACGCCACATCTACTGTCTATGCTCGAAGAGAGTAGAACAAAAGGCTGGCTTCCCACCGACCAGAGAGTGGGTACAATAGTAGTGATTCATAAAGCTGGCAAACCTAGAGATAGCTGCTTCTCTTACCGGCCCATCTCGCTCCTCAATGCGGAGGTTAAGATCTTAGCAAAATTATTGGCCATGAGGTTGCTCCCACTATTGTCGACCTTAGTCCATCCAGATCAATCGAGCTTCATGCCCATTAAATCTCAGGCGCCTACATGGAGTGCTGGGGAGGGCCCAGAGGATTCAGGAGGATGCAGCAGCCCTCTCCCTCGATGCGCGGATGGCTTTTGACACCATTGAATGGTCATATATGTTCGCGGTCCTGTGCCGTATGGGGTTCGGCCCGCAGTTTTTGTCCTGGATAAAGCTTCTACATTAGAGGCCCCTGGCTCAGATAGTGGGAAATGGGAAAACCTCGAGAATGTTCCCCATGTGTAGGGGAACGAGGCATGGATGCCCCTTGTCCCCGCTAATATTTGCATTGATGCTAGAACCACTGGCAACATGGATAAGGGGGGATCCCATAATAAGAGGACTCCGCTGGACGGAGGACTGGGAGGACAAAATATCGCTGTACGCAGATGATATATTGTTATATGTGGCCTCTCCCCGGGCATCTATTGCCAGAATTCTTAATATTTTCAACTCCTTTAGTAAATACTTGGGGTACACAACTAATTGGACAAAATCAGTGGTGTCTGTCCTTAGTGGACAAAGGCCTACCCTCCCATCGTAATGTGAGGCTCAAGTGGTGTCGGAGGGATTCCGATATCTTGGAATATTTGTAACGCCAGACCCAGCTCGGTTTTATGCTCAGAACCTGCTCGGAACCCTGACGAGACTTCAAAATGACGTTCAACACTGGCAGGCTCTCCTGCTGTCCCTACTGGGTAGGGCAGCGCTATTCAAAATGATGGTGCTGCCGAGATTTTTGTACATGTTACAATACACCCCGTATTGGGTCCCGGAATCATATTTTAAATCGATAGAGGGGACGGTGCGGACGCTTCTCTGGGATGGGGGAGCCCCCAGATTCGCGCTTGTGAAGCTGATCCACAGTTGGTATGAAGGGGGAATCGCTCTACCACATATAGAGTCCTACTACAGGGCGGCCCAATTAGTGACTATAAACCAATGGGTCCACCAGCCACACTCAGAACCTGCCTATAGAATGGACCAGTTAAATCTTCAACCAAGAGGGTACCTGCGAGCTCTATACACTGACCCTAGATGCCTCTCAGTGGACGGCCCCACAGCATTGACAGTTAAAGTCTGGCATACAACCCTGGCTAAACTGAGGTGGAAAAATAAAATCATTAAAGCAACCCCTCTGTGGGATTCACAACAATTGGGCACAATGGGGATGAAGGCGGGATTTGATAAGTGGGACTTGATTGGAATCTCGAGGGTGGAAGACCTGCATACAGGAGCAAACATGAAATCGTTTGAGCAACTGCAACAGTCAAACGAATTAGCCCCTACGGAGTTCCTCTGACATTTACAGATTCGGCACGCCATAAGAGCGGTGGTGCCCCGGGGAGAGTCAGTACCGGACTTCTCGCCGTTGAGGAACACCTAACCCAGAAGGCGATATCCCTGACGTATCAGAAACTCATAAATAACATGCCTGGTACCCTGGTGAGCCTGAGGGACCGTTGGAGACAAGAGATTAAAGACCTACAGGAGGAGGACTGGCCAGAAGATCTGGCATCCCCTAAAGAAGTGGCCATTCGGGCCCGCTTCAGACTGATCCAATTAAAAATTCTTCATAGAGCATACATTTCCTGTAATACACTAAAAAAAATTGGTAGGAAACCAGATACTCTCTGTCATAGAGGATGCGGGGAGGAGGGGTCATTCTTCCATATCCTGTGGGAGTGCCAGAGAATCAAACAGTACTGGGAAGCTATAATATCCTGTATGGTAGGAGTTGTGGGTTCGGAGCTAACTTTAGCACTGAAGTGTTGCATATTAAATGTATGGGGGGACTCCGATCTGGGGCAAGCAGACCGGACCTGGGTTACTCTGGGACTGATGGTAACAAAGCGAAATATAGTCTGTAAATGAGGCTCGGGTGACCTACCTACCCGAAGTGAATGGAAGTGAGATATGGACTGGTGTATGGTAGCAGAGAAAGCAGTTTATATAAGCAGGGGTTGTCTGAAAAAATGGGGGAAAATATGGGAAAAATTGAATAAGTACAGAGGGTACCCTTGCACGCCCCCCTTAGGAGAGACAGCCCAACCTGGACTCAACTTAGCCATCTTGGAAGAAAACTAACAATAATAATGGAGATATTGCCCTACAAAGTCATGTGTATGTAAAAGAATGTAACCTACCACGGTAAACAGACATAATATCGAGTTGCAAATATCGACTAACACTAATATCGAGTCCAAAATATCGACATACAAAAATATCTACAGTCAGAATATCGTTGTCAAGAATATCGAGTTGAAGGTAAGTAATATCGTTTTCCCAAATATCAAAGTAATTAATATCGTTTGATAAAATATCATTGTTAAAAATATCGTTGTTTTATTTAGTATTTTAGTGTGTATTTTTAATGTATGTGTTCTATTTTTTTGTGGAAGTATTGCATTTGTTTTTGAATATATGTGTTACATTTTTAGAAGTTACTAATTTTTTTTAACTAAATTTTGCGTTTTAGTTCCGTAGCGGGTTGTGGGTTTATAGGGGAATAGGGTGGGAAGTAATTTAATTATAATAAATGTAATAATAATTTTTAGAAGTTATGAATTTTTTTTAATTACTTTTTGTGTTTTCGTTCTGTAGCGGGTTGTGGGTTTATAGGGGAATAGGGTGGGAAGTAATTTAATTATAATTAATTAATAATTTTTAATAATTAATATTTAGTTATTTAATATGTTATATTATTAATTGTGTTAATTCATTCATTATTAATTAGTTATTAATTGGTTGTTAATTAATAATACATATTTGGTAAATATCTTAATTGTGTTATTTTTTTTAGGAGCGGGTTGTGGGTTTATAGGGGAATAGGGTGGGAAGTAACTTAGGGGCCCATTACGATGGCGGGCGGAAGCACAACCGCCGTGCTGGCGGATGCAAAAACCACCAGTTACCGCCGGCACGCAGCAGTCCACACGCCCGCCCAATTACGATGCGAAAAGCAGGCCAAACACCGCCGGCAAGCCAGCAACACCGTCCGCCATCAAAGTGCGCCCGTACACGTAGCGGCGCAGCACAACTGACACACACCGTCCGGCGAAACACGTCCCGCCCGGCGCATAAATTACGATGCCGCAAACAAACGGCTCCCACGGCTAAGAGACACCGCACGTGAAAGAGAGGCGGTAACACGGACGCAGAGCACGGACAACGAAGAAGCGGCACCCGGGCATGAATCCAGCACTGCAGGCCCTTCCCATGCTTCTGCTGATGCACCACCAAGGGCGCAACGTACCGCGGAGACGCAGGTAGGCACACACACAACAAGTGCACGCAAACAGCGCACACAGTGCAAGGGCGGAAAAAGCGGACAACCCCCACCAGCGCGTGTACACTACACATCCACCATTGCATCCACATATGACACACAGGCCAAATCCTAACATCGCGGAACACATGTGTACACACCACCTGGGACTAGGAACCAACCACCCCGTCACGGCCCCAAAGCGCCGATGACGCCGCCACACATGCGCACAACGCAGAGGCCAACCGCAGCGCCATGCATGCGTCGCACACAGACACAGGGACACAACCAAGCAGCACACACATCAGCCCCACCCCGAACGCACATGACACGTGACAGGCCTGCCACAGACATGTCCCCAACGCCCAATTCACGGACAACACCCAACGCCACACAACCGACGCACACATGTCAGTGAAGTCACGCAACAGCAGGACACACCCCAGTGTAACAAACATGGCGTAGCACACAGCGGTGGCAACACCAGCTAGGAGAAGCAGGGCCCCTTCGGGAAGAGGAACGCCAGTACCACACTGAAAAACCCATACCACCCTGCACATATGAACAAGACATATGAAACGGAACACCAAAGAGCCCGGGGACCGACAACAGGTGGCCCAAGAATAACATCCACACACAAGGCCCAACGCAGAGCGGAAAGGCAGCCTGCCGCCCACACAAGGGAGAGCAGACAGCACTGAATGACCTTCCATTCCAACTCCGAAACCACAGCCCTACGACAGAAGCCGGTGAATACAGCCATTGTCCAAGAATAGACCAACACAGGCATGCCGAGGGACCGACCACAGGGCAGATGGCGCATATCACAGAAGCACACAACGGATGGGGAAGAAAGAAGAAAACACTCCCCATGTCGGCCACATGCAAGTTAATTGGAAGGAGTCACACAGCACTGACCTTGAACTGTCTGAGAAGCATGTGGGAAGAGGGCCCGTGTCCTCCAAACAAGCCAACAGAACACAAGTCCTGTCTCCCTACGACTACACAGAGCTCACAGCAACCCGGAGCGTGCACATTGCAGACTGCACACACAGCCGGAGCACGCCATCTCAACGAACCGCTGCGAAATGGCAGCCGCAACACACCTACCCAACTACGCCGAACAGCTCAAGCTGTACAAAACCAACACGATACATACATTGGGATGCGATCTCCTGTCCCTGCTGAACGTAAGTTACCGACTGACTTACCGCATCACATTGTTCAGCTGCGTCATGCCCGTCTTCTACTGTCGGAGGTGTCCCTACCAGCATCCCGTCGAGATATGCCTCTCCAACCCGGCATGTCTGAAGGCGGACCTGCTACCACTACTCCTCCCTCTGGACGCACACGACAGGGCCTGCTCTGCCTATGGGGGCATGGCGTATGTGGCCAACATCGCACCCGCACTGAAATGGGACCACTGTGCCTCCACACGACGGATCATCGAGAACAGCTACATCGAATGTCACCCAGCATGCCCCATCATGGTCCTCCAAGGGACAACTTACGAACAACACCTTGAGAGCCACCATCCGCTTCATTGGCTGGCAAACATGTACACCACCAATGACATGGAAGCCCTGCTGGGCGGCATCGCATACCTGACAACCTGTAAATACGTCGGACCACAACGCAGGTTCCCCGAGTGACCTATGAAGTCCAACCCCGCACCCATGCTCAGCTTCCGCACGGACTGGCCAGTCACCACCACAACAGCCATACCAAGCGACCGGCAACTGTAACCACACCATCAACGACATCGCCATGACGTCGGATATGACCGGGACATGCACACTGTTCCCCATCACATCCAGGAACACCGCATGCATCGTGGGAGGCAGTGGCATGGGCTCTGTGTATCGCACCCACATGGACGGAACTGCACGAACAACCAGGACACGACATGGATCCAGCGCACATGGACACACACACCGCTCAGTGGACATGAATAGGTCGCCTGGAGTCTGTGGGTGCTGCACCCCTCCACCCCCGCCCCGGGAATCCCATACCAGGACCTTTGCATGGACGACAAGTGCATACAACAACAACACGACCCCAGTGACTGTGACATGTCCAGTAACCACCACAGTGCAACAACAAGTGGCACGCCGCTGCATGCACGCAAGCACATGCCCTGATGTCATCTCACATGCACGCGTGCATGAGGAACAACCGCAGCAAACCAGTCACATGGAACTGAGATGGACTGTGCCCATGATGCCGAGCGGTCTGGTAGGCTACATGTATACCGTCTGTGTCAAAGTCCGCAGCTCCGCAGCTATACGTAAATGTACATTAGCACAGCCTTGGCCAAGCAGATGTAACTCTGAAGCCCACATCCCACATGCAACAGCCAATCACATGTAACCCCACACCCTATCCAATTTGTAATCATGCTCAGTATATCCTCAACATGTATTCCGCTGCCAGTAGTGTCCACTATACTGCATCACAGAGGACAGAAGACTCAATATAATGTTTGAAACCAAAACTGTCTCCGCTGACTCATTTCACAAGTACGAATGAGAGAGGATGAGAGTATGTGAAGTACACGGCAGTCGTGACATGACCATGTAGTCCACTGGTATTGGATGTCAACGCAAATGAGTAGCACTACTGTGGAAGACACACATGTGTCGTGTGAAGTCGTATGGACGCAGTGCTCAGGTGGGTGGGTGCGACGGGTAGATGCGCACATGCCAAGTTGGAGCACGCCGTGTTGGGAGGGGTCATGAACAGTACACCACCGCTTCCCTGGGCATTGTGAGAGGACACCTGTCGGGGGAGTGAACACGTGTGTGCACAGCAGCCGGGCACACGTACAAGCGGTACCAGGCGCACCTCAGCCACCCTCTGTGGACAAGCTGGATCTGTTGTGCGCCGCATGCCCCTTGACAAGGCACACACAGCCCCAGTCGACCAGGTGTAACCCCAACATAGTCAATCCGCACAGGCGATACAGGGCACGGGATGGCAGTGGAGCATGGTGTGTGAGAGGTCTCCTCGCGCTCCTCCTGGTCATATCACGCAGGCAATAGAACCTCAACGTCCAGCATGGCAAAAGTCAAATGGAAGTGTAGGGGGACGCACCACAGCACGAGCAGCACTGACGTCACGGGAGGTGGCTCGCACCATCCCATCCATTGCCCATCATACCAACCACGCCACATGCCATTGCGACTAAGTGCAAGCGCGTGCGCCACCACCCCGAGCCCTCCCAGAGAGGCCAAAGAGTGAATGTGTGGGCCATCAGCCACAGACGGACGCGGCCTGGCCGCAAGGGCAGCCACAGCCACTGGGTGTCGCAGGTGGCGGATCCGGAAGGCGAAGACTGTGATGCATAGTCCATGCAGGCCGGGTCTCCATTTGGGGCACCACGCAGGTGGGCGGCGTCCCGCCACACATCATACCCTGAGACAGCCCACTCGTGCAACTGGACCCACACATACACTCCTTGCCCTCTCTGGTGCGAGCTTGGGGCTGCCTGTGCAAGCGCTAGCCTCGCAGGTGAGCATGCATATTGGGGGGCGAGGGGAGGACATGAGGGCTGGGGCGAAGATGACTGTATCACTGTCAGTTAGTACAAGGGATGACCCAGATGTGGAAAGGAAGAGACGTGTCCCGTGTGTACTGCAACTAGTCGCCAATCCAACTACCCCCATGTCCGGAATGTAAGCCCGCACCTAGGCCCGCCCATCCGCCACATCGAACATACCACCAGCACGACAACCTTCCCATTCGAAACACTGACTGGGGGTGGCGACCAGTGAACAATCATGTGTAGCCTACCCACGCGTACATGTGGGCCCTCCATGATCCATGTCACCTGCGGCAAAGACATGACATGCGCAATGAGGGAAGTGAGGAGAGCTGTCCGCCCCACGCGCAGAAGGTGCATCAGCTCCACAGACCCAGCAGCGAGTCCAGCAGGGGTCACATGTGCAGGAGCAGCTGTGCCTGGTGTGAAGGCACATGCATATAGACAGCACATCGACCAATGTGTAGTCTGCCCACATCCACAGTCCATCATCATGCGGACATAGGAATTGAACACAGGGCAACACATCTTAGTTGGTGCACCCACCGTGACCAACAATGCGCAATCATCGACGTACCCGCCCTGTGCATGGTCCCCCACCCAACGGAGGCACATCCAGTGCCACCATCCCACACACACAAGCCTTCCACGGAACATGCTGTGTCCAATGGTCAGTACAGAGTCAGCGCCCATCTGGTGGATCCTGAACAGGAGACACATGCACACACATGCCAGCTCCCACTATGTACGTCTGCCACCTGGCACGTGCAATGTAACCTCTCACCTGTGACGTGTGACTGCAAGCACACAGCCGTCTTGGCATGGGGCTGTCAATGTGGACACCAGTCAATGTTTCGGGAGCTGTGATCCGTACAGTGCTGTACATAGGGTGCAGTGCTGACACCTACTACTGTCTCATATCCCCTCGTGCCACAGGTCCCACTTGTATTGGCCGCTCAGCCCGTGCCCACATCGTCGTCGTCGTGTGCCATACTCATCCAGCCTCGGAAGCAGTTCCATGCTCAGCAGACACTCATGTTGCCGTGGCGTTGCCGCTTAGCGAATATGCAGTCAGTCCCCATCAGCACGCCCACGCAAGTCATTGGGGCCTAGATCCCC
The DNA here is from genome assembly GCA_963921515.1 of Calotriton arnoldi. NCBI lineage: Eukaryota > Metazoa > Chordata > Amphibia > Caudata > Salamandridae > Calotriton > Calotriton arnoldi. Next base: position 1,512,837 of record CAWUFW010004549.1, read on the forward strand.
ATGTGCATGCACATGGCAGTGGTATGTCTCACTTGCCATTGCCATTGTTGGGAGACCTGTGTAAGTGTATTGTGGCCGTGCCGTCCCAGCTTGACAGCTGGGCTGTGGCTCATGTGCTTGCTCAGTCATGTCAGTGATGTGTATGCGAAATTGCTATGTGCCGTGTTGCTTTGACATGTGTCCTCTGCCATTTACCCCAGGCGGAGACCGAACATTGACCGCCCATACCAATTGCTGGCGGACATGGACGATACAGAGGTTATCAGGAAGTTTCGGCTGGACAGGCCAACCCTGCATCGACTGTGTGCCATGTTAGAGCCCCATCTCCGTCCCCGCAGGGCTGTATCCGACTGCTGTCACCCCCACGGCTAAGGTGATGGCCGCCATGCATTTCTTCGCCACTGGGTCATTCCAGCACACAGTGGGCAGTGGAGGAGGGATGTCCCAGCCCATGTTCAGCAAGGTGCTGAGGGATGTACTGGCAGCCATGATGCTGTGCCGAAACAGGTACATCAGATTCCCCAGGGCTCGTGAATTGGCGGCAGTGAAGGGTGCATTCTATGCCCTTGGCAGAATCCCACACGTCGTGGGAGCCATTGACTGCACACATGTTGGCCTTGTTCCACCACAGGCCACTGAGCACCTGTACCGCAACAGGAAGCACACGCACTCCCTGAATGTGCAAGTGGTGTGCCTTGCGGACATGGTGATCACCCACGTGTGTGCCAAGTTTCCAGGCTCGGCCCATGACGCACACATAATGCGCAACAGCATCTTGCCACGACTGATGGCCAATATGCAACAGGATCGTGCCTGTATTGTCGGTGAGTATGTGGAGTGGTGTAGCGTGCTGGTTGTGCGATGCTGTCCCCTGTCCAGTTGGAATAGCAACGGTTCTCTGTGTCCCTCACACCCAGGTGACTCTGCGTATCCGAATGGGGCATGGCTGCTCAGTCCATTGAGGAATCCTCGCACCCCAGCAGACGATCGATACAATGAGGCACATGGGAGGACCAGACGTGTGGTCGAGCGTACCTTTGGCCTCCTCAAGTCCAGGTTCAGGTGCCTGGACCGCACCGGGAGTGCACTGGCGTACTCCCCACAGAAGGTGTGCCAGATAGTGGTGGCGTGCTGCATGCTGCACAATCTGGCCATTCGGAAGCAGATCCCCCTCATTGTGGATGACGGAGATCAACCAGGGCCCCAGCCCGCAGACCAGGACAGCTCGAGTGAGGTGGACAGCGGAGAGGAGGAAGCTGGGAATGTGCGCCAGCAGCTCATCGCCCGCTACTTCACTTGACGGTGAGTGTCCATGTACGACGGATGATGTGTCTGTATCTGTGCAGGTGTGTGTGTGCTGTGTCAGGGTGGCCGTATGTTCACTGCGTGCAGTGTGTCAACGCTCCATGGCCAGGGTAGTATGCCACTGTTGGTGACTGTGGCATTGTGCCCTATTGCTCTGTGCGATGTGTGTACATTGCTTGTAGTTGTTGACATGTACTGTGTGATGGGTGTGTGACACACTCATTGAATGTGCTCCTGTTCTGTCTCCCACCCTAGGTCCCTACAGGCCCTCCGGATTCCATTGCCATGCCACGCATCAGGTGCCTTTCCGCCCAAGGTGGCCGTTGTATTCCGTACAAATAAAACACAGGGCACAAACAGCAGTTAGTGAAAAAGGTGCATTTATTCCAAACTGTGACATGTGATTGTGTGTAAGGTGATGACAAAAGTGGTGCGTGCAGTGACAATGAGCTGTCGGTCATGGCTGCGTGAAGCTCAGGGTGTACCCACTGGTTCTATGTCCATAGTCCAACACACACATGCCATCCAGCTGGCTGTGTGGAGTGGGATCGTAGAGCAAGTCAATGCAGTGGCTGGTCAAGGAAGGCTGGCGGAAGGCTGGCTGGCTGCCTCACTTGCGACTGGAGCGTGCGAAGTCCTCCCGGGAGATCTGTTTCCTCTTCGGACGGCCCCTTCCACGTTTGGGAGGGGGGTGTGTGGTGGCGACCTGCTGGTGGTGGGTGAGGTGTGCTCACTGGCTGTGGACGCAGGGGAAGTGGACACTGCTGCCCGACCCTGCGCCCTAGCAGGTGGTGGCGGAGGTGGTGTTGCTGGCCTTGCCTGTGACCCCACCGCCACCACCAGCTGGCCCATGAGGTCCACGAGTTGGTCCATACGGGACACGAATTGGCCCATATGGGCGTCCATGGACCTCAGCACCCCCAGCACCTCCCGCGTGTCTGTAGCAGACCTGACCCATTGTTCTTGGGCCTCCTCATAGGCCCCAAGGACTCTGGCCATTTGAGGCAGGGCATGGCTCCCAGGGGAGGCTGGCGTTTCCCTGACCCTGCTCCTCCTACCAGTCCTGCTGCCACCGGCCTGCCCACTAGCCACATTGCACACCACGGTCCTCGCTGTGGCTCCCAGGGTGGATCCAGTCGGCCGGGCCACCACCTGCGCTGGGGCTGGTGCCAGCGAAGACGTGGTGGTGGTGGTGGCGGTGGTGGTCGGTGCGGCGATGGTGGCGGTTGCGGCAGTGGTAGTGGCCGCAATGACCGTGGGTGTGGCCGCAACGACAGTGGCAGCAGGGGGCTGGGACTGTTCAGCATCCCTGGATGATGGGTTGGTGGGTAGGAGGGGTCCTGGGGAGCGGCTGGGCCCTGCCACGCCAGATGGGCCTGCTTGGTGGTCCGTGTCCGAAGAGGAGGACAGATCCTCCAGATCCGTGTGTCCTCGTTGGGGGCTTGTGGGCTGGCTGTGCTGGCTGCTGTCTCCATCCCCAGCATCCGGCAGTTCGTCACCTGTGGAGAGAATGAGATTTGTTATTGTGTTGCACCTGGCGAAGTATGTATTTGTCGTCTGACATTGGCAGTTCGTGCAATCTCGTACATGGGTTTCCCGGAGGCGAGTGTGTGGCTGTGGCATCTGTAGTTGTGTGTGCTAGGCAATGGGACTGTGTGCTGTGCACATGTGGCATGGGACGGATTGGCCATGCCGATGGGTGTGTTGCTGTGCCCCTACTCATTGTGACTCTGGTGTATGCGGGCTCCTGGCCCATCCTGGGTCTGGTTTGTACTTTGCTTTTGGGGTTCATATGGAACGCTTAGGCACGCATATGGCAACATGGGGGCCATGCCCCAGATTCGCATTTGGGAGGGGATATGCTTTTGGGGTTCAAATGGAACGCTTAGGAACGCATATGGCAACATGGGGGCCATGCCCCAGATTCGCATTTGGGAGGGGATATGCTTTTGGGGTTCAAATGGAACGCTTAGGAAGCATATGGCAACATGGGGGCCATGCCCCAGATTCGCATTTGGGAGGGGATATGCTTTTGGGGTACATGCTGTGAGCCATGGGTGCCGAACGTGACATGTGTTGTGGCAGCATGACAGTGCATGGTTTGAGGTGTGTGCATGCTTGACATGGCCTGCATATTTGCTGTCTGTTGTGATTACTGGACATGGCATTGGACGCATCGTTATGAGTGAGTGATAGTTGTGTGCCAGCCAACGTATTGCAGTTGTCCCATCTCCTTGGTGTGCGTGCTGCCCTGTGCCATGTGCATCACTGCAGTGCTCGGGGGGGTGTGGCCCATGTTGTGTGTTGTTGCTCACAGTGTGTCGTGCGCTTAATTGACTTCTGGCACATGGTTGGTCATGGGCATGTGTCTTAGCGTGACTGCTGTATGTGTGGCAGCTGTGCGGATGACATGCCTTTCATGAGACTGGGGCTGACGGATGGGATGGATGGTATGTTGTATGTGCATGGTGTGTCTGTGAGTTTGATGGGTTCAGTGGTGTTCGTGTGCATTTATGTTGTTCCGCTCTGTTGCGTCTAGTGTTGTTTGTCTTACATAGGCGTAGTTGTGGGGTGTGTGGTTGACAGGCAGTAGGGGCTACATGGACAGGACTTCAATGGTGTTTCGGTTGTGTGTGATGAGTTGCACAGTGGCTGCCGTGTGGGACTATATTCAGTGTGGCTTGTGCATGCAGACGTGGCTCCTTGGGTGTTGCTATGTCTGTGATGGGTCATGTGGGGTGTGAGTCTGTTGTTCATGTCCGTGTGCACATTGTTCACTTGTTCGTGACGGTGGGCGGTGCTGCGTGTTCGTCTGCTACGTGACATGTCCCATGTGTTGGTCGTGTTATGGTCCTCATGCCTCCAGTAATCCAGCCCTGTCCAGTTTCCCACCTGCAAGTTGTTCGTGCGTGCACTGTACTGGATGCCACATGGCTCTGAGCGGGGGTGCTCCATGTTGCAGGTCTGTGGGGGTGGGGGGGTGTTGTGGGTCGTGGGGGTGGCTGGACACCCACTGACACCGATTGCTGTGGACCGTGATGTCTGCCTTTCGGCTGTCGTTGTGCACTGCGGTGGCTGACACGTGGCTGTGGGGTGTGGGGGATGCTCCTCCTTGCTGTGCTGT